>JAJIBD010002255.1:0-324651 GCA_021461705.1 Cryptotis parvus
CAAACACCCTCCCCGCTGTACTATCGCTCCAGCCCCTAGGGATGGTTTTCTGAAGGTTATCTATGATGTGCCCTAAAGTCACATAGGTGTCTTCTTCTTGGAACAGAAAAGGGAGTCTAAAGAGTTTCTATATGTATTTCCGAGAAAGGCAGGAACCACTGGGGTGGAACTGCGAGAAGTGGGGAGGGGCCTCGGGAATCCGGTTTGAATCATTTCTCCATGGACTCTCCAGATAAAGCCCGTCTTAGGGAAAGCCTGAGCCTGAAACCACAGTGGACTGTGGCTTGTGGTGGAACTGGCCACAGTGGACTGTAGTTGGTATGGAACTGGCCACGGTGAACTGTAGCTTGGTGTGGAACTGGCCACCAGAGGGCAGATTGAGCCAGCCCACAGACCTGCTCTGGTGTGCTGTGCTCCCTGGGAGAACACAGATGAGTGCAAGCTGATAAGGCTGTTTCCAGAGCACGTCCGCACTCACCTTGGTCATGGGAGCACCGGCAGCTGGGGGCTCCATCGTCCCCTGCTGCGGCTGCTCTGTTCCGGTTATAATGCAGTGTTTGAACACGGGACAAGGGACTATATGACAGGTGGATTCTGCGCCACCTGGGGCTCAGGGCTTTGTTTAGTTTGTTGTTGCTGTTTTTTTTCCTTTTTGGGTCACACCCGGCAATGCTCAGGGGTTTCTCCTGGCTCTGCACTCAGGAATTACTCCTGGCGGTGCTCGGGGACCATATGGGATGCCGGGGGATCAAACCCAGGTCGGTGGCGTGCAAGGCAAACGCCCTCCCCTCTGTTCTGTCACCCAGGCCCCTATTGTTGCTGCTTTGCTGCTATGGGGGGGGGGGGGTGGGCTCTCACCAGCACTGCTCAGGCCCCATCCCCTGCTCAGTGTTCAGGGGCCACTCCCCAAGCTTTAGGCAACAAGCATGGCCGGAATTGAACCCAGGGCTCCTGAATGCCACGTCTGTGCTGTGTGTAGAGCCGCGTCCCTGGGCCCTGGGCTCAGTGCATTCCTCTGGATCAGAGGTTATGGTCGCATCCTCTGGGGTCGGGAGGAAGAGCTGGGTTAGGGAGGGGGGGGTAACATCTTCATGGCCCCAGCCTGCGAGCCCAGGAACCACAGCTCCTGAGTGTGGCGCTCTCTCTGCATGCCCTGTAGGTGGTGCTCTCTCTCTCTCTCTCTCTCTCTCTCTCTCTCTCTCTCTCTCTCTCTCTCTCTCTCTCCTCTCTCTCTCCCTCTTTTTCCCTCTCTCTCTCTCCTCCCTCCCTCTCTTCTCTCTTCCCCTCTCTCCTCCCTGTTGGAGGACAGGTTTAGCTAACCTGGGAGCTTTGTTGTTTTGCCCACTCCCAGCTTAATCTATTTAAGCCCAGGTTCATTCTAATGAGACCTCTCTTCTATGTAAACACTGCTAGAGGGTGTGGCAGTTACAGAAGTCACCTTGACTGAATAACTTCTGACTTATACATCTACTAAGACTTCTATGTTTTCTAGATTGGGCACAACTCCTCTCTATACCCACTGCACCCAGCGTGGGACAGTTAGAATTTACCAGGAGACTACCATCCTGGCAACGTTGAGACTATAGGAAGACTATAGGAAGGATCATACTAGTTTGCTCTAAGCAGGCGAGTGTGACCCTTTCAGTACACGAGAACAAGATACTCAGAATCACCCTGGTGCAGATAATAATAAGAAGGACCTGTGGGTACCATCTAGATTACATGAAGCTCATGAAGTTAAGATGTATTACTTTATACCAGCCCCACCCCTCTCCAGTGTTTTATAAGTCGATAATCTCGGGATTGTTTATACCGGCAATAGGGTGTGGCACTACACTCTGTTTAGAGTTCTTTGTTGACACGACCCTCCCTGGATTACTTTGTTGTATATAAGGGGACTGACTTGAGGCCCTTTCAGCCTTTGGACTTTGGGCCTTTTAGGTTTCGGCTTTTGGCTCCTGTGGCTTTTGGCTCCTCGGTCTTTTGCTTTTTGGTGGTTTGCTCTTTGGCCTTTTGTTCCTTCTTCTGGGTAGGACTTAGCTCGGGTGAGATCCTCTCTCTTTGGTGGGAGATTTAGGCTCTTTTGTATGGTGTAAGTTTGGACCAGAGCTAAAGTTTGTTCATTATATTGGAGTGCTGTGGAAGAGCTTTTGTACTATTAAAAGCCTTTTTAGAACTGCACCGGACTTGTGAGTTTTCATCTGTTCTCCAGGCGTCCTCGGAGGTAGAAGAGAACCTTTGTCCCGACACTGTCGGGGGACCCCAGTAGCGTTCCCTGACACCTCCCTCTCTCTCTCTCTCTCTCTCTCTCTCTCTCTCTCTCTCTCTCTCTCTCTCTCTCTCTCCCCACTCTCTCTCTCTCCTCTCTCTCTCCCCTCCCTCTCTCTCCCTCTTTCTCTCCCTATCTCTCCTCCCTCATCTCCTCTCTCTTCCTCTCTCTCTCTCCTCCCTCCTCTCCTCTCTATTCCCCTCCTCCCTCTCTCTCTCCCCCCCCCCTCTCTATTCTGCTCATCTGGATGCTTGGGGACAGACCCCCCAGGAGTGAGGCTCCATCTTGCTGGGAGAGGTTTGCCCCTCACTCTCTGCAGAACCTGAATTTCCCCAAATAGACTCAAATCAGGACGACTCCGCCCACTGCCTCCCCAGTGGCTCCCCTCTCCCAACTGCAGCATCAGCGTATGGAAGAGTGTCTAGAAACTGGACCTCCCCACCCCCGCCCCCACCTACTGACCCAGACACCCCCAGGGGCGAAGAAGCAGCTCCTGCCTCTTTGGGAAAGGAGTGAAACAGCTGAGGAGGGCCCCGATCGGGCTCCCTCCCTTGCTCCCCCTCAGGGTCCTCCCACTAGCTCTCCCACTCCGTGGATCCTCTTGGAAGGTTTTGGCCGTCTACGTGTCCTTCATGACCTGAGCAAGCACTTCCGGTCCCTGTGTTGTTGATCATGAGCTCTGTGTGTGTGTGTGTGTGTACATGAGTTGAGTAATCGAACATATGTACATGTGTATCACTATGAGGCGTATGAATGCATGTGTCTACGTGGTGCACATGTGTGACATGTATGACTATCACGGATGCTTCTGCATGACTGTGTGTCCATGCGCTCATGACTGTAATGCGCAGTGTGCATGTGTGTGTGGTGTGCAGTGTGTGACTATCTGCAGTCTGGTCTGTGTGAGCACATGCTATGCATATGTGTGACAGTGTGTGTGTACATGTGTAGCTCTATGGAGTGTTACATGTGTGTCTAGAGTGAGCATTGTTACTGTGTGTTGTGTGTGTGACTGTGTACACAGTATATTTTTTTTAATTTTCATTTATTTGTTTTTGATAACTGAAGAGCATTTCATTGTGTAGTTAAACGGCATCTTCTTTTTTTGGGAGGAGGGGGTCACACAAGCCAATGCTCAGGGGTTTCTCCTGGCTCTGCACTCAGGAATTACTCCTGGCAGTGCTCAGGGCACCATATGGGATGCCGGGGATCGAACCAGGGCTGGCATAGCCTGGCCATGTGCAAGGCGAATGCCCTACCCGCTGGACTATTGCTCTGGCCCATATTTTGTGTATTGTAATTGTTTATGTGTGGTGTGTATATGTGACTGGTGTGTATATGAGGACATGGTCTGTGGATGTGTGATGTGGGTATGCGGTGTGTATACGATGTGCATGTGACTGTGGGTGTATGGTGTATATGAGGACGTGTGTATGTGACTGTGCGTGTATGGTGTATATGAGGACGTGTGATTGTGACTGTGGGTACATGGTGTATATGAGGACGTGCGTATGTGACTGTGGGTGTGTTGTGTGTATATGAGGACGTGTGTATGTGACTGTGCGTGCATGGTGTATATGAGGACGTGTGTATGTGACTGTGCGTGCATGGTGTATATGAGGACGTGTGTATGTGACTGTGCGTGCATGGTGTATATGAGGACGTGTGTATGTGACTGTGCGTGTATGGTGTATATGAGGACGTGTGTATGTGACTGTGCGTGTATGGTATATATGAGGACGTGTGTATGTGACTGTGCGTGTATGGTGTATATGAGGACGTGTGTATGTGACTGTGCGTGTATGGTGTATATGAGGACGTGTGTATGTGACTGTGCGTGTATGGTGTATATGAGGACGTGTGATTGTGACTGTGGGTACATGGTGTATATGAGGACGTGCGTATGTAACTGTGGGTGTGTTGTGTGTATATGAGGACGTGTGTATGTGACTGTGCGTGCATGGTGTATATGAGGACGTGTGTATGTGACTATGGGTGTATGGTGTATATGAGGACGTGTGTATGTGACTGTGTGTGTATGGTGTATATGAGGACGTGTGATTGTGACTGTGGGTGTAATGTGTGTATATGAGGACGTGTGTATGTGGCTGTGCGTGTATGGTGTATATGAGGACGTGTGTATGTGACTGTAGGTATATGGTGTATATGAGGACGTGTGTATGTGACTGTGCGTGTATGGTGTATATGAGGACGTGTGTATGTAACTGTGGGTGTATGGTGTATATGAGGACGTGCGTATGTGACTGTGAGTGTGTTGTGTGTATATGAGGGCGTGTGTATGTGACTGTGCGTGTATGGTGTATATGAGGACGTGTGTATGTGACTGGGTGTATAGTGTATATGAGGGCGTGTGTATGTGACTGTGGGTGTATGGTGTATATGAGGACGTGTGTATGTGACTGTGAGTATATGGTGTATATGAGGACGTGTGTATGTGACTGTGCGTGTACGGTGTATATGAGGCGTGTGTATGTGACTGTGCGTGTATGGTGTATATGAGGACGTGTGTATGTAACTGTGGGTACATGGAGTATATGAGGACGTGCGTATGTGACTGTGGGTACATGGAGTATATGAGGGCGTGTGTATGTGACTGTGCGTGTATGGTGTATATGAGGACGTGTGTATGTGACTATAGGTGTATGGTGTATATGAGGACGTGTGTATGTGACTGTGGGTGTATGGTGTATATGAGGACGTGTGTATGTGACTGTGGGTGTATGGTGTATATGAGGACGTGTGTATGTGACTGTGGGTGTATGGTGTATATGAGGACGTGTGTATGTGACTGTGGGTGTATGGTGTATATGAGGGCGTGTGTATGTGACTGTGGGTGTGTTGTGTGTATATGAGGACGTGTGTATGTGACTGGTGGTGTATGGTGTATATGAGGACGTGTGTATGTGACTGTGTGTGTATGCTGTATATGAGGACGTGTGTATGTGACTGTGGGTGTATGGTGTATATGAGGACGTGTGTATGTGACTGTGCGTGTATGGTGTATATGAGGACGTGTGTATGTAACTGTGGGTACATGGAGTATATGAGAACGTGCGTATGTGACTGTGGGTGTGTTGTGTGTATATGAGGACGTGTGTATGTGACTATGGGTGTATGGTGTATATGAGGACGTGTGTATGTGACTGTGGGTGTATGGTATATATATGAGGACATGTGTATGTGACTGTGCGTGTATGGTGTATATGATGACATGTGTATGTGACTGTGCATGTATGGTGTATATGAGGACGTGTGTATATGACTGCGTGTATGGTATATATGAGGACGTATGTATGTGACTGTGCTTGTATGGTGTATATGAGGACGTGTGTATGTGACTGTGCGTGTATGGTGTATATGAGGACGTGTGTATGTGACTGTGCGTGTATGGTGTATATGAGGACGTGTGCATGTGACTGTGGGTGTATGGTGTATATGAGGACGTGTGTATGTGACTGTGGGTGTATGGTGTATATGAGGACGTGTGTATGTGACTGTGTGTATGGTGTATATGGGGATGTGTATGCGTGACTGTGTGTGTATGGTGTATATGAGGATTGTGTATGTGACTGTGGGTGTATGGTGTATATTAGGACATGTGTACGTGACTATGCGTTTATGGTGTATATGAGGACGTGTGTATGTGACTGTGCGTGTATGGTATATATGAGGACGTGTGTATGTGACTGTGCGTGTATGGTATATATGAGGACTTGTGTATGTGACTTGCGTGTATGGTGTATATGAGGACGTGTGTATGTGACTGTGCGTGTATGGTGTATATGAGGACGTGTGTATGTGACTGTGGGTATATGGTGTATATGAGGACGTGTGTATGTGACTGTGCGTGTATGGTATATATGAGGACGTGTGCATGTGACTGTGCGTGTATGGTGTATATGAGGACGTGTGTATGTGACTGTGGGTGTGTTGTGTGTATATGAGGATTGTGTATGTGACTGTGCGTGTATGGTGTATATGAGGACGTGTGTATGTGACTGTGGGTGTGTTTGTGTATATGAGGACGTGCGTATGTGACTGTGCGTGTATAGTGTATATGAGGACGTGTGTGACTGTGCTTGTATGGTGTATATGACGTGCGTATGTGACTGTGCGTGTGTGGTGTATATGAGGACGTGTGAATGTGACTGTGGGTGTGTTGTGTGTATATAAGGACGTGTGTATGTGACTGTGGGTGTGTTTGTGTATATGAGGACGTGCGTATGTGACTGTGGGTGTGTTGTGTGTATATAAGGGCGTGTGTATGTGACTGTGGGTGTGTTTTGTGTATATGAGGACGTGCGTATGTGACTGTGGGTGTGTTGTGTGTATATGAGGACGTGTGTATGTGACTGTGGGTGTGTTGTGTGTATATGAGGACGTGTGTATGTGACAGTGGGTGTGTGAAGCCCAGAAGTGCTGTCCAGCATCACAGCCACACGTCTTGGCTCTGTCCTGCCCCTCCCTGTCCACAGCAGCGCCCGGAAAGAACTGGCAGCTGGGTGCAGGACCCTCCCTGCTGAGTGCAGAGCTCCGCCTTACCTCTGGTGTCCCACTGAGTCCGGCAGCCCAGCAGTTCACACCCTCACAGTGGAGCATGGCGTGAACCTGCAGTGGGGACTTTGTATGGTGAAGGGTTTCAGAGCAGCGGCTCAGCCGGCGCTCCCAGATGTAGCAGATTGCGAGGGAGGGGGAGAAGAGAGAGAGAGAGAGAGAGAGAGAGAGAGAGAGAGAGAGAGAGAGAGAGAGAGAGAGAGAGAGGAGAGAGAGAGAGGGAGAGAGAGAGAGAGAGGAGGGAGAGGGGGAGAGGGAGAGGGGAGAGAGGAGAGCGGAAGATCCGGCTGCTGGTTACGGAAAAGGAGCAGGACCCCACGTCCATAGCACTCACCAGCCCCAAGCCCACTTCCCACACTCAGCGGGCAAAGCGCAGGCTGCAGTCCCTCCCTGAGCCTCCAGACGGCGGCAGAGCACGAGCGAAGGAGCAGCGCTGTCCAGCTGCCCCACGTGTCTTTAGGGCACTGATGAACCACCCAAGCGTCTTGGGCTCCTCCAGTCACACCCTCTGCCCTGCACCAGGTGCCCTGTCCCCCCTCTCACCTGTCCCTGTCCCAAATCGGCCTCTCAGCTGTCCAGCCTCCCCGCCCATCTGAAAGCCTTCCGTGATTCACTCACATTCTAACCCGCATCACTGCTCTAAGGGCACCCGACAGCCTCCCTGTGGCCTCCAATGCCCCCTCTACCCCCAGCCTGTCCCTCATCACCCTCTGTCATTTTTTGGGGGCCATACCCAGCAATGCTCAGGAGATAGTTACTCCTGGCTCTTCACTCAGAAATGACTCCTAGTGGTGCTTGGGGACCATATATGGGATGCCGGGGATCAAACCTGGGTCTGCCGCGTGCAAGGCAAACGCCCTCCCCATGTACTATCTCTCCTGTCCCAGTGACAGTCGGTTATAACCCCCGCCTCCCATGGCGCGCCGTGATGGGGAGTCAGGAGGCGCAGGTGGTCACCCTGGGTCAGCAGGTCGGTGCAGGCCATCTCCTGCTCAGGACAGCACCGAGTCTCCTGTGGGGAGGGGGCAATGTTCCAAAGCCACTCAGCAAGGGGGACCATTCCCAAGTTTCTGGAGATTCTGGGAGACGCCATGCACCCCTTCTTTAGCACCCATAGGTGCAGACCCGGGGTCACCCCTCAGCATAACCACGGCCACCAGACTCTAGCCATGTCTCCCCACAACCACACCCATGTTCCTTGGGGCTCTCCGTGTGGGGACCTAGTCCGGTGGGCTTCTCCCATTGGCTAAGGTGCTCCTGAAGGCCGTGCACCCATCTGGACCTCAGTTTCCCGGGGTAAAAGGAGAGAGTGAGCGGGGGGGAGGAGGGTAACATTGGCCTTGGGAAATGGGCACTGGGGAAGGGACGGGTGACGGAACGTGTTGGAACTGAAACCCAGTCACGAACATCTTTGTAACTGTGCACCCTCAGTGATTCAGTTTAAAAACAAATGCTCCCAACATCTCTGCCTAGGCAACTGTTTACTAGGCAGATTGGAAATTATAGGAAATTGTATTTCAGGGTAATCATAAGCCCATTATGTGACAGAAATCTTCTCAGAGAAGCTGGTGGTTAGCAGACGAAAAAGAAATGGAAGATTGAGAACTAAGCAGGTAAGTAAATAAATAAACGGAGCTGGTGAGCCTTCCCGGGCCAGCTGCACACAGCACTTCCTTGTGTCAAAGGCCTTTAATGGTGGGGTGGAAAGGAAACGAAACTAGTGTCTGGAGAAGGGGTGAACCCTCAGACACACCAGATTGGGGGTCCCTCGGACGGCTGAGGTGCAAGGCTCTGGGTACAGGTACCTGATGCCTACAGGGTGGACAGAGCAGGGACCCTACCTGGGTCTATCTCTGCTGCTAAGGGGGTGACGGTTGTTAGAAGTGTGGGATGGGTTTGAAGCGAGGGAACAGAAGGGGATCGGCTTGTGCCACGACAAGGTGCTCCGTGGAGGCGTGGAGTAGGACATGGTGTAGGCGCTCATCCTCGGGGGCCCCGAGGGGTCAGCCAGCCCCTGCCGCAGCTGCTCACAGAGCCCGTAGTTGGTAGGAGGTGCTGCAGGGCGGAAGAACAGAGTCCGGGTGAACAGGGCTGGGGTGGGCAGCCCGTCCTCACGGCCAGGAGGTGGGGCACAGGGCCCGGAAGTGTGGCCAGGCCGCTAGGCCGGGTCCTGGCCGGCGAGGAGGAGTGTGAGGTGAGGATCCAGAAAGGACCAAACTGACCCGGAAGGGTCTGCGGTGGGTGGCCCCGACTCGGGCGGACAACTCCTCCAAAGCTCTAGACCCTGGCCCCGACACCAGGGATGGGTCAACCAAACTGGCCACTCCCCCATGGACACTGTCCAGTTTCAAGCCTCGGGAGGTTGGAGTCCCAATACTGGGACGCGAGACCCATGCATGGCCTTGCCTGGTCACTTAGGAGCCCTGCTCCAGTCCAGCTTCTTCGCTCAGCTCCTCCCCAAGGGGGACTCAGTCCCCCAAAGAGGCCCACAAGTCCCAGGGATCAATTTCAGACTCATCGACCTCCCGCCGCCATCCAGCATGGCCCCTTCCCCACCCGCCTGGCCCCCTCCCGGAGCAGGAATTCCTTCCTGGGTCCCTATTTGCAGGGTGAGTGAGTGAGGCTGGGGGGCCAGTAAAGGCTGGAAGGCTTCCTGACGGCCCCATCTCCGCACATCAGGCGGACGGGCCGGCTGCAGCCCTGGGAAAACAGGACTTGTCGCTTCACTGTGCCCCGGTGGACACCCCCACGGCCTCGGCGCACCCCAGCCCAGCCCAGCCCGGGGACGGGGAGCAGCACGCGTACCGACAAGAGGACAGTCGCTCTTCTCCGGGACCCATGAGCTCGTGTGTCTGTTCCAGACGCGGCACGGGGGCTGCCCCGGGTTGTAATTGTGCCGGTTGTAGTGGTCGTCGTAGGAGCTGATGAGGTGGCCTTGGGGGGGGCTCCCTGCTGGTGCCCCAGGAAGTGCTTGTAGGGGACCCCCTGGAAGGACACACACAGTGCGGGGGTCAGGCTGCTGGCTCTGTGGCTGCCCACCTGAAAACTCAAGCCAGTGAGGTCCGAGTGGGCGGCGAGAGGCCCCAAGATGACCGGGGCCTGAGACCCAGCCCGTCGGAGGTGCCCGCCAGGACGTTGCTCATGTCTGTGGACTGGGGCAGGGAAGATGCCGTAAGTGTCTTCTTCGACGAACGATTTATGGTTCCCCAGCTGGAGCCGAGGGGAGGCTTGGCCGGAGGGAACCACTAACGGGAAGAAGAAAGCCGGGGTCTCCTGCCCTGGGGGCGGCAGACTGAATTGTTGCTTTTTAGAAGAAAATCCCTGGAGTCCAGAGAACAGGAATCCCTGATTTACAGCGGGAGACGCTTGCTGATTTCCACGGCCGTCCTCTTGTCTGGATCTGCTGGGGCTGGGGCTGTCTGCACCCCATATTTCAAGGATGGTTCCATAAATAAGTCAGCTCACAATGCCGGAGGGAGCCCGCGCCGGGCTGGGCAGAGACTACAAGCCGGGCTTCCCAAGAGCTGAACCCCAGGGGCCTGGAGGACAGAGCCAGGGAAACCGAAGGGGCTCCCTTCGTGGGAAGGGAATGCAGAGCCCCCAGCCCGGGCTAGAGGGGAGGTCCCAGCCCTGGTCCCAGCCGGTTCCTGCTGTTTCTTTCCTTTGGGGGCTCCACCCTGCCCTCTTGACACAGCGCCACCGTCTGTCTTCCTCGGATATGGTGCCAGAGACAGAGCAGCCTTTGCCAGGAGAGAGCTTCACGGTTCCCAAGGACGGGCCGGGGCATGTTACCTCTCGTGGGGTGACCCAGGGCAGCAGCGGGGCTGGGCGAGGAGGCACAGGCGCGATCCTGCCCGGTGCCCTCACTGCCCTCACTGGTGCCCCAGGGCCAGGCACTGTCACAGCATTTGAGCAATTCCCACGAGTTCTGCCACCCTCCGCTTTGGGGTACCCGGCCCCGGAGCACAGGGGCCCAGTGCTCAGGGAAAGGGGAGCGGGAGGGGAGAGCAGGTGCTTTAGGGGCGGGGCCCTATGAGCCAAGAGCTCCCTAAAATAGAGAAACTTTGCAAGGGATGAGTCCAGCTGCTTGGGAAAATGCCCGGCCCCTGCCCAACCCTCCATGTCTCCCGGTTAGTTAGAGGGTTCCTTAGGAGGCGGAGTAGTGGGCAGAGAGCCTGCCCAGGGCCAGAAGGGCAGAGCTAGCTGCCCTGTCCTGGGGGCATGCACCAGGGCTCAGCTGTCCTTTAGGGCCGATGCCCACGGCTTGGCGCCGCTGGGGTGGGCGGTGTCTGTTTCCGCCGCGCTGTGCCGAGGTGCCTGTGTGTTGCCCTTCACCCGGGCTTGTTGGGTGGTTGTTTCTCTCTTTCTTTGGGGCGCCACAACTGGCCATGCATAGGGGCTACTCCCGCTGAGCTCGGGGGCTGCTCCCGGCAGAGCCGGGACCTTGCTGTGCTGCGGGCGGAACCGGGTCCCGTGAGCTTGAGGAACAAGGCTAAGAGTCTCCTGGTGCTGAGGCCAGGAAGCCGCACCAAGGCCCTACCTTCCAGTTCCTTCAAGGGCGTTTGAGTCCTTGGTGCCACTCGTGGCAAAGGCCAGGAGCAGGGCACGGGCAGGAGCTGCGATCCCGGGGTGCAGTGTGGCTCCACGGATGCCCACACTCTGGAAGCCAACATTTTCAGGCATGTCAAGGTGACAGCGGAGCCTGTATGGTACTGGGCCTGTATGTGCTGAGTACTGTGGGCTGAGTACTGTGTGCTGGATGGTGGAGTTCTGTGTGCTGGGTGAGGGGTGCTGAGAGTGCTACTTCTGAGTACTGGGATGCTATGTGCTAGGTGCTGGGGTGCTGGGTGCTGAGGCGCTGTGTACTGAGTGTTGTGTGCTGTGTGCTGGGTGCTTTATGCTGAGGTGCTGGGTGCTGTTTGCTGGGTGTCAGGTGCTGGGTGCTGTTTTTGAATGCTGTGTGCTGGTATGCTGGGTGCTGTGTATTGTGTGCTGGGTGCTGATTGTGAGGTGCTATATGCTGGGTTCTGGGTGCTGGGTGCTATATGCTGGGTTCTGGGTGCTGTGTGCTAGGGTGCTTTGTGCTGGGTACTGGGGTGCTGAGTGCTGTTTGCTGGGTACTGAGGTGTTATATACTGGTTCTGGGTGCTGTGTGCTGGGGTGCTGTGTGCTGGGTGCTATATGCTGGGATGTTGTGTCGTGGGGTGCTGCGTACTGTGTGCTGGGGTGCTGTATGCTGGGATGCTGTGTCCTGGGGTGCTGGGTACTGTGTGCTAGGTGCTATGTGTGCTAGGTGCAGGGTGATGAGGTGTTATACACCTCGTGGACCTGCAGTTCCTTTGCGGTACTGGGGAACTGTGTGCTCCTGGCTACCAGCACAGAAGGAAATTCTGGCAATTTCTTTTGAGCTGCCAGACAGCAGCGCCCCCTTCTGGGCAGGGGATACTGGACGTGCCAGTTATGTCCAGGAGCAAGTTTCAGCGCCTACGTGAGGGGGAGAGGAGTGGCCCTGGGGTCCCCGACGGCAGGCTGAGCACTGGACCATCTGGCCGGGATGGCTGAGTAGCACCAGGGGCGGCCCCGGCTCCCTGAGCACGGACGGGGCAAAGAAGGGGAGCCGCGAGGTCCAGCAGACGGCGAGGGCGGGAGTGGGCCGCTGTCCTGTCCCTGCTGGCCCCCTGCCCCATCGCCCAGAGGGTCGGGCTACACCGGAGGCACCAAAGGGCCGAGCTCGAGCACCCCCCGCATCCCACCTGAGTTTAAGGGGTGGGGCGGGGGAGTGTCCTCACAAGCAGCCTCCGGAGAAGCTGCCCGAGGGAGCAAGATGAGAGCAGGGGCAGGTGTCTGCGGGGGCACCGCTGGGCCGCCTTCTCGGGGTCACCCGCTGACCCGCCTTCTCGGGGGCACCGCTGGGCCGCCTTCTCGGGGGCACCGTTGGGCCGTCTTCTCGGGGGCACCCGCTGACCCACCTTCTCGGGGTCACCCACTGACCCGCCTTCTCGGGGGCACCCACAGACCCACCTTCTTGGGGGGAACCTGCTGACCCGCCTTCTCAGGGGCACCCGCAGACCCGCCTTCTTGGGGGGCACCCGCAGACCCGCCTTCTTGGGGGCACCGCTGACCCCCTTCTCCAGGGAGTGCCAAGAGGCCAGTTCCCACAGTGGCCGCACGGAAGCAACGAGTCTCGCCTCCAGGAAGTGAGCAAGTGTCTCCTGAGCTTTGGGGGGTCCCAGCATGAAGCGGGGCTCCTGCTTACCTCATTTTTCCTCTTCGCGTACCACCTGGAAATCTGATCAGGTCTGTGGCCTGGAAAACGGACGAAGTCACTTTTGTATGTGCACTGGGCAGGTTTCTCCGTGGCGTTGGTGAACTGGAAAAGACCCAACGTTCAGGAGCAGTGCTAGGGAGGCCCTTTCCCGTGGGCTGTCCATTCCCCTGGCCTCACCCCACCCCTGGGCACACACAGACCCAGAGCGCCCTGCAATGTAGCCTTAACTCTGCCCCTCCCTGGAGTGGGTGGGCATGCTCAAGGACCCACTGTACCCACCTAAGCCCAGGAAATGGTCAGCCTGCTCTTTCACCCTCTTCTCCTGCCCTCTCCTCTATCAATTTGCTCGAGCGGGCACCAGTAACATCTCCATGCGTCCTGTCGCATGCTAGTGTAGCCCAAGGGCACCTGCTTGCTCCAGGAGCATGAAGCGCCTCAAACCATTCCATCAGGTCACGGGAATGAGGTCTATAATTGTTATTGGTATTTGGCATATCAAATACGACACAGGTAGCTTGCCAGGCTCTGCCGTGCGGGTTGCATACTCTCAGTAGAAGGCTCTCACCTCATGCATTTACTAATGAACCGTGCAGGAGAGATCAGCTTTTCTCTTGTGTGGAGCTCTAAGGAGTTGTGGAGTCCAGATATTGGAAAAAACTCTGTGTGTGTGTGTGTTTCTTGTTTCTTTCAACAATGCTTTGAAATTTGTTTTGTTTTAGGTTTGGGCCTATCTATCCATCTATCTATCCATCTATCTATCCATCATCTTCTATCTATCTATCTATCCATCTATCTATCTATCTATCCATCTATCCATCCATCCATCCATCCATCCATCCATCCATCCATCCATCCATCCATCCATCCATCATCTATATCTATCTATCTATCTATCTATCTATCTATCTATCTATCTATCTATCTATCTATCTATCTATCTATCTATCTATCTATCTATCTATCTATCTATCTATCTATCTATCTATCTATCTATCTATCTATCTATCTATCTATCTATCTATCTATCTATCTATCTATCTATCTATCTATCATCTATCTATCTATCTATCCATCTATCCATCTATCCATCCATCTATCCATCTATCTATCCATCTATCTATCCATCCATCCATCCATCCATCCATCCATCTATCTATCTATCTATCTATCTATCTATCTATCTATCTATCTATCTATCTATCTATCTATCTATCTATCTATCTATCTATCTATCTATCTATCTATCTATCTATCTATCTATCTATCTATCTATCTATCTATCTATCTGTCTATCTGTCTGTCTGTCTGTCTGTCTGTCTGTCTGTCTGTCTGTCTGTCTGTCTGTCTGTCTGTCTGTCTGTCTGTCTATCTATCTATCTATCTATCTATCTATCTATCTATCTATCTATCTCCATTGTCTATCTACCTACCCACCCACCCACCTACCTACTTATTTATTTATTTATTTATTTATTTATTTATTTATTTATTTATTTTTCTTCCTTTCTTTTTTGGGATACTCCCGGCCATGCTCAGGGGTTACTCCTGGTTCTTCACTCAGGAATTACTCCTGGTGGTCCTCGGGGGGACCATATGGGATGCCGGGGACTGAACTCAGGTCAGCTGCATGCAAAGCAAACACCTTCACCACTGTGCTATTGCTCCAACCCCTGCATTTGACTTTTGACAAGAGTAATTGTGAGACTCGGTGATTCTCTTCAAATCGACCCTACTTGTATTGAACTTCTTGAACTGTACATACGTGTTTTTTTTCTTTTCTTTTTTTTTTTTTTAATTTATTTGCTTTTCAGGTCACACCTGGCAATGCTCAGGGTTATTCCTGGTTCTGCACTCAGGAATCACTCCTTTTTTTTTTTGGGAGTCATACCAGGCAATGCTCAACAGTTACTCTTGGCTCTGCACTCAGGCATTACTCCTGGTGGTGCTCGGGGACCATATGGGGTGCCGAGGATCGAACCCGGTCGGCCATGTGCAAGGCAAATGCCCGACCCGCTGTGCTATCGCCTCCGGGCTCCACATGTCTTTTTTCTAATTTTATAAGTTCTTGGTCATTATTTCTTCAAATAATGTATCTGCCCTTTCTCTCTTTCTGTCTATTATATGTATCAGCCTGGTGGTATCCCAAAAATTCCTTAGCCTTATCCACTTATTTCTTTTCAGCCTCAATAGTTTCTTTGGGGAAGGGACAGTGAGGGGAGAGGACCACACCTGGCAATGCTCAGGGCTTACCCCCCAGTTTGCACTCAGTAATCACTCCTGATGGTGCTCAGGGGACCATATGGGATGCCAGGACTTAACGTGGATTGGCAACATGCAAGGCAAATGCCTTACCCACTATACAATTCCTTTGACCCCTAGTTCCCTTATTTATTTATTTATTTATTTATTAATGAATGAATGAATGAATGAATCTGTCTTCAAGTGCCCTGATCCTTTCTTTTGCCTGTTCAGATCTGACCTCTTGAACTTCCCCTTTTTAAAAATGGGCCAGAGTCTGTTTTTAAACACCAGCGGGAGGGTGTTTGCCTTGCATGCTGCCAGCCCAGGTTCAATCCCAGCATCCCATACGGTCCCCAAGCACCACCAAAAGTAATTGCTGGGTGCAGAGCCAGAAATAATCCCTGAGCATTGCCAGGTATGACCCAAAAAGCTAAATAAATAGACTGAATTGAATTGTATACCTTAGTTTCTAGCACATTTTTCTTCTGCTTCTTCTCAGGACTTTAACCGGTCTCTAAATTCCCCTAACAGTCTCTTGGGCCCAGATAGCTGCAGGCCTGGAGTCCTGTGGCAGCCCGAGTGTCCCACAGCTTTCCCTAGCCTGAACTCTGATCTCTGTTTCTCAGTTGGAGCCAAAGGGCTCACTGTGGAACCCTCAAGATCTCCCAAGAGAATATTCCAGTATCAAGGGATTGGAATTAGGAACAGGGAGCATCAGGTGCTCAGAAGAGCGCAAGTGAGAGGCATGACTGTAGTATTGATATCGCAACTACAGCACTTCAAGATGAAACAGAGACCTGAGTGTTTGCTGGATGGGATATCCTTGTGGAGGGCAGAGACCCTAAGGCCACATTCAGAGAGTGAAGCTACTCTATGAATGATCCTTGCTTTGAAGGTGGTGGTACCCTCCCTCCCTACCTATTTTCCCTGTCCTCCCTCTGAGCTCCCAGCTTCTTCTTCCTGCTTGCTTACCTTCCTCCGCTCTTCCACCCAGTTTCCAATGAGCACTCTGGTCGAATCACGGGGTCTCGGACTTCCAGGTTGGAGTAGAGAGAGACTGTGGGCTCCCTGCAGTCACAAATTGCATGGCAAAGATTCGCCCTGAGTCTTGTTGACTTGACCACAGTTCAAGGTTTCCAGCAAGGGAGGGAAATAGGTGGGAGGGGAGTTGCTGAGGTTGGGGTGTCCTCATGAGTGGGTAATTAACGACACCCTGACTGTGGGGGAATAAAGGCCCTCCGCTGCTGAGAACTCTCTCAGCCTCCCAAGTGAAGCATGTGAGCTCAGATACTCTATTGTTAATGGTCTCCACGGTGACAGAATGCGAGTATAAATACTCTCCTTAAGGGAGCAGCTGATTCTACAGAGCAAGGCTGACCCCACCCAAACTAATCACACCCACCACCCTCACCACCACCACAGCAGGGACCGGAGGTTGCTGGTGCTCATGTCATTGTCCCCAAAGAGTTGGGATCCTTGCTACAGGTTGGCAAGGAGGACATGCAAGGTGGCCATTTTCTCCCGCCCCCACCTTCCGAGTGCTGATGGAGGTGCCAGGCTCATAAGGAGACGCATACTCACTTCTTTAATTCTCCCAGACAGCCTGTGAAGATTGTGAGGAGCCCGTTTTTGCAGGTGAGGACACAGAAGTCAAGAGAGACTGTGTCGCGGAAGTCACACAAGTGGGAAACTGGTGTTTTAATTCACTCTGACTCAGGTCTGGACTGCTGGGTCCCACTCAATGCCTAGCCACACCATGGCCTCAGAGCCTCCTGATGCGTGCCCAAACTGATGGAATTTGGGTCATCTAGTTCTTCATTCTTGCACCCCACAACCATTTTATTGAACACATTACTTCTTGGACCCTAAACTGGGGTTGTATTAGTGACTGGGCCAGGTGCTATCCTCACTGAATTCAGTCCAGTGAGACACTCCTTAGGCCCAAAATTCAGCATCTATATCCACAAATAGAGAGCTGTTGATTCAACTTTTTTTTTTTTTTTTTTTTTGCTTTTTTGGGTCACACCGGTGACGCTCAGGGGTTACTCTTGGCTGTTTGCTCAGGAATTACTCCTGGTGGTGCTCAGGGGACCATATGAGATGCTGGAGAGCAAACCTGGGTTGGCCGCATGCAAGGCAAATGCCCTACCCGCTGGGTATCGCTCCAGCCCCTCAACATTTTTTTTGAAACACGAGAAATTAAGGAATAGGTAAATGGGATCAAAAATAGGTAATAAGGAATAGGTAAATAAGGAACAGGTAAATGGCATCAAAAATCAGATGGGCTGGACATGTAATGCGACTTGGAGGCGACCGCTGGACTAGAGCTGTTACCGACTGGATGCCACGGGATGTCAAAAGATCACTGGCTGCCCACCTACAAGATGGTCAGACTTCTTTGTCAAGACCCTGAATGAATGCTTTGAGGCTCTTCATATTCCTGAAGAAACCAGATGCCATTGGGCTACACTGGCACGTGATAGGGTCAAATGGATATGTTACTGGCGCCTCCTAGAGCAAATCGATGAATAACGGGATGTCAAGTGATCAAGTAAATGGGATAGAGCAAACCCCACAAGGCTAGCACGTGACCTGCAACCCCGAAGGGCGAGGGTGATGCCTCTCTCTCCACCTTGGACTTCTGAGTTATCTCTTCCTTGCTTTCAGCATTGACTTTGCACCAAGGGATGCGTTTCTGAACATTAATGCTTGGTTTTCCCACTATAGACTTTGCATAAATGGGACTCTGCAGTATATTTCTCGTGCATCTGATTTCTTTCCCTCAATGATATTATTGAGGAATAATATTATTCCTCAATATTATTTTTTTCCTTTTTTTTTTTTAACCCCAGTGGCCTTACTGATTCTTGGGACCTGCAGTGTGAACCTGCCAGTTGCAAATGGCCTGTGACCACCACAGTTTATTTTATTTATTCATTTATTTACCTATCTATTTATTAATAGATTAATTAATATTTAATTAATTAAATATTAATAAATAATATTTATTTATCTATCTGTTTATTAATTGATCAATGGGAAGATCGTGATCGTGATCGTGAAGATTGCAGTACCAAACAGGGAAAATGAGAAGAGGACACTTAACTCAGGGACAGAGATTGTATGATTTTGCCTCACTCCACGGGCGCCGCCATTTTTCCACTTCTGGACTTCCCTCTCGTCAGAACTCCACCCAGCAGACCAGCCCATCACAGCCCGGATCACCGACACCCACCCTGCAGCAGCTTTTTTCCTCAATCCGGCCCAGGTATGCTGGTTCAGAGACTCTCAGACATGGGGCAGAGCTGTTCCTTGCTCTCCCTGTACACAGCCGTTCATGAGGCAGTCGGGAGGCATGGCGGGTTCTAGCCCTGGCCCACCACCTTGGCAGAGCCTCACAACAAGCCAGACCACCCCTCCTCACTCCACGGGCGCTGCCATTTTCCACTTCTGGACTTCCCTCTCGTCAGAACTCCACCCAACAGACCAGCCCATTACAGCGCAACTCGCGGCTGCTGCTGCCGCGCGCTTCATCAATAAATGCTTTATTTGGAGGTGTTTAAAAGAGTTTGCCTCCCGCTCGACAAGCC
This sequence comes from Cryptotis parvus, assembly GCA_021461705.1. NCBI lineage: Eukaryota > Metazoa > Chordata > Mammalia > Eulipotyphla > Soricidae > Cryptotis > Cryptotis parvus. The sequence continues at coordinate 18,944 of JAJIBD010002255.1, forward strand.
TGGCAAGCTTCTCGTGTTGTATATGATATGCCAAATTCCAGTAACAATTATATTTGGTCATTCCCATGACCTAATATAATGGTTTGAGGCTCTTTATGTTCCTGTAGCAAAGCCGATGCCCCTGGCTCTACTGGCATGAGACAGGACATATGGAGATATTACTGGTGCCCGCTCTAGGAAATAGATGATCAACGGGAAGATCGTGATCGAGATCGTGATTTATTAATAGATAAATGCTGGATTTTGAGATGACTACAAGAGTATGCCACCCACACGGCAGAGCCTGGCAAGCTACCCGTGTCGTATTTGATATGCCAAATACCAGTAACAATTATAGAACTCATTCCCATGACCTGATGGAATGGTTTGAGGCTCTTTATGTTCCTGGAGCAAGCAGGTGCCCTTGGGCTCTACTTGCATGAGACAGGTCATATGGAGATGTTACTGGTGCCCGCTCGAGCAAATCGATGATGAACGGGAAGACAGTGATACAGTGATTATTTTTGAGGGAAATATTATTTTCCTGGATGATATTATTAAGATTTGCCGGTTGACCCACACTGCATCTAGTCAGGGCTGCGTGGTGTTCTTGTATACGTGTCATCTGCCATCCACATGTGGCCATTCTCCAGGGTCGTCATTTTCACACCAGGTCATATTTCTCCATGTGGGCCGAGAGGATACAGTACTACTTGGGCTTCGTGGTGCCGGGGCCCTCCAGGGGGTGCTCAGGGAACAGGGGCCTCCAGGGCCACACCTAGCAGAGCTCAGGGACCTCTAGGGTATGCCTGGTAGCACTCAGGGGGCACTGGGTGCTGGGGTTTGAACTGCGGACCTGGATTCCTGACCACTGAGTTAGCTTCCTGACCCTCCACCAGGAGCTTTTTTTTGGTGAGAGGAGGGAGTTTTGGGCCACACCCTGTGATGCTCAGGGACTACTCCTGGCTCTACACTCAGGAACTATTTCTGGTGCTGCTCAGGGGACCATGTGTGATGCCGGAGATCAAACTCAGTTTGCCCATGTGCAATGTAAATGCCCTCCCCACTGGACTATTGCTCCAGTCTCTCCACCAAGGACTTTTTTTCCCTTTAAATAATGATTTATTTTATTTTATTTTTATTATTATTTTTCTTTTGGGGTCACACCTGGCAATGCTCAGGGGTTACTCCTGGTTCTTCACTCAGAAATTACTCCTGGTGGTGCTCAGGAGACCATATGGGATGCTGGGGATCGAACCCGTGTCGGCTGCGTGCAAGGCAAACGCCCTACCCACTGTGTATCGCTCTGGTACCAAAGATTTATTTTAAACACCGTGATTTACAAAGTACAAACTGTTCACAATACAGTTACTGGAAAGATTCATTGTTGCAACAATCCCACCACAAGTGCGTCTCCATACCCACCAGAGACCCGCGTTTCCCACCCGCCCAGCATCCCCCTCCCAATACCTGCTCACTTAGCCGACATCAATTATGTTGATCATTACAGCTCATATGAGGGAATGGTGATGATACAGTCATAGTTTTTCCCTGGGTTGATGTGTGGGAGTCTGTCCAGTTTCTGTTCTTGGCTTCACTTTCTGGGTTTCCAGAACACAGTGGTTTTCTACTGACAATCCCAGACACACCCTTACTACAGCTATGGACAACACTTATTTCACATTTGTCCCAATGTCTATTTGAGCTTTTCCTATTCATACACTGAATAATTTATTCTATATTGCTTGTTGGAGCTACTTCTCTAAATACAGTCGATGAACATGGTGTTAGACAAAAGTCAATGGAGATCCTTAAATCTCCATTGTGTTATTTGAGCCCACTGTGTAGGAAATTACTGATATAGTTCCCCAGACCACACATGGTGCCCACACACTTCGTTTCTATAAAATGTGATGGGATACCTGTTAGATGAATATGCCAGGTTTCCATGGGCGGGGGGGCGGGGGTGGGGGGGAGAGGCCTCTCTGGTGAGCCGTGGAGTCTGGACCTTGAAAGTGGCTGCGGTTGTGATGCATGAGGTTTTCAGACCTCTGAGAGTCTGTCTGCGCAAGGAGCAGAACTACCCCCTCGGCCCTGTGCCTCTGTCCCTGGTTCCTAGACAGTCGATGATCTGGGCGGGACCACCAGATGGGACCGAGGAGGGAAGGGACCCCAACTTCAGCCCCACGGGAAACCTGGTGGATTTTTTTTTTTTTTTTTGCTTTTTTTTTGGGTCACACCCAGCGGCACTCAGGGGTTACTCCTGGCTCTGCACTCAGGAACCACTCCTGGCGGTGCTCAGCGGACCACATGGGATGCCGGGAATCGAACCCAGGTCGGCACAGGCCAGCCGCATGCAAGGCAAACGCCCTACCCGCTGGGCTATCGCTCTGGCCCCAAACCTGGTGGATTTGACCGCTCACATACCAGGGCTTGAACTCTACTTCTCTGTTGGGTGGGGCTCAGGTGAGCTGTGGGGTTGGGTCCACCAAGGACTTTTTAAATCATGAATTATATTGGTGGTGCTGGAGCTATGTTGTACCTGCTCATGAGAACCAACTGTATCCATGTCTTCCCAACACCATATGCTGTAAGGTGTGTAACTTGAAAAGAGTCATTTGCACCATAGAACTGGCAAATGCCACATACCAGAAAGGATTTTTTTTTTTGCTTTTTGTGTCACACCCGGCAATGCTCAGGGGGTTTCTCCTGGCTCTGCACTCAGGAATCACTCCTGGCAGTGCTCGGGGGACCATATGGGATGCCGGAGATCGAACTGGGGCCGGCACAGGCTGGCCGCATGCAAGGTAAATGCCCTACCCGCTGGGCTATCACTCCGGCCCCTGAGAAAGGCTTTTTTTTTTTTTTTTTTTTTTGCTCTTTGGGTCACAGCCGGCAATGCTCAGGGGTTTCTCCTGGCTCTGCACTCAGGAATCACTCCTGGCGGTGCTCAGGGGACCATATGGGATGCCGGGGGATCGAACTGGGGCCGGCACAGGCTGGCCGCAAGGTAAATGCCCTACCCGGCTGGGCTATCACTCCGGCCCCTGAGAAAGGATTTTTTTTTTTTTTTTTTTTGCTTTTTGGGTCACAGCCGGCAATGCTCAGGGGTTTCTCCTGGCTCTGCACTCAGGAATTACTCCTGGCGGTGCTCAGGGGACCATATGGGATGCCGGGTATCGAACCCAGGCCCGGCACAGGTCGGCCGTGTGCAAGGCAAACGCCCTACCCGCTGGGCTATCACTCCGGCCCCTGAGAAAGGATTTTTTTTTAAGAAAAAATCTGCTACTTACTACCATGGCACTGGGTACAACAATCAATATTTATCATGCTTGATGTTAAAATGGAGATGGGGTGGGATTCTATTTAATACTGTGTTAAAATAATGAATATGAAATATTAAGAATATTGGCATTATTGATTAATTTCAAACAATAAATGTAGTACATGATGGTAACATAATAAGACGTATATGAACATTGACTCTAATTCCTAAAACAAAGTATTTGGTGAGAAGAATCATGCTCTGGCACCCCTCAGCATCTGGCCTAGGAAGAACAGACGGATACTCACATCTCGTTCCTACTTTCGGGTGAAGCAGAGAAGTGCTCAGAGCTTGCTCTGGTTCTGTGCTCGGAGAGAGCTCCTGGAAGGCCTCAGGGGGTCGGTGCAGTGTTGGAAATGTTTCTACATTCTGTCATTTGTTAGGATATGCTGATTTCTTTTTCTTGTTGGGTATACCGGTGATGCTCAGAGGTTACTCCTGGCTCTGCACTCAGGAATTACTCCTGGTGGTGCTGAGGGGACCATATGAGATGCCGAGGATCAAACCCGGGTCAGCTACATGCAAGGCAAATGCCTTCCCCCTCTGTACTATTGCTCCGGCCCCAGGATATACTGATTCTCTACAGGGGGAAATTCTCTCTCAAAAACACAAGGGGAACACACACACACACACACACACACACACACTTGTATCACTTGTCTTCCGGTTGTTCATCAATTTGCTCAAGCAGGCACCAGCAACATCTCCACACGTCTTGTCGCATGCTAGTGCGCCTAAGGCATCTGCTCGCTCTAGGAACACGAAGAGCCTCAGACCATTCCTTCAGGTCATGGGAATGAGGTCTGTGGGATTGTACCTGATACCCGTGTGGTATCCCATGGCCCAGCCAAGTGGACACTCCTGGTGTCTGCACTCTGCCTCAGAGAGACACTGCGGTACCCTTCCAAGTTCATTCACACAGAAGGGCCACTGACAATGATTAACTCCAATTTTCCCAATGATGAACTTGGTTGTTATTGCTGTTGTTGCTGTTGTTGTTGTTGTTGTTGTTGTTGTTGTTGTTGTTGTTCTTCTTCTTCTTCTTCTTCTTCTTCTTCTTCTTCTTCTTCTTCTTCTTCTTCTTCTTCTTCTTCTTCTTTCTTCTGCTCTTCTGTTTTCTTCTTTTTCTTTTTTGTTTGTTTTCTGGGTCACACCTGGCAATGCTCAGGGGTTACTCCTGACTCTGCATTCAGGAATCACTCCTAGACAGCGCTCAGGGGACCATATGAGATGCCAGGGATAGAACTTGGATCGACAGCATGTAAGACAAACCCCCTTCCCCCACTGTACCCACTGTATCACTCCAGCCCTCTACTGCTCTTTCTTTGATCATTAGACACTTGAATTCTGTGATTCTAGAAATTGAAGTATCCAGGTGATGCTAACTTGAGCACTTAACGTAACCCCAACTTAGCTTCCCAACAGCAGCAGCGAGGGGGCGGTGGGACCAGAGACTGGAGAAACCCATCACATGAGGCAGGTCACAATCCTTTAATAAAATCAACGAATGTGTTTATGATTGCCCGGGAGCAGGGGAAGTACAAGAAGCCCTTATCAACAGTGATGAGCGCTCCGTGAAAACCATCCTCCACATGAAACCACGTCACGGGGATGCCCAGGTCCTCCAAACGCTTCTTATACAACAGCGAGTGATCCCGGAGATAATCATACTCGCAGCTCACAATGAGAGCTTCAGGCATCTGAGACATCACTTCATCCTCTGCCAACAGGGGTGACATGATCATGTTCGCCACCAGGCAGGTCTCCTCATAGGCCGCCTCATTGAGGGGGCTCTGCGGGGCTTCAGCCGATAGCCCCTCTGCTTGAACCTCTCGGGGATGTTTTCGTGAGCCAGCCACTTTCTATACTTCTCCCGGATTTCAGGGGGCACATTGGCACCATTTAACATGGTTCTTTTCCAGGAGGGGTGGATGCTCAGGTAGGTGAGCCAGCAGTAAATAGCCAGGTACCGAGGGAGCATCGGGACGTTGTTCTGCTGGTTGGACGGAGACTGGAAGTCAAGACCGTGGAGAGCGGGGTAGATCACAACCTGGGCACGGATCCTGGGAAGGTGCGGTCTGTCCAGAAGTTTTTGACATATCACAACGGTCACTCCCCCTCCCACACTGTCACCGGAGATCACAACCCGGGCAGGGTCCACCCCAAACTTGTCCAGGGACTTCAGGAAGTAGATGGTGGCTGCGGCAGTCATTTACCAGCACTGGATACTTAAACTCGGGCATCTTGCGGTATCTGCAAAGGAACCCAGGGGAACACTTTGACCTTTGGCCTTGTCACCCAGCAAAGCCCCCACTCACTTGTGTCCAGTCCCTGTTAGCTGTTTCCTCCCGTGACTTCCCTTTTGGAACCTGGGCAGATCAAGTGGACGGAAAGAGCTGAAAGGAGATGAATAAGCTCCAGTGCCTGACACAGGGGTTGACCTGTGTGAGCGACTCTATCCATGGTCCCAGTGACCTATCGAAGGGACACTGATGGCCACTGAGCCTGCCGTCCACCTTGGGTCAACAGTGAGCACCCATTAACACAGCCCCAAGTGAACTTCTTTGAGTTTGCCACCTGATTCCTGTTTGGTGATTGTTTGGTGGATAGCTCTTGATTTGCACAGGATTTATTGAAGATAAACGTGTTATAGCTCACAGGTCTGGTGGGAGGAGCTTGTAAGTGTAAGTGATCCTAGGAGCTAACAGTTATTAGGGGGTTTCCTCCAGATCAGCTGAGTCCGTGAGACCCCCGTGCCTTTGTGTGTGTGCCAGGCAGGTCCCAGAATTCCAGGCTCAGTTCATGCTAGCTGGTATCAGCTGACTTTCCCTTTTCCCGAGAGATTCCAGAAGTAGGGCCTGGGGATAAATGTTACTACTTTCAATACTGGTCACAAATAAGACCTTAAGAAAGGAAAGACTCTGGGCTCAGAGCACTGGCGCTGTGAATAGGGCACTTGCCTGGCATGTGGCATCCTGTATGGTTTCCTGAGCACCATCAGGAGTGATCCCTGAGCACAGTCAGGAGGAAGCCCTGGGCACTTCTAGGTGTTGAGAGAGAGAGAGAGAGAGAACAGAAGGAAGGAGGAAGAAGGGAAAGGGAAGGAAGGAAGGAAGGAAGGAAGGAAGGAAGGAAGGAAGGAAGGAAGGAAGGAAGGAAGGAAGGAAGGAGGGAGGGAGGGAGGGAGGGAGGGAGGGGAGGGAGGGAGGGAGGGAGAGAGGGAGGGAGGGAGAGAGGGAGGGAGGGAGAGAGGGAGGGAGGGAGAGAGGGAGGAGGAAGGAAGGAGGGAGGGAGGGAGGGAGGGAGAGAGGGAGGAAGGAAGGAAGGAAGAAGGAGAGAGAGAACGAGAAGAGAAAAAGAGAAAGAGAAAGAGAAAGAGAGAGAGGAGAGAGAGGGAGAGAGGAGAGAGAGGGAGAGGGAGAGAGAGAGGGAGGGAGACGGAGAGGGAGAGAGAGGGGAGAGGGAGATGGAGAGAGAGGGAGAAAGAGGGAGAGAGAAAGAGAGGGAGAGGGAGAGAGAGGGAGAGGAAGAGGGAGAGGGAGAGGGAGAGAGAGGGAGAGAGAGGAGAGGGAGAGGGAGAGGAGAGAGAGAGAGGGTGAGAGAGGAGAGGGAGAGGGAGAGGGAGAGGGGGAGAGGGAGAGGGAGAGGGAGGGGGAGAGGGAGAGAGAGGGAGAGAGGGAGAGAGGAGAGAGAGAGAGGAAGAGGGAGAGGGGAGAGAGAGGAGAGGGAGAGAGAGGGAGAGAGAGGAGAGGGGAGAGGAGAGGGAGAGAGAGAGAGAGAGGCAGGCAGGCCAGCAGACCAGTCCTTCTAGACTGCTGTGCCCCCGTTGGTCCTGGCCGGGCAACACCATCTACCAGAAATGACGAGTAACTTTCTAACAGGGGCTTCTTAAGTGCGTGCCGTGCCGAGAGCTCGGTTCCACATTACCACAAGAGCTCAGCACCCTCGAGCTCCGGGATCTGAACCTCCATCCCCTGCTCCTGGTTTGGAAGCTGCCTATGGTCAGACCAGGGCTTGGTTTGGTTTTTTTCCCGTGTCTCCCGCACCCAATCTCACTAGGATTTTCTGCTGTGCGCAGCTGGCTGTGCGCCAAGAGCGCGGGGAAATGCGCTCGGAAGCAGCCGAGCAGTCCCTAAGCGTGAGCTTGCACAGGAGGGCAGGATCGGCTAGGCCGTCTGGCGTTCCGCTGGCGGGGGTCTTTGGGGAGCAGGGTTGGGGCCCCGCCACTGCAGAAGCTTCTCCCAGTGTCCTGTTTGCCAGGTTCAAGGGACCTGGACCCTCCACGGCCCACCACGTACATCAAGCCCTGCCAGCTCCAGGTGCATCATGTTCGTGGGTTCGCTTTGGAGATGGGGCGGGGACAGGGGGCTTTCCACGGTCTCGCTGCCATGCGCAGCCTGGGCACCACAGACCCTTTTTAGCAGGAGGCGCTAAGTATTACAAGTGTGGGGGGGTTTCCACTCGACAGAGCTCCCCCCCAAAAACCATCTGGCTGTGAAGCTCTTTACCTGCTCTGCTTGGCAAAGATCACGTCCTTTCTAGCTAACTTCTGGTGAGGGGTGCACAAGCCCCCCCACCCCCCCCACCCCCGCCTTCGTTGCACTCAGCTGGCTTCCAAAGCGCCCGGTCCCTCCAGCTGCCAGCCGGCTCCGGATGCCCTGTCCCGCCCCTCGGGATGGAGTCTGGCCTCCGCACCTCACCAGTCCCCTCATTACTCACCCAATTGATAGGACCACGGAGTCCGTCTCCTTGCACAAAATAAGGCAGACCCCATGGTGGGTTTCTAGAAAACAGAAGGTTGGGACATGCTCTAGAAGGGCTCGAGTGTTGCCTCCTCCTAGCTGGCCGCTGCTGTGGACAGTGCCCGCACAGTCAGGCTTTCGGGCGTAGCTCACGGCTCTCCTCTGGGTGCTGACGAAGCACTTTCTCTAAGCGGCACCCCAGGGGTTAGTTCACATGTTGCATATTCGCCTATGTGGATGCTCATATAAGTGCGGGGGTATGTGACCTGAACATATGCATGTAACATACTCCATGCATTAAAAACTCAAGTACACATCTAGGAGCTGGGAAACAGCTCAAAGGGCTGGAGTGTCTGTGTGGCATGTGGGAGGTCGGGGTCCACGTGGCCCCCAGACTTCTGGGATCAGACCCCATACACTGCATCCAGAGCCGAAGCACCACTGGAGGGAGCCTCAAAGCATAAAAATTTATGTAGATACACACACATATATGCACGTGGATTCAGATAAACATGGATTACGTGCGTGTACATGTTCCATTTACTCGTATGCATATATTCCACGTATATAATCAAATTTAATTCCATACACTTAACGCGCATATTTCACACATTTCGTGGCATATATATTCACTGAAATAGTCCACATTTGAATGCGTATATTCAACATACATGCATACACCTTCCATCCATGTGCATTTGTACATATATAATATAAATATTCCACATGCAGGGCAAATAAATAAACAAATAAATAAATATTCCACATGTGTTCATATATAAAGATATATGAGAGAGAGCACGTATACGCCTCAAAGCATCCCTCTGAGTGACCTTTGTCACATGAGTCACCTGTGCCTCAGTAACAGTCCTGGTGACCCCACCACCACGCCCTAATGGAGCCTCTCCAACCCCAGGAGGACGCACTGCATGCCTAGAGGGTCTCTTAGTACTGCAGTGGGGACCCCCCAGGGAAGAACCCACGTACTCATGCTCCCAAGGAGGGCCGCTCCTCCGTGGCAGAAGATGATGCCGGTCCTGAGGTTGCTGGAGGACTTCCGGGGCTGATACACCTTCACGGGATGGTCCCAAAGCGCAGGTCTGTGACCACAACATCCGGGTCCTTCCTCAGCGGCTGCAGGTCATGGAAGAAACGGACAAACCGGCCCATGGAACAGATGTTGAGTCTCTCAAGAATCCTGCCCTGTTGGTGAGAGGAGAGGAGAGTCAGAGGGGTCCCAGGGGCCTTCTCTGGAGTCGCTGGACCTACTGCACCAACCCCCAGGGGTCCCCTGCGGTACGACGCATAAGGCACCAGCCCCTCTCAAACCAGCCCTACACACAAGGCTCCAGCCTTTTCCATAGAGGTTCCCTCTTCCAGGAACCCCCCCGCCCCCACATGGACCCGGCGCCCCTTCTGTCTGGACATGGCGTAGCTCCCAGAGAGACCCTCCGAATCAGGCTCCCCTGTGGAGCCCTCACAGCATTGACCGTCCGTGTTAAGTTGTGGTGACTGTACTGTGGCTGCATTTCTTAAAGGGCTGGGATATCTCTGAGGGTGAAAGAATACGACGTCCAGGATCCGCTTAGAGATGGAGCAAGGCGGGGGAGGGCAGTGCACAGCTGACTGTTTCTGCCATGGGCTAATCATCAGAACTGGGGGCCAGGGACCGAGGGGGACTTCCTCATGCTTCTCTGGCTCCTTCAGCAAATAAAAGCATCATCACTGTATCACTGTCTTCCCGTTCATCATCGATTTGCTCGAGCGGGCACCAGTAACATCTCCATATGACCTGTCTCATGCAAGTAAAGCCCAAGGGCCCTGCTTGCTCCAGGAACATAAAGAGCCTCAAACCATTCCATCAGGTCATGGGAATGAGGTCTATCATTGTTACTGGTATCTGGCATATCAAATACGACACGGGTAGCTTGCCAGGCTCTGCCTTGCGGGTGGGATACTCTTGTAGTCATCTCAAAATCCAGCATTTATTGATGAACCGCATCATAATTAGATCAATAAAGGGGCCTCTCCCCCAAGGCACTCTTTTTAAAAAATTAATTCATTTGGTTTTGGGAGTCACACTCTGCAGTGCTCGGGGCTTATTTATTCCTGGCTCTGCTCTTGGGGACCACTCCTGGTGGTGATCGAAGGACCATATGGGGTGCCGGGGACTGAACCCAGGTCAGCTACGTATAACCCAAGTGCCTTCATCCGTGTGCGGCCTCTCCAGACTGGGGGTCTTTCTGGTGGTCAGCAGCCCTTTCCTGAGCCCAGCTCTCCAGACTGGGGGTCTTCCTGGTGGTCAGCAGCCCTTTCCTGAGCCCAGCTCTTCAGACTGGGGGGTCTTTCTGGTGGTCAACAGCCCTTTCCTGAGCCCAGGCCACTTTGGTTTTGGTGTCCCTGAATCTTTGTGATCATTTGATCACTTGATCACTTGAATCCGTTATTCATCGATTTGCTCGGAGCGGGCACCAGTAACATTTCCATCAGACTCTATCATGTGCCAATGTAGCCCAACCTGAAATAAAATACATGGGTTACGGGGCTGGAGCAATAGCACAGCAGGGAGGGCGTTTGCCTTGTACATGGCTGACCCGGGTTTGATCCCGGCATCCCAAATGGTCCCCCGAGCATCACCAGAAGTAATTCCTGAGTGAAGAGCCGGGAGAAACCCCTGAGCATCACCGGTGTGACCCAAAAAAAAAAAAAAAAAAAAAAAAATACATGGGTTACAAAGGAAAGCCAATTGATTTGCCTATGACTAAGCTTATTTCAGCCGATATATATATTTTTCTTTATACTCAGACTTCCCATGGAGACCTGCCTGAGCCGGCCTGAGCTGATATTTCCATTTCAAAGGAAGGAAGATGAACCCAAGCTTTGAACACTGTCTGCTGCCACTGTTAATGCTCTAATCAAACCCCTGACTCCCCCTGGTCACCAGTTCACAGTTCTGCTTCCACCGCTTCCATTGCTGATGGAAGAAAATAGCACTTGCATCAGAAGAGAGTGAAATGAGGTGATCTTCTCCCTGATTTTTTGGACCGCACCGGGCTATGGTTGGGACCCAGAACTTGGAGTCACTCCTGGAGGTTCTGGAAGGATCATAGTGCTGGGCATAGGGTGGCAGAGTGAGAAATTGCCCAAGAAGTCTCGAACATGCTTGTTTGCTGAATTAAAAAGCCTTTATTAACCTGCAGGGGCTGCCGAGTCTGAGACCAAGGATCTCAGCACACCAACGCCCCCTAACCTAATCCAGGCTAAATTCTAATGCATTCTTTTTTTTTTTTTTTGAGTTGGGGAGGGAGGGTCACACCTGGCGATGCTCAGGTGTCACTCCTGGCTCTGCACTCAAGAATCACTCTTGGCAATGCTCAGGGGACCGAATGGGATACTGAGGATCGAACTTCTGTCGCCGCGTGCAAGGCAAATGCCCTCCCCTTTATGCTATTTCTCTGGCCCCTCTGATGCATACTTATCTCATCCTGCTTGGCAACTTCAATTGCTCTTCTAACTAAGCAAGAAAACATAATTTTAGTCCAGAAGTCGATATTTGTAGTTAGCCTTCAACAGTTAAAAACTTTCCTACTTGGCACCTGAAAACAGAGCAATGCGTGACAGCTACTTTGTTAAGAAATCAGGTTATTCTCGAGGTATTCAAAAAGAGTATGACAATGGGTGGTTATTTTTTTGTTTGTTTTTTGGCTTTTTTGGGTCACACCCGGCGACGCTCAGGGGTTACTCCTGGCTCTGCACTCAGGAATTACTCCTGGCGGTGCTCGGGGACCCATATGGGATGCCGGGAATCAAACCCGGGCTGGCACAGGCCGCGTGCAAGGCAAACGCCCTACCGCTGGGCTATCGCTCCGGCCCCTGGATGGTTATTTTGTAAATCAGATTATTCTAGGTTTTTTTTTTCCTTTGGTTTGCTTGTTTGTTTGTTTGCTTTTTTGGGTCACACCCACACCCAGTGATGCTCAGGGGTTACTCCTGACTCTGCACTCAGGAATTACTCCTGGCAGTGTTCAGGGGGACCATATGGGATGACAGGGATTGAACCCAGTGTGCAAGACAAATGCCCAACTGGCTGTGTAATCACTCCAGCCCCTCTGAAGTTATGCTTACAGGATGCCCCCTGCATCCCTGAGTCCCTGCATCCTTGGAATGTTTCATCCTGTTTCTCAGCTATTCTTTTGAGCCCCTGAGTTTTCTGCTAACTTTGGTTTACCTTGTCACCTTAGAAGCCAGGGCCTCACCCATGCTAGGCAATGCTCTATCACCGAGCCCACCCCCCAGGCCTCAGTGAGGGGAGTTTTACGTCATCCAAAGCCATGGACTTCTTATATTCTTCCACCCTGGGGCGCTGGGAACCCAAGTATTCCCATGCCTGCTTCATCCTCTTCGCAGAACGTGACACTCCTTGTCGTGACCTGCACGCTCAGGCCAGAGTTGCCTGTTGATTGCCATCTCCTCTCCCCTCCAAGGAGACCCCAAACTCCCGCAGGAAGATTCTGCTGGATTGTGCCTGACTTTCCCCACTGTTGATTCCCAGAGCAAGAGCTAAAGCATCACGCACAGGAGTTGCAAACCTTCTTCATGGGGATAAAGAAACCCACAAAGAGTAGCAAGGCAGGAGGCTTAGAGGGCTGACTTAGCCAGGCCAGCCATACATGTGCCTAAACACACACACACACACACACACACACACACACTGCCCGAAGGGTTTAACTCATGTTGTCTCATAAACGGCCACTGATGACCTATATTGTAAACCACAGTACCCAAAGAGAGAGACAGACAGATACACAGACAGAAGAAACATGCCTTCCATAGGGTCAGGCTGGGGTGAAGGTGGTGAGAGGGAAACTAGGGACATTGGTGGTGGGAAATATACACTGGTGAGGGGACGACTGCTGGAACATCGTAAGACTAAAACCCAACAATGAACTTCATAATTGTGTATTTCACAGTGATCTAATTACAGAAAAGAGGACATTGACACAGGATGACGACTGTCCCCTAATTTGCAGGTGAGGAACTCAGTCACTGTTGGGAACCAGCCTATGGATTGAGTGTCAAGGTCTGAGCAGCTGCTGGAAGCACCATCTTGCACAAGCAGAAGCTGGAGGAGGAAGATTTGGCCCTGGGGTTCTCCTCCCTCGGGGTTCCTGGGAGCACCGGTCACCCTCACTCCGCCTTTTGGGAGGAGGAGTTTAAGCAGATCTTCTCTGCAGTCATTTTGTCAGCGCTCTGGGGAAACACATACGTCCTTCCAAACCAACCCACCTCATCTCCACCATGAGGCGAACAGTCTCTCAGAGCATGAAGCAATGGCTGCCTTAGAGAAGGATGTTCTGTCTTGTTGCTCCTCTCCTCCTCACCATCCTGCTCTGTGTCTATTTTGTGCTTAGCTGGCACCCAGGGGCAGGTAAGTGGGATAAGACCAGGATTCCCAACAATTCTTTCCTCTCCTCAGCCTCCCAGAATGGTGAGTCTGGGAGAAAGCCCCAGAACGTGTCCTTTGATGACTTACTAAGCTTTGGAAAAACCCCAGGAAAAGATGCCCCCTCCACCCCCCACACACATGGTCCCGGAGAGTGAAGAATCAGGCTTGAGCAGATATCATCAGCCTTGCTGACGGGGGTGACACAAGATGTTTCAGTCCATGGTTTCCTGCCCCCGCACCCCTAAGCCTCAGGAGAAGGGAATAAATCAAAAGTGAGACTCACCCAGGTCATCATCAGTTCAAACACGCAGTAGAAAAAAGCGAAGTTTCTTGGGGTGGCTGATGGCAGGTGGGATGTCCACCAGGAAGAAATGGCTGCAGAACACCCACAGTGGAACCCCCCCAACAAAGAACACACAGGCGCCAAGAGGCCAGCCCAGAGCAGGAGGAGCCCCACCATGCTGTCTCTGCCACCGGTCAGGCTGAGCGGAGGTGGTGACCAGCACTGGCCATTTAGGCTCCAGACCCGAGCCAGCCAACTCCTCCACTTAAATATCCCCTAAGCTTTGGTCCAACCCAGATGAGTCACAGGGTCAGGTGAGGACCGGTGCCAAGACGGGGTAGTGCTGAGGAGAAAGTGGACTCTGCCGCCTATACAGCCCGGGGGGTGAGCCTGAAAGCTCCAGGATCCTGGAGGCGTCCTGGTCCCACACCTCAAAATGGCCTGGTCATCACACAATCAGCTCTGCCCACCTGCCTCTCCTCTCAGCGCCCACTCCTACAGCATTGCTTGAGCTCCTCACTTTCCCGTCATGAGCCCGCCCAGATGCGCCTTCTGCTGCTTTCTGGCATCAACCCTTTCTGGGCTCAACCCTTCCCTCTGATCCCGTATGAAATCGGGATTCTCACCTAGTTCGCCCACCTCTGCCACACTGGTTTAACCTTGTCTCTCGATTTCTCCAGTGGACAGAAGTTTATTAATTAAATTTATTAATAAATAAATTGTATTAATTTTATTTAATTTATTAATTAAAATTTAAACATTTTATTATACCACCGTGAGATATAGTTACAAAGATGTTCATAATTGAGTCTCCGTCATACAGTGTTCCAACACCCATCCCTCCACCAGTGCCCCAATCCCACCACCAATGTCCCCATACCATACTCCCTCCCACCCACCTCCAGCCTGCCTCTATAGTGGGCACCTTTTCTTTTCTCTCTTTCTCTTTCTCTCTCCTTATCTCTGTCTCTATATTCCTCTCTCTCTTCTCTTACACATTGTGGCTTGCCCTACAGATATTTGTGGTTTATCATGTAAGTCTCTATGTGTATATTCAACGGTGAGTTCTAGTCTGACATTACCATTACCATTCCCCATTCCATCAGAGGATAGAAATCTTTATGCCCGAGTCCTGATCAGGGTTTGGCACTTAGCCTACTGTTGACCCTAAGGCACGGATCAACAGGCTTCCCTGCTCGCTGTCAGGCAGAAATGCCGAACACTGAGCTCACCTGCCTATCTGGGTCAGGTCAGAGGCTGATGGTCAACTTCGCAATCCTCCTTCACAACAAACTCTCTGCCACAATGGTGCTGAGGGTGACGCCAGAGCAGGAGTTTCCAAACTAGGAAGATTCTAATTCCCAGGACTTTGAGACAGAATCTGGAAGTGCTTGGGGTTGCCACGATGGGAGAGGGAGAGAGAGAAAGAGAGAGAGAGAGAGAGAGAGAGAGAGAGAGAGAGAGAGAGAGGAGAAAGAGAGAATCACACAAAGAGAAATAAGTAATATAACCAAGCTGGCGTGTGAGTGTGTGTGTGCTTACATGGAACCCACTCACATCCATTACAACTGCCGCTCTAGGTCTTTAGATGTGACTCTGTCCATAATTTTCAATGACTCTTAGACTTTTTTTTTTTTTTTTTGCTTTTTGGGTCATACCCGGCAATGCTCAGGGGTTTCTCCTGGCTCTGCACTCAGGAATTACTCCTGGCGGTGCTCAGGGGACCATATGAGATGCCGGGGATC
Organism: Cryptotis parvus; assembly: GCA_021461705.1. Lineage (NCBI taxonomy): Eukaryota > Metazoa > Chordata > Mammalia > Eulipotyphla > Soricidae > Cryptotis > Cryptotis parvus. Next base: position 34,464 of record JAJIBD010002255.1, read on the forward strand.
GAACCCCAGCCGGCATGGGCCGGCCGCGTGCAAGGCAAACGCCCTACCCGCTGGGCTATCGCTCCGGCCCTCTTAGACTTTTTTCCCCTTTCCAAATGCTGTTATTTCTGTGGAATGGATCTCTGAATGTGAAATTGATGGGTCAGAGATTAAAATATTTTTTGACTTTTGGAGCTGAAGAGATAGTACAGTAGGTTGAGTGTTTGCTTTACAAGTGGCCGGTCCAGGTTTGACCCCCAGTATCCCATACAGTCTCCTAAGTATATCCAGGAGTAATTCCTGAATGCTATTGCTCGGACCCCAATATAAGGCTTTTTTATTTTCCACGCCTCCTTACTCCATCTCACCGCACACACCACACACACTAAAAGCAAACTGCTAGAGATAAATCCTATACAGAGACCTGGGGAAGGGCACTACCAAGGCAAAAGGCTCGCTTTCCCCAAAACAATGAGGTGCTGGGGCTTTGACAAGGTGGGACTTGGCCCCCCCCTCCCTTCAGTTGCCCCAGAGTTCTTAGACCGAGTCCGGTGTAGCCTAGACAGTTTTGTGGCTAGTTGATCTCTTTCGACATTTAATCATTAGTCTCTTCTGCAGGGGCCAATACGTCTGTCCTGTGTATCTTGGTTTTTTTTTATTTGTTTATTTGTTTTGCTTTTTCGGGGTCACACCTGGTGATACTCAAGAACTGCTCCAGAAATTACTCCTGGCCATCCTCTGGGGACCACGTCACCTGCATGTAGAGCAAATGTCCTCCCTGCTATCGCTCTGGCCCTATCCTGCGTGTCTTGATGAAGATTAGGAAAGCCAATTGCTGTAACAAGTGGCCCCTGCACCTTGCCCGTGACAGAGAGAGATTGTATCTCTCACAGCATCTGTGTCAACGTTTGCTGCCCAGCCATGCGACAGAGGATTTTAGGGCGTGTTTTGTCTCTGTTTTGTGCCCACCATTCTCTGCACTTGCCAGTGAGCTAAAGGTTCCCGACGTAAAGGATTCCAGTTCAAGCCCCTTCCCAGCCTGTAAGTGGGAAGGGGATTCTCCACTACGGTTCCAAGAGTCAGGTGCCACTCAGTAAGAAACTTTCAGTGCCAGAATCCCCACCCCCACCTAATTGTTCCTTTGTGACCGGAAGTCAGTTTAACCATTAACTAGCTAATTCTACTTCTGTAACTTACTTTGGTGAGCACAACTCTTTGTCTGTTGTTGTATCCATTGTCTAAATAATATGAGGTTTTAAACCACGTTTATAAACTCAGCTCTGACTGTCCTTGGGACCTCGAGATTTTTTTTTTTTTTTTTTTGCTTTTTGGGTCACACCCAGCGACGCTCAGGGGTTACTCCTGGCTCTGAACTCAGGAATTACTCCTGGCGGTGCTCGGGGGACCATATGGGATGCCGGGGATCGAACCCGGGCCGGCACAGGCCAGCCGCGCAAGGCAAACACCCTACCCGCTGGGCTATCGCTCTGGCATCTCAAGATCTTTGTGCAAGGCAAACGCCCTCCCCGCTGGGTTATAGCTCCGGCCCCTCGAGATCTTTGTGACCCTAATTTGCCTGTGGTTGCCGGCCGAGCAATAAGGATTCCCAGTCGATCCACTGAGTGTGACTTATCTGTTTCTCACAAAACTAACTTCCTTATAAAATACTAGGACACAAAGGAAGAGTAAATTCCTGGAAAAATAGTAGAGGAGCTAATGAACCAGGCCTAGTCAGACCAACTCACATGACTTTACCAGGCCTAGACACACCAGCTCACATGACTTCACCCAGATGCCAAAGAGCCCGGGAGACAGAAACCTCTCCCATGTCAAGCAAGGACAGAAAGAAACGAATTTGGTGAACTTTCAGGATTTTCCCACCTGTTGACCTTTCTTCCCCTGACAGAAGGAGCGTTACTACATGGAACTGGAATCTTGAAAAAAAAGAGTCGACAAAGCAATGAATTAAACAATCCTCAAAGAAAACAACCTTTTCTCAACAAAGGAAATGTGATCTGAGACTACCTGGGAGGTTGGGAGCTTAGGATAAAGGTTGGGGGGGGGGTTGCTGGCACTTCGGAGGAGAGCACAGTGTAGTAACACCACAAATATAAAATAACATCGTAATTATTGTAAAATTGATATTAAAACACAAAAATAATGAAAAAATAATGATTCTGTTGGAGAGATAGCTCAAAGGCAGGAGTACGGGCTCGAGTCTCAACACAGCAGTCCCCAGAGCACCGCCCAGTGTGGACACGATCACGATCACGATCACGATCTTCCCGTTAATCATCTATTTGCTAGAGCGGGCACCAGTAATATCTCAATATGTCCTGTCACATGCTGTAGAGCCAAGGGCATCGGCTTGGTACAGGAACATAAAGAGCCTCAAACCATTATATTAGGTCATGAGAATGATCTAATATAATTGTTACTGGCATTTGGCATATCAAATACAACACGAGCAGCTTGCTAGGCTTGCCGTGCGGGAGGCATACTCTATAAACACCTCCAAATAAAGCCTTTATTGATGAACTCGCGGCCGCAGGCGCGGCGAGCCGGGCTGTGATGGGCTGGTCGGCTGGGTGGAGTTCTGATGAGAGGGAAGTCCAATGTGGAAAATGGCGGCACCCATGGAGTGGGTGGGGGTAGTCTGGCTTGTTGTGAGGTTCTGCCGGGGTGGTGGGCCAAGGCTGGAACCCACCAAGCCACCCGACTGCCTCATGAACGGCTGGGCACAGGGAGAGCAAGGAACCGCTCTGCCCCATGTCTGAGAGTCTCTGGACCAGCATACCTGGGCCGGATTGAGGGAAGAAACTGCTCCAGGGTGGGTGTCGATGATCCGGGCTGTGATGGGCTGGTCGGCTGGGTGGAGTTCTGATGAGAGGGAAGTCCAATGTGGAAAATGGCGGCACCCATGGAGTGGGTGGGGGTAGCCTGGCTTGTTGTGAGGTTCTGCCGGGGTGGTGGGCCAAGGCTGGAACCCACCAAGCCACCCGACTGCCTCATGAACGGCTGGGCACAGGGAGAGCAAGGAACCGCTCTGCCCCATGTCTGAGAGTCTCTGGACCAGCATACCTGGGCCGGATTGAGGAAGAAACTGCTCCAGGGTGGGTGTCGATGATCCGGGCTGTGATGGGCTGGTCGGCTGGGTGGAGTTCTGATGAGAGGGAAGTCCAATGTGGAAAATGGCGGCACCCATGGAGTGGGTGGGGGTAGTCTGGCTTGTTGTGAGGTTCTGCCGGGGTGGTGGGCCAAGGCTGGAACCCACCAAGCCACCCGACTGCCTCATGAACGGCTGGGCACAGGGAGAGCAAGGAACCGCTCTGCCCCATGTCTGAGAGTCTCTGGACCAGCATACCTGGGCCGGATTGAGGAAGAAACTGCTCCAGGGTGGGTGTCGATGATCCGGGCTGTGATGGGCTGGTCGGCTGGGTGGAGTTCTGATGAGAGGGAAGTCCAATGTGGAAAATGGCGGCACCCATGGAGTGGGTGGGGGGTAGTCTGGCTTGTTGTGAGGTTCTGCCGGGGTGGTGGGCCAAGGCTGGAACCCACCAAGCCACCCGACTGCCTCATGAACGGCTGGGCACAGGGAGAGCAAGGAACCGCTCTGCCCCATGTCTGAGAGTCTCTGGACCAGCATACCTGGGCCGGATTGAGGAAGAAACTGCTCCAGGGTGGGTGTCGATGATCCGGCACTCCCCTACCCTGTGTCAAAATCAGTATCATTGAACAAACCCGAAGGGGTCCAGATGGAGTCCCCCGAATTCACCCTCTGCTGCCACAATATCACACAGCTGCTCAAAACTACTATTCCTTCAGCTTCTCTCTGAGTGTGGTACTCGTTGTTTTCTCATGAAACTCCCTTATAACACCCAAATATCCCTGTGGAAGTCCACAATCCTGGGAAACGCCCCACTGCCTCTGAGAGCTACCTCCCTAAGAGTGCTCTCACAGCAGTGAACTACCAACATTCATTCCAGGAGCCAAAAACACCATGGGAAGCTGTGTGAAAGACCACCAAGCCTGGGGCCGGAGCAAGAGTACAGCACGTAGCTTGTTTGCCTTGCACACTGCCAACCCAGGTCCCCTGAACACAGCCAGGAGTGATCCCCACGTGCAGAGCCAGGAGTAAGCCCGAGCATTTCCCCAGTGTGCCCCCAAAAAAAAAAACTGTTCAAGCCCAAGGACTGAAGTTAATAGCCCAGAAAGCAATACCAGTACCACCCAGATCTACGACCTCTGAGATAGTTACAAAGCTATCCATGATTGAGTTTCAGGCATACAGGTTTTAGCACCAATCCCTCACCAGTGTCCAGGTCCAGCTGGTTTGCTCCCACTCCCCAGCCTGCCCTGTGGCAGACACACAGCCCCGCCCCGCCCCCAGACACTAGGCCCCACAGTACCAGTATTACGATACTGATAGAACATCGTGCATGCCACTTGACGTGTCAGCAATTAGTCCTGTCCAGAGTGACCCTTTCCCCTCTCGTTATAGAAGTCCCGTTCCTGACCCCTGCTGTGGGGTGACCCCAACTCAGGACCACCTCGCTGGGCATTTGCTCTCCCCTGCTGTTTGATTATATCCGCATGTGAGTCAGGTCATCCTGTGTCTGTCCCTCTCTGTCGCTCAAGACCCATGGCTGAGTCTTCTTCAAATTTGGGACATGGCAAAGAATGGATTTCTGATATTGCTTGAATGATTACTACAGGATTTCCCACTCTCATACTATTGAGACATGCACTTTATAGCTTTCTATATGTCCCGAGCCTCACCTTTACCAGAGCAACTCCCCAGGCACTGAATGACCTCACCCCTCACCGTGGATTGGCATCACCCCCTATTGGTATAATACCTACTGTTGATTTGTTTTTATTGTAATGCAAGTGACTGACAGGAGCTTAGATTGCCCCAGAATCCACTTTAAGAAACACTGGCCATGTCCATTCACAGGCTGAGACTAAGATCAGGGCACCTTCCCCCTTTGTTTTAGGTGTCTTGGTTCACTTCAGACACCTTCATTCTAGGGGCTACAGCCATAGCACAACAGGTAGGGCATTTGCTTCGCATGAGTCCAAACCTGGGGTTGGTCCCCAACAGCCTATATAGTCCCAAGCAGTGCCAGGAGTGACTCCTGATTGCAGAGCCAGGTAATCCCTGAGCACTGCCAGGAGTCCCCCCCCCCAGATAAAAACTTTCCACTGTAAGTTTTTTTTTTTTTTGGGTCACACTGGCGATGCTCAGGGGGTTTCTCCTGGCTCTGCACTCAGAAACTACTCCTGGCAGTGCTCAGGGGACCATATGGGATGCTGAGGATCAAACCCGGGCCAGCACAGGCTGGCCGTGTGCAAGGCAAACGCCCTACCCGCTGGGCTATCACTCCGGCCCTGTAGTATTTTAAACTCAGCAATAGTGATTCCATGACACCTCAGGTCCCCACTCTGAAGCCTGATAAAGCAGAACCTTGTCCTTTCCTTAAGTCTCTGCCCCCTTCCTGCAGCCTCACCATGTGGTCCTAGATGGGTTGTGTAACTGCAAGGTTCTTTAGGTAAAAACCATTTTATTATCCAAAGTTTGCTTTTTTTTTTTTGGGCGGGTCACACCTGGCGGTGATCTGGGGTCACTAACCCTGGCTCTGCACTCAGGAATTACTCCTGGCATTGCTCAGCGGACCATATGGGATGCCAGAGATCAAACCCCGGGTCGGCGCAGTGCAGGGCAACCACCCAACCCGGTGTACTATTGCTCCAACCCCGTTTTCTAATCAGTACTGTTGCAGCTTAAAATCATACTAAGAATCAAAGGGCAAGCATGGCACACTTTGGGTATTGATCCACTGGGTGAGCACAGGCCAGCGAGTATATATTTTTCAGTTTTACATAAATGTTATGGCACTGTTTTCCTTCTGCTTATTATCTGTATTTTTAGCTCCCACTGGGGTGTTTCGGTATTGTTTTGTGATTATTTGCATATGGGCCACACCAGTAGTGCTCCGAGGCTCTGTGATCACTCCAAGAGATACTTAGCTCACGGTGTAGGTCTGCATGCCAGTGCTAAGTTCTTGTAGGGTTCAGAGAGTCCTGGGGCTACGGTGTGCAGTGCTGGAGGGTGGAGCATGTGGCGGCTGGGGCCCAACTCAGGGTCTTGCATATCCTAGACACAGGCTCGACCACTTGAACCGTCTCCCAGGCCCCTTGCTGGGTTTCTAAGATCTTTGTTTCTATAAGCATGTCTTGTATATTTTATGTAATTCACTTGATCACTTGACATCCCATTATTCATCGATTTGCTCGAGCGGGCGCCAGTAATGTTTCCATTTGACCCTATCACATGCCAGTGTAGCCCAATGGCATCTGCTTGCTTCAGGAGTACTAAGAGCCTCAAACCGTTCGTTCAAGGTCTTGACGAAGAAGTCTGACCGTTGTAGGTGGACGGCCTCGTGATCTTTTGATGTCCCATGGGATCCAGTTGGTAACGGCTCTAGTCGGTAAAAAAAAATAAATAAAATAAAATGCTAAATACTAAAATACTAAAAATATTTTAGAAATACTAAAATATTTTATGCAATTATCGGGTAATATTTCATAATATTGATGCAAGTCTTTTCCTCATCCTTTCTCTTGCTGATGGAAACAAAGTGCTGTGATAAATGTCCCTGTGTGTGCCTTGTGTGGGTGAGGGTGGCAAGTCACCGGGGCTGGTAACCAGTGGCACTGCGGCTGACTATGCTGCTTCAAGGCTCCGATCAGCGATCAGGGACGAGCGCTCTTTACGTTACGGGGCCTCGGGCCTTATGTTCTTCGATATTGTCATGCCCTAGCTCTAGTTCTTTACACAACACATATGAGTGACATGATTCAGTGTTTCCCCTATGACTTATATCACGGAGCATGGCACTCTAGATTATTTTGCGTTTGTTCTTTTTGTGATTTTTTTTTCTTTTGATGAGGCTGTATTTTGGGTCACTCCTGGAAGTGCTCAGGAAAGTGCAGCGCAGGGGATTGAGCGGAAAATTGAATTCAGGTCTCCTGCTCGTGAGGCATCTACGCAGTCCATTGAGGTACTTCTCCGGGCTGACCCCTATTCCTATTCACATTGTGGCAAAAGATAAGATTTTTTTTTCATTTCTTACAGCTAAGTAGCATTCCATTGTGTATATATTCCACTATGTATTTTCTGGTTTTGCTTTTTGGGCCATACCAGGTGAATACTCAGACTGTTCTTGGATCTGCACACTGGTGGTCACTACCTGAGGTGCTCAGGGACCGAGTGTGGAGTGCAAAGCATGTACTCCAGTCTTTTGAGTCACCTCCCTGGCACACTGCAATATTTTATTTTAGTACCATGGTTTGCAATACTGTTAATGGCATATTGTGACGAAAACATTTCAGCACATAGACCGTAAGACTGTCCACGCCCCCACCTTTGTCCCAGCGGCTCCCCAACAGCTTTTGTGATGAGTTTCCTACTGAAGATCAGTTCTCAGTTTCTGCTGCGTTGGGCCATTACTAATTCCTCTACTAGGATTTATATATCCTACATATGAGCATCTGTGTGTGTTCCTTTCCTCCTGTCTAACTTCACTCAGCCTAATACTCTCCAGCTCCATCGACAGAACAGCAAGTTGCATGGTTTTGGTGTTTCTTAAAACCAAGCCATGTTCTATTCTCATGCTTCTGTTAGTGTCCTGGTGAGTACATGCACCAAGTTTCCTTATCCAGTCGTCTGTTCTTGAGCATTGGGTTGTTTCCTGATTTGGGCTACTATGAGTCTTACTACAATGAACACAGAGGTACAAAATCTTTTCTGAATAGAGGCTTGATATAGATAGCCCAAAACAGAATATCTAGTCAATAGAATCTGAATAGATCTTCAAAAACGGAATTGCTGGGTGATATGGAAGCTCATTCCTAGTTTTTTGAGAAGTGTCCACCTTGTTTTCCAAAAAGGTTGGACAAATTCAACATTTCCACCAGCAGTGAATGAGGGTCCCTCTTCACCTTATCCATGCCAATATTGTTTCTGTTCTTTGTTTTGCTTTTTGGGTCACACTGAACAATGCTCAGGGGTCACTCTGGCTCTTCGCTCAGGAAAAAAAGCAAAAAAAAAAAGAACAAGAACAGTTAGTGCTGGTGTGGATATGGAGAGAAAGGGACACTCATTCACTGCTCGTGGGAATGCTGACTGGTCCAGTTTTTTAGAAAATAATTGGACATTTCTTAAAGAAACTAGGGATTGAACTTCCGTCTGACCCAATAATACCACACCTGGGATTATACCGGGGAGCCCAAAAAATACAATGCAGAGAAGCCATCTGCAAGTCTATGTTCATTGCAACACTGTTCACAATTGCCAGAATCTGGAAACAACCCAAGTGCCCGAGAACAGATGAGTTTGTAAGGAAACCAGGGAACATCTACATAGTGGAACTACATGAGTGTTAGAAAACATGGAGTCATGAACCAAAAAATGTATGGTATGTAACAACAAAGACTCTTCAAATGGTCTTGGGAAAATTGCTTGCTTACATGCAAAACAAGAAAGATGAACTCAGAGCCCTTTCTAATGCAATGCACAAAAGTCAAAACAGATTAAAGGGCTAGATATAAATCCATTTAAATTTGAGTCCATAAATTATATTGAGGAAAACATAAGTAGAACACTTCATGCCATTGTTCTAGAGGTATTTTCAATGATTTAATGCCACTGATCAAGCAAACAACCACTTAAAAAGTGAGATAAGGGCCGGAGCAATAGTACAGCAGGGAGGGCATTTGCCTTGCTCACAGCTGACCCGGGTTCAATGCCTGGCACCCCATAAGGGAAACCCTAAAACCCCAAAAGCACAGACTAAATTGGGAGTTTAATGCAACTGTTTCTATTGCAATGAGATTGCATAAACTTGCTTCATGATGGCAAGATCATCCTGGTGCAACAATATTGATTACAAGCCAGAAGAACCCCTGTGGCCTTTTTTTTTTTTATCACAGTGAGAGTGTGTGGAAGCCCCAAATCTGATGAATCAATCGCCTACAAACGACAGCAAATTAATACATTGGGAGGAAGTACAAGTTTTCAGTCAAGTCTCTTTGGGATAGGAATGGGGGTTGGTGTACATAACCTGATTCTCCCCACTCTTCCCGCACAGGCAGCTCCTGAAACTGATTGTGAGACCTGCCTTTCAAATATCTCATCCTCTGCCCTTCGAGACAGATCAGAAGGGGAGATGACATCATTGTTCACTCTGAAATTATTTCGGGTTCACCACATGCAGGATAAGGTACTGACGCCCAGACCCCACCCCAGCTCAACTGAAGCTGACTCAGAGCAGGAGCCTGTATCAGAAAGTTCCCGGGGCGGAAGTCTGGCTGCTGGGTAAGAATTTCCACCGAGACCCAGCACGGCAGCAGGCAGCTCCAGATAAGAGAGGCATTCCTGAAGGGAACGTCCTGAGGGATTGCCAAGGAGGAGCTGGAGGAGAGGGAAGGTATTTGGGACCTCATTTGCCAATAGAGAGATTAGGGTTTTTCTTCAGGGGTGATGGGGAGCCGCTGAAGGTCTCTGAGTAGGGGAAATGTGTGGGTGTTTTTTTTTTGCTTTTTTTGGGTCATACCCGGTGGCGCTCAGGGGTTACTACTGGCTCCTCGCTCAGGAATTACTCCTGGCAATGCTCAGGGGACCATACGGGATGCCAGGGATCAAACCGGGGTCGGCCGCGTGAAAGGCAAACACCCTACCCGCTGAATGTGTGGGTTTTTGAAAGGAGGGGAGTTTTTTCAAAAAACCATACCAGGGAGAACCACGCCAGGTTGTACTCATGAAGCTACTCCTGGCTTTGCACTCAGGGGACTGTATATAATCAAGCCCTGGATTATTTCCTGGGAGGGACAAGATGTGATCAAAGTCAACCAGCAAATTTAATTTTTCTCTCTGCCTTTTTTTTTTCACCTCCTCCAAGATTGCATTGTTTCCATGTAGTGACTCAGGAATTTGAGCCCCAGGAACCCCTTCTGTTAGCAATGCAGCCTGAGGGGTGTTGGTGGAAGGGATTTCCTGAAACAGAGATCAGAGAAGATGGTTGTCAAAATCCACTCCTAGCCCTTTGCAACCATTAACATTGTACTGTGCAGCCCTGGAGAAGTTGATTAGCCGCTCTGAACACTTTCGGTCAAAGGTGACCCCTCCAGACAACCTAGAAACACACTGACAGTGCGCATAGGTGTGCTCTGAGAAGCCAAGGCAGGCCCAGACTCAAGCACACTCAAGATTCCTTCTGGGAGAATATTTAAGCAAGATTATTTCCTGTTAAGTCCACAAACCCCCAACATGGGTGCGGCTGAGATATTACTTCCTGTTTAGTCCTCAACCCCCAAAAATGGGTAAGGATGAGAGGAGTAAGCTATATTTATGATTCCAAGCTCAAGTGTGAGAAGGAGTTGCAAGGGGGATGTGTGCTGGAAAGCAGATTAAACATTGATAGCCGTCAGATTAATATTGCAGGACAGGCCAGCCGCAGGGATGGAGGCAAGACCCCAGGGTACCCCTCCCAGATGTCAGCTACCTGGAAAAGTGAAATCTCACCTTGGCTCTGGGTGGAACTGTGTGAGAAGGGAGGGGCTGCCCCCTTCCCCCCAGGCTTTCCCACTTCTGAATCTGAGCCTGCACAGGTGGTGCTGCCCCTCTGAACTTCACTGATGCTGATTCATCAGTGCAAATTAGGTAGAACTGGGCCCCTGGCCTGTGTTTTTTTGTTTGTTTGTTTGTTTGTTTGTTTTTTGCTTTTTGGGTCACACCCGGCAATGCTCAGGGGTTACTCCTGGCTCTGCACTCAGGAATCACTCCAAGCAGTGCTCGGGGGACCATATGGGATGCCGGGGATCGAACCTGGCCAGGCACAGGCCAGCTGCGTGCAAGGCAAACGCCCTACCCGCTGGACTATCACCCGGGCCCAACTGGCCTGTTTTTTTTTTTTTTTTTTTTTTGCTTTTTGGGTCACGCCCGGCGATGCTCAGGAGTTATTCCTGGCTCTGCACTCAGGAATTACTCCTGGCGGTGCTCGGGGGACCATATGGGATGCAGGGGATCGAACCCAGGACGGCATGAGCCAGCCACATGCAAGGCAAACGCCCTACTCGCTGGGCTATCGCCGGCCCCTGGCCTGTGTTTTTAACACATTGCTCTCATCAAGTCGACATCAGCAGAGGACAGTGTGGTAAGTCTTAGAAAAGGAAGAAATCAAAGAGCCATTTTAGTAAGCTTTCACGGGCTGGAGTAACAGTACAGTGGGAAGGGCATTTGCCTGCATGCAACTGGCCCAAGTTCAATCCCTGACATCCCAAGACAGATATAGAATGACTGCATTTATTTGCATGACATAAATCACTTGATCACTTGACATCCCATTACTCATCGATTTGCTCAAGCTGGTGCCAGTAACGTTTCCATTTGACCCTATCACGTGCCAGTGTAGCCCAATGGCATCTGGTTGCTTCAGGAATACGAAGAGCCTCAAACCTTTCGTTCAGGGTCTTTTTTTTTTTTTTTTTTTTGCTTTTTGGGTTACACCCGGCAATGCTTAGGGTTTCTCCTAGTTCTGCACTCAGGAATTCACTCCTGGCGGGGCTTGGGGGACCATATGGGATGCCGAGGATCGAACCCGGCCAGCATGGGCCTGCTGCACAAGGCAAAGCTCTACCCTCTGGGCTATCACTCCGGCCCCCTTGTTCAGGGTCTTGACGAAGAAGTCTGACCATCTTGTAGGTGGGCGGCCACGTGATCTTTTGACATCCCGTGGGATCCAGTCGGTAATGGCTCTAGTCCAGCGGTTGTCTCCGAATTGCATTAAATGTCCAACCCATCTGATTTTCGATGCCTTGGCAAAGAGACGGCCCCTGACTCTGGAACAGCGACGGAGGTCGGAGCTCTGGATTCCTTCCCTCACTTGAGTGAGGCGTGATATTCCAAGCATAGCTCTTTCGATTCCTCTCTGGGAGACCCGAATAGCATTCTCATCCTGCTTTCGTAGGGCCCAGGTCTCTGAGGCATATGTTAATGCAGGGAAAATGGTGGAGTTGGAGAGATGTGCCCGGAGCTGGAGGTTATTTGTCTTTGTTATTTATAAGTATATATATATATATATATATATATATATATATAATGATACTAATATCCAAGGTCAGGCAAAACATGGATCAAGAGGTCTTGTCAAAGTGGAATCTACCATGGGGCCGGAGCAATAGCACAGCAGGTAGGGCATTTGACTTGCATGTGGCCAACCCGGGTTCAATCCCGACATCCCATACGGTCCCCTGAGCACCGCCAGGAGTAATTCCTGCTTGAAAAAGCCAGGAGTAACCCCTCAGCATCACCGGTGTGACCCAAAATGAAAAAAAAAAGGTAGAATCTACCACAAACATGTGGGAGTCAGAAGTTAGGTAAGACAGAGAAGGGAACCGTGTGCTAATAATTGTCAAAAGTGATAATACCAGGCTAGAACTGAGCATTGAATACAGGCAAAAAGATACACATGATAATCTCTAAATGTATGTATTGTAATCCACAGTGTGTAAGAGAAGGAAGAGAGAGAGAGAGAGAGAGAAAGAGAGAGAGAGAGAGAGAGAGATAAAGAACCTGCCATAGAGGCAGGCTAGGGGGAGGGAGGGAATCAGGGACATTGGTAGTGGGAAATGGGCAGTGGTGGAGCGATGGGTACTGGAACACATAGATCTATCTATCTATCTATCTATCTATCTATCTATCTATCTATCTATCTATCTATCTATCTATCTATCTATCTATCTATCTATCTATCTATCTATCTATCTATCTATCTTTTTGCTTTTTGGGGTCACACCCGGCAGCGCTCATGTGTTACTCCTGACTGTTTGCTCAGGAATTACTCTTTTTTTTTGTGCTTTTTTTGGGTCATACCCGCGATGCTCAGGGGTTATTCCTGGCTCTGCACTCAGGAATCACTCCTGGTGGTGCTCGGGGATCATATGGGGTGCCAGGGATTGAACCCGGGCCGGCATGGCAACGCCCTACCCGCTGGGCTATCGCTCCAGCCCCATCAGGAATTACTCTTGGCGGTACTCAGGGGACCATTTGGGATGCTGGGAATTGAACCCAGGTAAGCCACGTGCAAGGCAAACGCCCCTACCCTCTGTGCTGTCTCTCTGGCCTCAGACCTCGCTGTTTTCAATATTTTGTTTTTATCTTTAGAATTTGTCATTTTGAGTAAAGCGTGTCTTGGTGTTTTCCTAGTTGCGTCTATTTTTGATGGGGCTGCTGAGGCATCTTAGGTCTCTGTACTCTGGGAAAACTACAGATAAAGCTTTAACTCTGGGAAAGCTTTATCAAAACTGTTGCTTTTTCATCAAATTTACCTTTGTGTTCATCAGAAGGATATTAAAGCACCCCTTTTTAGAATGTGTGGCCCCAGGAACTATGAATAATGGGACTTGCTTTGTTGACATTTTTTCAAGTTCTCTAATGAGATTCATCATCTCTCAATTATGATAAGAACCATTAGGCAACACAAAGGCCTAGCCATAACCTTGGCTCTGCCCAGGGTAGAAGATGGGTACTTACACAAGTAGGATGGGCATATAGGATGAGTTACTCATATAGGATGAGTAACCCCGGCATCTGGTCATAGTTTCCCTGTAGAGAGATAGGCTAAAGTCTCAGCACAAGATACACACACACACACACACACACACACACACCATTGTCAATTAGATTAATTAAGAGTGGTTTGCTCATGGAACAACTTGCAGAAGCCTTGAACATGCAGAAATGTGGAGCAGACAGTGCAAGACGGTTCTCTATGGGTTCCTCTTGTTCTCGTACCTTTCATGAGCACCCATCTCCCAACTAAAGAGATAAACAGTCAGATACACTTAGACACAGAGAAGCATAACTTACTAGGGCAGATGCCTCTGTAGAAACTAGTCCCAAGAGATGCTCCCAGTCCTCCTCATACCAGGCTAAATACAGGGGAGGGCCCCCGGGAGGCAGATGGGTTTGGGAAGCCCCATTGCAACAGAGCTCCAGCAGCTGAAAAACCTCCACACTCTGCAAGCACTGCCATGCTCAAGGTCAAACTCCACTACTCAGATGAGCCCCACCCATGAGTGAAACCACTGAAAAACTCAGTTACAATCTCTGGAATTCCTGGGATGCACGGCCACATTTGCAGCCACGCAACACCTCAAACTCTAGTATAATGATATACCAAGTAATACACCACATTTAATATATGAAAGTATAAGGCACCCAATAACAAAATATGTAGTCACCGTGTCTATTCTGTAACAACATATCAGCAATTTCTTATACAAAGGATTTAGTGGCCCAATGGCTTCATCATGGGATTGAACAATCCTCATTAACTTTCTTTTAAGAAAATATGTCTCAACCATATATAAGCAAATTAGCTACAATAAGAAATAAAATAAACTGAGTGTCTACTTAAGACAGCCTCAAGCAGCAATTGGGAAAATTTGAAATAGTTGTCCATAGTCGCAATGGTGGTGAGTTTAGGATGGAATATTGAATATTTGTAAGAAATCAACATGTATCTCTTTGTTAAAATATTAAGTAGAAGCCCACTACGTTTAATAAGTTCAATAAGTAAAAGCAATAACAGATTATTGTGTTATTACTTTCACTTATGTTAACATAGTCCAATTAGGATGAAACAACCCAGTAAAAAGATCAAGACTTTAGCAATACCGTTCCAAGATATATGTTGTAATAAGCAATATAATAAGTGCCTGCTAAGGGAACAGTCATAGGGATGGAGGATGGGTGGGAAACAAGGATTTTTTGTGGTGGTAAGGGCACATTGCTGTTGAGACTGGTGTTGGAATATTGAATCACTTGTCACTTGTCACCCCATTGTTCATCAATTTGCTCGAAAAGGCACCAGTAACGTCTCCATTCATTGAGAATGACGTCCATTATTGCTATTGTTTTTGGCATATCGAATACAACATGGGTAGCTTGCCAGGCTCTACCACGGCTCTGGGTTCATCCAAGGGAACCCAGTCTTTTTCTATGTCAGACCATCAACCATCCAGGGCCCACGAGGTGGAGGCCTGGGTGTAGACAAGCCTGTCTCCTGTCTGCTACCTGCTGATGCAACCATCCACTGGAATATTAAATACTTGAAACAATTGTACTGTGAACAACTTAGGAAATCACGGTGTTTAAATAAAGTTTTGGGGTAAGAAAGAAACCAGTCCCAGGGTGAAGAACTCATGGATTCCAGAGGTTCTTTGTGGACGAGACTATGTTTTTAAAAAATACAGAAGAGATGAACTATCAAGATGAAACCAGCCCCATGAAATTTAGGGGTTGAATTTAATATTGAACACCAGAAAACATGTTTGAGCAGAGATGGTTGAAAATGTCAAGAATGACAAGAGACTAATCCCGAAGGAAAAGGGGCTTTTCCTGAAATAAACTTTTTTCTGTTGCTGACAACCTTGTGCAATCCTCCTGACGTGCACAAAAAAGCTACATTACAGCCCCTTGCACGACACTTTCTCCTTGACAAATGGGATGCAGCCAGAGTCGAGAAATGTTTGTACCATCTATTAGGTTTATGAACTTATTTGGATTAACTCTGCCTTTTAACAATAAGAAGAGTTTTAATGTGTGGGTGGAGGTAGAGGGAACTATTCAAGAACAAAAAGATAATCAGAAACCCCGAAATAGACACTATAGACCCACAGCTGCGCCATTTGGACCCACGTGGAAGCTGCCCATGGAGTTCTGGAGGGTGGTTAATGTCTCAGCCAGCCCCCTGGCCAAGTCCAACATAGCTCCAAGGGCTCTCTCACATATGCGGGGGGCCACCTGGCCGGACTTGGAGCAGGGATTTGGACTCTTCCTCCCATTCCTCCACCTCCAGGTTGGTGGGCGTGGCTGCAAGCTCCCAACAACCACAGCCAGCAACCTCGGAAGAGACACACTCCAGGCCCACAGCTGTGGTGGTGTGTGGCTGCTCTGTGGCCATGGGACAGTCTTTTTTTTTTTTTAAAGGACATTACTGTTTCCACTATTTTAAGGACCGCGCGGCCGCAAGCAGCCGCGCAACCTGGGCTTGAACTGGTTTTGCTCTGTTAATCTGGTCGTGAGGCAGCTTCCCAGCATCCGGACAGTGGAGGTGGTGGCTAGTGTGGTGGGCGAGTCTCATCCAGCTGCTTCCGGGACCCCCAGAGGTGATGGGCCCACTCCCAAAAACCATCTGTCCTCCCGGGGCCCCATAGTCAGCTGGGCCCGGGTGAGCCGAGTTCTAGCTTCCCCAGCCGCTTGTGAGGCTCTTCATGCTATGGCTGGTGGCCCCAGGGCAGCTCCTGGGCGGGGCCACCAGGCTCGACAAAATGGAGGGGGAATGATTGACCCCTGACTCCATCTGACGAATTCCACGGGACAGTCTTAGATAATACTGGAAGTTAGGACCAGGTCCTTCCCAGGATCTTTCACATTTATATACTGTATATAGTTCTAGGCAGGTTCTAGCCATGGCCCATCCTCCCAGAGAGTCTGGCAAGAAGCCATAGAAACCCCAAAGCCATGAGGTCAGTCATTCTCAACATCCGGACTCCACAGCTCCTCAGAGCTCCACCCAAGAGAAAAGCTGATCTCTCCCTGTTGAGGTTCATCAGTAAATGCATGAGATGACAGCCTACTACTGAGAGTATACCACCTACACGGCAGAGCCTGGCAAGCTACCCGTGTTGTATTTGATATGCCACAAACCAGTAACAATTATAGACCTCATTGCCATGACCTGAAGAATGGTTAGAGGCTCTTCCTGTCCCTGGAGCAAGCAGATGCCCTTGGGCTACACTTGCTTATGACAGGACCTATGGAGATGTTACTGGTGCCCAGTTGAGCAAGTCAATGAACAACGGGAAGACAAGTGACACAAGTAATACAAGTGATTAGGTTTATAAACTTATTTGAATTCTGCCTTTTAACGATACTAAGGCCCCCACTCCATGAGGGCCTCCATTTTCCACATCCGGACTTCTCTCTCGTCAGAACTCCACCCAGCAGACCAGCCTATCACAGTCCGGCTCATCGAAATCCACCCCTGCTGCAGTCTTTTTTTAATCCGCCCAGGTATGCTGATCCAGAGACAGACATGGGGCAGAGCTCCTACTTGCTCTCCCTGTGCCCAGCCACTCACAAGGAGCCCAGGAGAGATGGCGGGTTCTAGCCCTGGCCCGCCAGCCCAGCAGAGCCTTGCAACAAGCCAGACGACCCCCCACTCCATGAGGGCCTCCATTTTCCACATCTGGACTTCTCTCTCATCAGAACTCCACCCAGCAGACCAGCCTATCACAGTCTGGCTCATGCGGCCGCAAGCGGCCGCACGGTTCATCATTAAATGCTGGACTTAGAGATGACTGCAAGAGTGTGCTACCTGCACGGCAGAGCCTGGCAAGCTACCCGTGTCGTATTTGATATGCCAAATACCAGTAACAATTATAGACCTCATTCCAGAATGGATTGTGGCTCTTTATGTTCCTGGAGCAAGCAGATGCCCTTGGGCTCTACTAGCATGAGACAGGACATATGGAGATGTTACTGGGGCCCGCTCGAGCAAATCGATGAACAACGGGAAGACAGTGATACAGTGATACAGTGATATATTACATATAATATGATATATATTATATATTTATATATGTATGTATATGTATATGTATCACTATCACTATCTTCCTGTTGATCATCTATTTGCTAGAGCGGGCACCAGTAATATCTCCATATGTCCTGTCTCATGCTAGTAGAACCCAAAGGCATCCGCTTGCTCCAGGAACATAAAGAGCCTCAAATCTTTATATTAGGTCATGGAAATGACCTAATATAATGTTACTGGTATTTGGCATATCAAATACGACACAAGCAGCTTGCCAGGCTTGCCGTACTGGGTGGCATACTCTTGTAGTCACCTCTAAATAAAGCAATTATTGATGAACTGCGTGGCCACTCAACGGCTGCGCAAGCCGGGCTGTGATATCTGGTCTGCTGGGTGGAGTTGTGACGAGAAAGAAGTCTGGATGCAGAAAACGGAGGCCCCCATGGAGTCAGGGGGGTGGGGGGTTGTCTGGCTTGTTGTGAGGCTCTGCTGGGGTGGCAGGTCAGGGCTAGAACCCGCCATGCCTCCCGGGCACCTCATAAGCGGCTGGGCACAGGGAGAGCAAGTAGCAGCTATGCCCCATGTCTGAGAGTCTCCGTATATGTATATGTATATGTATATGTATATGTATATGTATATGTATATGTATATGTATATGTATATGTATATGTATATGTATATGTATATACACACCCTGCCACCTGCCCCTTGAGGTGTTGCAGGTGTGGCTGCAGTGCCCAACTGCAGGTGGTAGACAGGAGACAGGCTTGTCTACACCCAGGGCTCTGTCCCATGGGCCCTGGATGGTTGATGGTCTGACATAGAAAAGACTGGGCCCTATAAATGGATGGACATGGAGAAGATTATGTTGAGTGAAATTAGCCAGAAGGAGAGAGACAGATACAGAATGACTGCATTTATTTGCGTGACAAATATATATGTACATATTATGATACCAATATCCAAGGTCAAGTGAAACATGTATCAGGAGGTCTTGTCAAAGGTGGAAATTATCACAAACGTGTGGGAGTCAGAGGCTAGGTAAGACAGAAAATGGAACAGTGTGCTAACAATTGTCAAGGGTACTAATACCAACCTAGAACTGAGCATTAAATAGAGGCAAAAAGATACAAATGACAACCCTTTAATGTATGTTCTGTAATCCATAGTCTGGAAGGGAAGGAAAAGAGAAAGAGAGAGAAACGGGAAAGAAATAAAGAACCTGCCATGGAGGAGGGCTGGAGGAGGGGGAGGGAACTGGGGACCTTGGTGGTGGGAGATGGGCACTGGTGGAGGGATGGGTGCTGGAACACTGTATGACCAAAACCCAAATATGAACTTTTTATTGTATATCTTTGTAATTGTAATAAAGAAACATAAAAAATTAAATTAAAAAAGAAAAGACTGGGCCCCCTGGGATGAACCCAGAGCCATGGCAGAGCCTGGCAAGCTATCGGTGGTGTATTTGATATGCCAAAAACAGTAACAATAATGGACCTCATTCCCAACAAATGGAGACGTTACTGGTACCTGCTCAAACAAATCGATGAACAACGGGAAGACAAGTGAAGTGATACAAGTGATATATATACACAAACATACTGTGTATTATATATACTACATATACTTGTTATATGTTTATATACATACTCTTTATATAAATGTGTATATATGCTTTTTTGAGAATCAATCACATGTGGAAATTTACTAAAAGCTTGAGAATTCAAAATAATAAAAATTTTTCTGTAGGCTGTCATTTAAGAAATAATTATTAAAATGAACATGAAATTAGACATTTAATAGTCAAATTTTGTACCGTCATGTCTGAAAGCAAATATTTTATAGTATGCATTTCAATCTTTCATACCATTCATTTTAAGTTGATGAATGTAAGAGCTGTGTTTAATCAACACTGTTTTCAAACAATGTCATAATGTCACTTGAATGTCAGTGGTACCTGCCATGGTTTCCTCCTCTGCTCCCTTGCTAAATTACAGTCTTTGAAAAATCTGAAATGGCATTTAACTTCTGACTGCTGACGCTCTCTTCTCCCAGGCACTCATGTAGTGTTTCATTTTAAAATGATCTAGAGTTGGGGCTGGAGAGATTGTATAGCAGGAAAGGCATTTGCTTGGAACACACCTGACCCAGGTTTGATCCCCCCACCACATATGGTTCCCCAAGCCCTGCCAGGAGCTCCCTGAGCACAAAGCCAGGAGAAATCCCTGAGCATGCCTGGAATGACCAGACTCCACCCCCGAAAGTTACTGCTTATTTATAATGCTCCTGGTCTTTAATAACTGATGGAAGGGTCGGAGCAACAGCACAGTGGGGGAGGGCGTTTGTCTTGCATGCAGAAGACCCAGGTTCGATTCCCGGCATCCCATATGGTCCCCCAGCACAGTCAGGAGTAATTCCTGAGTGCAGAGCCAAGAGGAACTCCTGAGCATTGTTGGGTGTGATCAACCCCCCAAAAAAACTGATGGAGAGGGACAAGAGCATTAATATTTTATGCCTGCTAATATAGCACTCATTCTGCAACACAAAATTCAAGAAGTCATTTTGACTTTTAAGTTTTAATAAAATGATTTAGGTAATTATTTTTAGGAGAGATAGCACAGACGGTAGGGTGTTTGCCTTGCAAGTGGCTGACCTGGGTTCGATGCCCGGCATCCCAAATGGTCCCCTGAGTACCGCCAAGAGTAATTCCTGAGCAAAAAGCCAGGAGTAACACATGAGCGCTACCGGGTATGACCCAAAAAGCAAAAGATAGATAGATAGATAGATAGATAGATAGATAGATAGATAGATAGATAGATAGATAGATAGATAGATAGATAGATAGATAGATAGATAGATAGACAGACAGACAGACAGATGATAGATAGATAGATAGATAGATAGATAGATAGATAGATAGATAGATAGATAGATAGATAGATAGATAGATAGATAGATAGATAGATAGATAGATAGATAGATAGATCTATGTGTTCCAGTACCCATCGCTCTACCAGTGCCCATTTCCCACTACCAATGTCCCTGATTCCCTCCCTCTCCCCTAGCCTGCCTCTATGGCAGGTTCTTTATCTTTTTCTCTCTTTCGCTTTTTCTCTCTCTCTCTTTCTCTCTTCCTTCTCTTACACATTGTGGATTGCAATACATACATTTAGAGGTTATCATGTGTATCTTTTTGCCTGTATTCAATTCTCAGTTCTAACCTGGTATTATCACTGTCGACAATTATTAGCACACTGTTCCCTTCTCTGTCTTACCTAACACCTGACTCCCACATGTTTGTAGTAGATTCCACCATTTTATTCTTTTTGGGTCACACCGGTGATGCTGAGGGGTTACCCCTGTGTTTTTCACTCAGGAATTACTCCTGGCGGTGCTCAGGGACCATATGGGATGCCGGGGATTGAACTGGATCAGCTGCGTGCAAGGCAAATGCCCTACCCACTGTGCTATTGCTCCGGCTCCATGGTAGATTCCACTTTGACAAGACCTCTTGCCTTGCCTTGGATATTGATATCCTAATACACACACACACACACACACACACACACGTCATGCAAATAAATGCCGTCATTCTATATCTGTCTTGGGATGTCAGGGATTGAACTTGGGCCAGTTGCATGTAGGCAAATGCCCTTCCCACTGTACTGTTACTCTAGCCCCTGAAAGCTTACTAAAATGGCTCTTTGATTTCTTCCTTTATTCAGACTTACCACACTGTCCTCTGCTGATGTCGACTTGATGAGAGCAATGTGTTAAGAACACAGGCCAGGGGCCCAGTTCAACCTAATTTGCACTGATGAATCAGCATCAGTGATGTTCAGAGGGGGCAGCACCACCTGTGCAGGCTCAGATTCTGAAGTGGAAAAGCCTCCGGGGATGGGGGGCAGCCCCTCCCTTCTCACACAGTTCCACCCAGAGCCATGGTGAGATTTCACTTTTCCAGGTAGCTGACATCTGGGAGGGGTACCCTGGGGTCTTGCCTCCATCCCTGCGGCTGGCCTGTCCTGCAATATTAATCTGATGGCTATCAATGTTTAATCTGCTTTCCAGCACACATCCCCCTTGCAACGCCTTCTCACACTTGAGCTTGGAATCAGAAAAAATAGATGTGCTTACTCCGGGGCACATCTATTTTGTGGGTTTTGGGGGTTTGAGGACTTAACAGGAAGTAATATCTCAGCCTTACCCATGTTGGGGGTTTGTGGACTTAACAGGAAATAATCTTGCTTAAATATTCTCCCAGTCATACAATTCCTAGCACTTCCTGCCCCCACCGGGTGAAGCAAAGGAATCTTGAGTGTGCTTGAGTCTGGGCCTGCCTTGGCTTCTCAGAGCACACCCATGTGCACTGTCAGTGTGTTTCTAGGTTGTCTGGAGGGGTCACCTCTGACCGAAAGTGTTCAGAGAGGCTAATCAACTTCTCCAGGGCTGCACAGTACAATGTTAATGGTTGCAAAGGGCTAGGAGTAGATTTTGACAACCATCTTCTCTGATCTCTGTTTCAGGAAATCCCTTCCACCAACACCCCTCAGGCTACATTGCTAACAGAAGGGGTTCCTGGGGCTCAAATTCCTAAGTCACTACAAGGAAACAATGCAATCTTGGAGGAGGTGAAAAAAAAGGCAGAGAGAGAAACTAAATTTGCTGGTTGATTTTGATCACATCTTGTCCCTCCCAGGAAATAATCCAGGGCTTTATTATATACAGCCCCCTGAGTGCAAAAGCCAGGAGTAGCTTCATGAGTACAACCTGGCGTGGTTCTCCTGGTATGGTTTTTGAAAGAACTCCCCTCCTTTCAAAAACCCACACATTCAGCTGGTAGGGTGTTTGCCTTTCACGCAGGCAACCCGGGTTTGATCCCTGGCATCCCGTATGGTCCCCTGAGCATTGCCAGGAGTAATTCCTGAGCGAGGAGCCAGTAGTAATCCCTGAGCGCCAATGGGTATGACCCAAAAAAAGCAAAAAACACCCACACATTTCCCCTACTCAGAGAACTTCAGCGGCTCCCCATCACCCTGAAGAAAAACCCTCATCTCTCTATTGGCAAATGAGGTCCCAAACACCTTCCCTCTCCTCCAGCTCCTCCTTGGCAATCCCTCAGGACGTTCCCTTCTGGATTGCCTCTCTTATCTGGAGCTGCCTGCTGCCCTGCTGGGTCTCTGTGGAAATTCTTATCCTGCAGCCGAGACTTCTGCCCCGGGAACTTTCTGATACAGGATCCTGCTGAGTCAGCTTCAGTTGAGCTGGGCTGGGGTCTGGGCGTCAGTACCTTATCCTGCATGTGGAGAACCCGAAATAATTTCAGAGTGAACAATGATGCCATCTCCCCTTCTGATCTCCAGTCTCGAAGGGCAGAGGATGAGATATTTAAAAGGCAGGTTTCGCATCCAGTTTCAGGAGCTGCCCGTCTCCCCCTGAAAGTGGCTGTCGCTTGGTTTCCAACACTGGGGCATCTGCTAGCCTCCAAGGGAGTGGGCAGGCCTTGTCCTCCAGCTGCTGGCCATAAGCTTCAGGTCCCAGGAGCAGGCGTGCCCGAAGGGAAGGGAGGTGCTCTGCTGCTCCCACAGTCTCCACACAGATCTGGGATTTGTTCTCCTTCGTCTGCCACCAGCAGCTAAGGTCTGTGTCTTTACCCACCTACCCCGCTACCTAGCACAGTGCTCCCTGACCCCGTCACCCCGACATCAGGCCCTCAGTAAGAGTCTGAATTAATGGCAGAGATGGCCACCGCCAGTAAGAGATTTACCAGGGTCCCCAAGAAAGCTAGTGGCAGCTAAGCCTGGACCCACCTGTTCTATCTTCCAGGGCCTTTCCCCTTCCATCCACCCTCCTCCCTGGCTGGTCCCATCAGCTGGGCTGCTCCCAAGAACCCTTCAGAACCAAGGCAACCCACTGTGTTATCCAATCCTGAGGGATTACCATGAACTGTCCATGCATTCCCGGAATCCCAGCTCCACCTGAGGGGATGCCTTGGCCCTTCCCATGTGCGGGCCGCTGCACCTGGAACCAATTCCATCTTCCTTGAGACTCATGGACCTGGAGACCTGGAAAAGGGCTCAGCAATCTCGCCTTAATGAGGTACTTCCAGGTGATTCCAATGTAAGTGTGAGAACCTCGGAGTTCCAGAAACAGCCACTGGGGAGTTCAGATCCCATCAATACCTCTGGGCAGAACCAGCTTTCCTGGCCTGAGTGGGGATCTGCTGTATCTTTCCAGGCGCCTCCAGAAGGCTCCAGAGAACAACGTGGGCAGCTGCTCTGTTGGATGCTGCGTCTGCAGGGAGAATGTCTTCCCTGGGCCCTGGCCACGGAAGAGGAGTGTGGACTGCTTAGAAGGTTCCAGGAGCAGGCTGCCAGAGGTTCATGCCCGCTGATGAGGGCTGATGCTGGCACTACCAGAGTGGGTGCCTCTACATGAAGGCTGCTCTCCAGGTGAAGCGCCTGCTTGGGCTGGATGAGAAAACTGGGGGTTTGGGGTCTGGCTCTGCTCGTAGGAGACTGAGGACTGCAGAAACTCTGAGCGTGGTCTGCGAGTCTCGGCCTGGAGCATGCTGAGGCGATGCGGGCCGCCTCACTAGCCCACCCGTACCCCTCTTTGTTTCTGGGGCAGGAAGGGGCCTTGCAGCGCCCCCAGCAGAGGTTCTGAGGCAGGGGGAGAAGGATTTTGTGCTTCTTAATCAGGCTCCTATAAGAACTCTGGGATTGAGGGAAGGAGGGGAGACAGGAAGTCTCAGGGCCTGAAGGTGGACAGGAAGGGAACAGGAAGCTAGAACTTGGGCAGTCCCAGGGGGTTGGCAAGGAGGGAGTTCAAACTGCTGCCTGGGGGTGTCACAGGACCCCTGTGTTGGTCCAGTACAAGCCTGAATCACTGATCGGCACCACTGGATGGGTTCCTGACTTTCTCTGGGCGTGGGTCCCCGCAGGAGTGTACCCTGAGGGTCGTGTCCCACTCTCCCAGTTCTGGAAGGTGCCCCCTCAAAGTCTGGTCTCTCCCATCTCCCCAGAGCTGCCCTCACGTGAGGTTCCCTTGCGCCTGTGGGTGCTGCTGGCGCCCCTAAGATGCTGCTTCCTACACTCCGCCCCTTCCTCTGGGCCTTGCCTGGAGGAACCTCTTCAGTTTGGCCTTTAAGCGGTTCCCCTTGGCTGCTGGGGCAATTGATTCTCAGCTGACCAGGCCCCCTTTGGTTTCCCTCCCACCCCCACGCCTTGCTGAGTGTTGCTAATTCCGTCAGTGTGCAGGCTTGTGTTGTGTTTCTTACCCTAATCACCGCCTTCCTAATAATATCCCATTTGCCTCAGTTTCCTTTCAGGTTGGGGGAAGTCGGCTACAGATAGCAGAGGTGAGGGGGAGACCAGACCTTTATCTTTAAAGGGTTTCCTAAGTTCAGGGGTAGAAGATGAGGTCCAGGTGGAGCTGTTGGGGAGACCCTAATCATGAGACCCTCAGAAAACAGGGGTCATTGGGAGTGCCATTTGCCTGAGGGGCAAAGGGCCTTCAGAGTCTTAACTGGCTGTTATTGTGTGTGGACAGGGGGCAGGGAGGCCACTCCTGATCTGTCCTGCTTCCGCCAGCAACTGATCATCTTATTAGAGGGCCTGGCTGCATCCTGCAGGTACAAGGCCAGGTCCTGTCATAGGAGATGGATCCCTGCGTCCCTGTCCACTGTTGGCCAGGCTGCTTCCAGTGTCTGGGGTGTCCACCCTCACTCCAGTCTCAACGCCTCCACCTGAAGTTTCCTGCCTCCCCCATGTGTATTGGATCAGAGCCCGTCTGCCTGGATCCTGCCGTGCCAGGGTCCGGTCTCCCGTTGATGTGCAGGCTGGTTGCTGGGTAGCAGAAGCGCACCCGGTTATCTTGCCTGACTCCTGTCCACGTGAAAGGTAGGTCCTGCTATCTGTCTTAGACGTCTGTCCCCAGGTTTCAGGGGTGGGGTGGTGGCTTGACTTTCCCTTGCCTTACCAGGGAGTGCTCCTGGCTTCATTCATTTTTCTTTAATATATCTGTGACCCCCTCCCCCTCCCGGGCGGATCTGCTGTCCTGCCCTCCACTGCAGCTGCCCGGTGCCTGCCTCTCTTTACCCCCCCACCCCAAGAGCTGGGGGGCATGTCGGGGCTGGCGTTTGGCTGCGCATTGGCTGAGTGCAAACAAACTCGTTTGGGCAGTGGGGGTGCCATGGCCGCTGAGGTGCTGGAGGCACAGTGCTGGGCAGGTGTGGGGCCTGGTGTGTGTGTGTGTGTGTGTGTGTGTGTGTGTGTGTGTGTGTGTGTGTGTGTGTGTGTGTGTGTGTCTGTGTGTGTCTGTGTGTGTCTGTGTGTGTCTGTGTGTGTCTGTGTGTGTCTGTGTGTGTGTGTGGAGAGGGGGGGGCATCGCGCTCCACGGGCTTCTTGGCTAGGTGACCGGTTGTGCAGAAATACGAAAAAATGCACCAGAGGCAAAGGCCACTCCGGCCACAGCAGCCGTGCTAGCGCTGTCCTGGCCCAGCTCTCAGCACCCAGCGGAGGTCACCAGAGCATCTTTGCAGCTGGTGAGCCCTTGCTCCACGCCTCTCCTGGCGGCAGAGAGGGTGGCGGGGGAAGCGTTGCTCAGCCTCTGGACTGGGGGGTTTTTTCTTTTTCTTTTCTTTTCTTTTTTTTTTTTTTTTTCTGCATTGGTCTTCAGAACTGAGTTGGGGCCGCTGGCCGTGTAGCCAAGGTTATTGATGGTTGCACAAGGTTCTTGGCAAGTTTGGTTTGCCCAATTTGAGAAGTGCATGGTTCTTTCTACAAGGGCTTGCCTGCAGGAAAGGGTGCAGAAGGCGCTTAGAGTCGTGAACTTGCATCCAACGTTTTTTAGCCTCATTTTACACTCACACACACGTCTATCAATGCTCCTAGTAGTCGGGGATGTTTTGCAGGAGATCCTGAATGAAACACTTGGCTGTCATAAGACTTGTAGTTTTTCTTGTCATGCTGAGCTGTGTTTAGATCTCTTATAATACGTAATGAATAGAAACAGAAGCAGTGTTTGGTCAGCGATGGGACAGATAGAACTGTCTGGTACTGTTAAATCCGGGTGTGTCAGTTACCACTGGTAGTAATTCAGGCACAACACAATCGTGTCTCTTTAAAGATGTAATTTATTAGTTGAAATTGACTCTTTCTTGCTCTCTTATTGAGTTTGATAAACAATTGCAGCCCTACAACTTTCAAAGGAGGGTCATTATGTATAACACCAGAGGTGATTACTATGCATTGGGGTCATTATTTAAATCTACCGTAGTGAAGAAAACCAAATCTTTTAATGCTGTGTATTGCTATGAAGTATCATATTTTCGATTCCCGGTAAACCTAATGGAAAATGGCAACATAAAATTGAAAACCATTAATGTCAGAAAGTGTTTCTGCGTGTTGAAAATAGAGACTTATTTGATACAGTTTGTTTTGAACGTTGCATTTTATTATAAGCCTCTCCACATTTGATTACGTTGTATCAAGATTCAGGAAATTAGTAAGCACACTGCCTTGCCTTCTTCAACTTCAAACATCTACTTGTATGATTAAAGGTGTGGAAAAGTAGAAGATGAAAGCCATTTAGGTTGGAACCTAATGAAAGGAAATAAAAATTCTTTGTTTTATTGAGAAAGGTTATGTCTGAGACCTGCTACTATTAGTTTTCAGGTATGGACAATTCAAAATTTAACTGAGTTATAGTAAGATCATAGGATATTGGGAAGTATTTGTCAATAACAACAGGAAACTTACGTAACAATATCACATTACAATGTAGCTGAACATGTACTTTTTATGTGAAGATCAGAAAGTAAAAGCACATTTAGAGTCTCAGGTTAGAAATGAAAATATGTCCAAGTATGTAAATATCATATGATTATGTACATGCTTTTATTTGCTGTCAATAAAGGGAGACTTTCAGTTAGAAATATGCTGTTGTAGGTATTGGAAGAGAGGTTTAAAAACTGGGGGTTATTTACAATAGAAAATAAGCAACTGTTTTCACAAAGTACATAAGGTCCCAGCCCCCACTATTATATAAGGAGAAGGTGCTGCATTTTATATCTAGTATGTTATACTGGGTATGCTACATTGAAGAAGGACATGTCCAGTTATCTTCATTCATGCTTATTCTGTTTTCTCAGGGAGGTGGGAGCAACATTGTGAAACAAAGAAGGTAAACAGAATCAGAAGCAGTTTGCATTCATCTGAGGTGGGGGGACATTCATGTTCTGTGTTACATGTATATTACATACATTATTGCAGTTGCATTTAGATAAGCAAAATTTAATTTTTTGAATAATTTGATATAATTTGAATTTAATAACAACCAGCAAGATCAGTTTTATAAAAATAAGCAATTACATGACCTTGAGTATTTGAATTCACGCTACATTTACTCAAACTGCAGTTTATTTTCTGAGATAAAAAGTTCAGAAAAGTCGGGGCCGGAGCGATAGCCCAGCGGGTAGGGCGTTTGCCTTGCACACGGCCAGCCTGTGCTGGCCCGGATTGGATCCCCGGTGTCCCATAAGGTTCCCGAGCACCGCCAGGAGAAATTCCTGAGAAAAGAGCCAGGAGTAACCCCTGAGCATCGCGGGTGTGACCCAAAAAGCAAAAAAAAAAAAAAAAAAAAAATTCAGAAAAGTCAACCCTAATACAAATGTTTAACATTTTCTTAATAAAGATGTTTGTTCTTGATTTTTAATGGAATGATTTCAGCCTTTCTGACCAGAGCTCAACATATGTGTAGAGTTTTCATTTCTTGAATGATGGGAATTATTCGGCACACCTAGTCTCTCACCTTTAGAAATGTTAAAGCTATATAATCGAACTTTTTTTTCCATTTCAATAAAGAGTAAACCCCCTAATTTGCTGAATTCTAAAGCGGATATTTTAGCTTTAGTCTTAATTGGACATGAAGTAGAGGTTATTCTAGAGTTATTCTAAGATCTACACATCAGTTGAATTGTATGTTACTTTGGAAAGTTGGCTTCACACCTTCAGTGTATCACTGTATCACTGTCTTCCCATTCATCGATTTGTTCGAGCGGGCACCAGTAACATCTCCATATGCCCTGTCTCATGCTAGTAGAGCCCAAGGCATCTGCTTGCTCCAGGAACATAAAGAGCCTCAATCCATTCGGAATGAGGTCTATAATTGTTACTTGTATTTGGCATATATATCAAATACCACACGGGTAGCTTGCCAGGCTCTGCCATGCAGGTAGCATACTCGTAGGCATCTCTAAGTCCAGCATTTATTGATGAACCGCGGCCGCTTGCAGCCGTGCGAGCCGGCCTGTGATAGGCTGGTCTGCTGGGTGGAGGTCTGACGAGAGAGAAGTCCGGATGTGGAAAATAGAGGCCCTCATGGAGTGGGGGGTCGTCTGGCTTGTTGCGAGGCTCTGCTGGGATGGTGGGCCAGGGCTAGAACCCACCATCCCTCCCGGGCGCCTTGTGAGCGGCTGGTCACAGGGAGAGCAAGTAGCAGCTCTGCCCCATGTCTGCGAGTCAGTGTACCAGGAGTTAATTAGTTCTTTAATGTGTTAAATGATTTTTACTGTCTTTCCTGATAGGGGAAGAATCTGAAACACTGCACCTGTGGTCGAGATATAAATATATATAAACATGTGTATATACACATACACACACACATATATATACATATATAAGCCTACATATATACACATATCTACATACAGATATGTATACAGGGTCGATGTGTGTGTGTGAAAATCTGTAACCAAACTGTAATCTCAATTAGCTGTAGGCAGAGAAGAGAAGTGAAACTTGAATCACACGTGAAGGTGAAGCTTTATGTACTGCTTGAAGGTGATGATCCTAGCCAGCGGGTCAGTCTGATGCCCAGCCAGGGAAATTACAGGATCTGGGGATTGGGTTGTATGTGACAGCACTTGGCTCCCTGGCTGCAGGTTTCAGTTGAAAATATTCAGATGTTTGTCTTATTACTTTTAATGGTTGAGTTATTTTACGTTTTTGGGACTATGGTTTTATCTACCCTAAGTTTGGGGTTTATTGTGTGATGGTGCTTGTCAATTAAACTTGGAAATGTTGCTGTGATTCCAGTTATTAGTCTAAACATACTTTTTTCTTTATTACTTAAATGAACTTGATGTACTGATGTTAGCTACATTGTTGATCATTTTCATAGTCATAATACCAGCTTATTGCTCATGATATAATACATTGGCGATAATGTGAGTTTGGACTATTGCAATTTTAATAATATAAGATAAATTGAAATATGGGAAGTATTTAATTATTTTAAAATTTAAAAAAATTAAAAAAAAAAAAATCAATAAATACTCAAGATTTGAGGTGACAATAGTATCCCACCAGCATGGCAGAGCCTGGCAAGCTACCCGTGTCGTATCTGACATGCCAAATACCAGTAACAAGTACAGACTTCATTCCCATAACTTAGTGGAATGGTTTGAGGTTCTTTATGTTCCTGATTGAGCAGATGCCCTTGAGCTACACTAACATGTGACAGGACATATGGAGATAGTTACTGGTGCCCGCTCGAGCAAATGGATGATCAACGGGAAGACAAGTGATACAAGTGAAGTGATCACTTGATCACTTGACATCCCGTTATTCATCGATTTGCTCGGGCGGGCACCAGTAACATTTCCATTTGACCCTATCACGTGCCAGTGCACCCCAATGGCATCTGGTTGCTTGAGGAATACGAAGTGCCTCAAACCGATTGTTCAGGGTCTTGACGAAAAAGTCTGACCATCTTGTAGGTGGGCAGCCACATGATCTTTCGACATCCCGTGGGATCCAGTCGGTAACGGCTCTAGTCCAGCGGTCGTCTCCGAATCGCATTACATGTTCAGCCCATCTGATTTTTGATGCCTTGGCAAATGAGACAGCGTCCCTGACTCTCGATCAGCAGCAGAGGTCGGAGCTCGGATTCTTTCTCTCACTTGAGTGAGGTGTGATATTCCAAGCATAGCTCTTTCGATTCCTCTTTGGGAGACCAGAATAGCATTCTCATCCTGCTTTTGTAGGGCCCAGGTCTCTGAGGCGTATGTTAATGCAGGGAGAACGGTGGAGTCGAAGAGATGTGCCCGGAGCCGGAGGGTCTTTGTCCTTTTAGCTATTTCTTCGATGCCTTTGAAGGTATTCCATGCTGCTCTCTTCCTCCTGCACAGCTCAGGTTTTAGGTCGTTCATCATGTTGACTTCTCGACCTAGGTACACATAACTGCTGCATTCAGAGATGTCTGTTCCATTGAGAATGAATGGGGCCTCTGGAACTAGTTCATTTCTCATGATCGTTTTGAGATTCAGCTGTAGACCTATCTTTCCACGTTCTTGGTCAAGTCAGCCAGCATTTGTGCCACTTGGCTAATGGTTGGTGTTATTAGAAAGATGTCATCAGCAAAGTGGAGGTGGTGTAGTTGCCGACCGTCTATCTTCACTCCCAAGTGATACAAGTGAAGTGATATATTTATATATTTTTTAATATTTTCATTTTCAGGTTTCGGTTATACAGTATTCCAGCACCCATCCCCCCCATCAATGCCCATGTCCCATCACCAATGTCCCTGATTCCCTCCCCCTACCCTAGCCTGCTTCTGTGGCAGGTTCTTTATGTCTCTCTGTGTCTGGCTCTCTGTGTCTGGCTCTCTGTGTCTGGCTCTCTGTGTCTGGCTCTCTGTGTCTGGCTCTCTGTGTCTGGCTCTCTGCTGTGTCTGGCTCTCTGCTGTGTCTGGCTCTCTGCTGTGTCTGGCTCTCTGCTGTGTCTGGCTCTCTGCTGTGTCTGGCTCTCTGCTGTGTCTGGCTCTCTGCTGTGTCTGGCTCTCTGCTGTGTCTGGCTCTCTGCTGTGTCTGGCTCTCTGCTGTGTCTGGCTCTCTGCTGTGTCTGGCTCTCTGCTGTGTCTGGCTCTCTGCTGTGTCTGGCTCTCTGCTGTGTCTGGCTCTCTGCTGTGTCTGGCTCTCTGCTGTGTCTGGCTCTCTGCTGTGTCTGGCTCTCTGCTGTGTCTGGCTCTCTGTGTCTGGCTCTCTGTGTCTCTCACATTGTGCACTGAAATATATACATTTAGAGATTATCTGGTGTATCTTTAAGCCTATATTCAATGCTCAGTTCTAGGCTGGTTTTATCATTTTTGACGATTATTAGCACAAGTTCCATTCTCTGTCTTACCTAACCTGAGTCCCATACACTTGCGTGTAGATTCCACCTTTGACAAGACTTCCTGATGTTTTGCCTGACCTTGGATATTGGTATCATAATACATATGATATGTATAATATATATGTATATAATGGTATGCTATATATACACATAATCATAATCACTGAATCACTGTCTTCCCGTTCATCATCGATTTGCTCGAGCGGGCCCCAGTAACATCTCCATATGTCCTGTCTCATCATAATATATACATATATATGTATATATTTATATCATGCAAATAAATGCAGTCATTCTATATCTGTCTCTGTCCTTCTGGCTAATTTCACTCAACATGATCCTCTCCATGTCCATCCATTTATAGGCAAATTTCATAACTTCATTTTTCCTAACAGCTGCATAGTATTCCATTGTGCAGATGTACCAAAGTTTCCCTTATCCAATCATCAGTTCTCAGGCACTCTGGGTGTTTCCAGATTCTGGCTATTGTGAGTAGTGCTGCTATGAACATAAAAGTGCAGATGATGTTTCTGCTGTGTTTTTGACTTCTCAGGGCATATTCCCAGGAGTTGATACCAGTGTTTTTTTGGTTAATGTTTTATCTTTTCTTATGGCGGGTTCTAGCCCTGGCCCGCCACCCCAGCAGAGCCGCACAACAAGCCTGATGACACCCCCACTCCATCGGGCCGCCATTTTCCACATCTGGATTTCCCTCTCATCAGAACTCCACCCAGCGACAGCCTATCACAGCCCGTCTCGGTTCATCTATAAATGCTGTATTTAGAGGTGACTACAAGGGTATGCCACCTGCATGGCAAGCCTGGCAAGCTGCCCTGTTTTATTTGATATGCCAAATACCAGTAACAATTATATTAGTTCATTCCCATGTCCTAAAATAATGGTTTGAGGCTCTTTATGCTCCTGCAGCGAATAGATGCTCTTGGGCTCTACTAGCATGAGACAGGACATATGGAGATATTACTGGTGCCCGCTCTAGTAAATAGATGATCAACGGGAGGATAGTGATAGTGATAGTGATACATACATGTGAGTGTGTGTGTATATGTCATGCAAATTAATGCAGTTAATCTATATCTGTCCTTTTCCTTCTGGCTAATTTTACTCAACATGAACTTCTCCATGTCTATTCACTTTTAGGCAATTTTCATAACTTCATTTTTCCTAACAGCTGCACAATATTCCATTGTGAAGATGTACCAAAGTTTCTTTATCCAGTCATCAGTTGTCGGACACTGTGGTTGTTTTGAAATTAAATTTTAAAGATCACATTTCTGTGTTCATTTTAAATTATGCTAACATTAGAAGATTAAGGTGGCATGTTTCGTAGAATACTTTTAAAAGACTAGTCTGAGATTTGAGGGAAAAGCTGCTTAATTGTAATTTATATAAAAATTGTTTTTTATATACTTAGTTCAATAGTGACTTTTGAGAGAATGAAAGTTATATCCCAGATTGTAAAAAATCATTGGCCTGTGGTAACCACACCTCATTTGAAAATAGATTTTAAAATAATTATTCATGGAAGCTAATTTATATGGAGCCATAAGGAAGGAACATGTTAGACAATTCCTTTTTTATCTGAGATTCAGGGAATAGCTCCAAAATACACGGGACATAATAATTGTATTGTTTTCTCTTTCCTTCACATATAAATTGTACTGTCACAGACAAGGATAGTTTTGTTTAAAGGGAAAGGGGGGTGAAAGGGGGGGCTTTTTTTTTTAGATAAGCCTGACATTCTGAAAGCAATCAGCTGTG
The DNA here is from genome assembly GCA_021461705.1 of Cryptotis parvus. Lineage (NCBI taxonomy): Eukaryota > Metazoa > Chordata > Mammalia > Eulipotyphla > Soricidae > Cryptotis > Cryptotis parvus. The sequence goes on from JAJIBD010002255.1 coordinate 68,062, forward strand.
TGCACTTTCTATTAACCGAGTGCAACCCCCAGCTTGCTGGAAAGATCAGTAACTAGGCCAGGCCTGCCCATACTCTCTCCTGCCTGCTCAGGGCTATGGGAATGGCAGAGCCAGATCCAGTGTCTGACCCAGCAGCTCGTGAACGTGAGGAATCCGGGAGCATCCATTCCCCAAGGGTGTTGCTCAAAGCTCTTCTCCCAGGCTCCGTCCCTGTGCACCCTGAAGACTCTTCTCTGCCTATCTCAGCACCCGCCGCCTTCAGAGCATGACAGACCCAGGCACCAGCTGTTCTCAACCCTAGACTGTCCTCAGCAACTCCCTCCCGAGAGGTGTTTACACAGTGTTGCTAACACACCTGCGTGAGTGCAAGAGCTAGCTGGGCTCTCGAGGCCTCAGGGGGAGTCAGCCTCCGGCAGCGTTTCTCAATATTTGTCAAACCAGGGCTATCTCTGACCTGGTTTCCTGTTGTTGTTTCCTCGACCTACCCGGTGACACCCCCCTCCTGCCGCCCCACTGATCTGTTTCTACCTCTGGCTCCCTTGCAATACTCTTGCAGGGAGGGAGGGAAACAGGGCGACTTGTTGAGGAAGCTTATGAGAAAATGCTCGTGCTGAACTGCCACTGAGCTAAGTCAGTCACGAAGGAGATGGTGAATGCAGGAAAGACGTGGCCTTCCACGAGCCGCTAAGGGGCCTTCAGCCACAGGGCACGCTGGCCACCCTACATCATCACTTGTGCTGGAGCAGAGTCTTCCTGTTCATCATCGATTTGCTCGAGCGGGCACCAGTAATATCTCCATATGTCCTGTCTCATGCAAGTAGAGCCCAAGGGCACCTGCTTGCTCCAGGAACATAAAGAGCCTCAAACCATTCCATCAGGTCATGGGAATGAGGTCTATAATTGTTACTGGTATTCGGCATATCAAATACAACACGGGTGGCTTGCCAGGCTGTGCCGTGCAGGTAGCATACTCTTGTAGTCATCTCAAAATCCAGCATTTATTGATGAACCGCGTGGCCGCCATGCCACCATGAGCCGGGCTGTGATAGGCTGGTCTGCTGGGTGGAGTTCTGATGAGGGGGAAGTCCGGATGTGGAAAACGGAGGTCCTCATGGAGTGAGGGGTCGTCTGGCTTGTTGTGAGGCTCTGCTGGGGTGGCAGGCCAGGGCTAGAACCTGCCATCCCTCCTGGGCTCCTCATGAGCGCCTGAGCACAGTGAGAGCCAGTAGCAGCTCTCGAGCAGAGACTATTTATTTTTAAATTTTATTTTATTGGATCACTTTGCAATGGACCATTGCAAAGCTGTTCATGATTGGGTTTCAGTCGCAGAGTATGCCAACACCCGTCCCTCCACCAGTGCACATTTCCCAACAGCAATGCTGGAGCGCAGAATTTACAATTGTCAGCGACAGTTTACAACTGTCACTCCTGAGCCTTCCACAGACCCTCTCACCAACCTTCCAGACACAAGAATCCAGGGCCGCGGTATAACCCAGCCATAGCCCGTGGGTCCAGGAGGTGTCTTTCCCCACGGCCACTCACGGTGTGGCACAGTGGGCCCAGGCCAAACCCACCGACACTAGCGCCTTCATTCCCGGGCTTGCACCTTTGGAGTGACTAGTAGTTCCTGGTCAAGCCTGAAAGCACAGACACAGCTTCCGCCCTGATCTCCAAGGCTGCGTCTGGGGGCTCCCCTGAGCAAGGCTCAGGGTCACAGTGGGGAAGCTGAGGATCCTGCCCAGCCTGTGGTCAGCAGGGGGCGCTCGTCTCGCATATCTGAGGCCCTAGATTCAATTCCCAGCACTGAATAAGAAAAAACTGAGACTCCAGAGGCCAGAGCGATAGCACAGCGGGTAGGGGCTCTTGCTTTGCAGGCGGCCAACCCGGGTTGGATCCCCGGCATCCCATATGGTTCCCGAGCACTGCCAGGAGTAACCCCTGAGCATTGCCGGGTGTGACCCAAAAAAAAAAAATAACTGAGACCCCAGACTAGGAGAGGGAAGGCGTGCCCACCCCAGAGAGTCCTAATCGTCATGTGACTACAGGACTCATAACCCCTTATAGTGGGGGTATGAGCTCTGTAACTATATGTACATATTGGACTTAATTATGAGTTATTATATGATGACTATTGACAGTGAAGGGGGACGGGTGCTTGCCTTGCACGACGCCGACTAGGTGCGGGCTTAACTCCACCACGAGTGTGCCTGGCCCCAAACAAACACAAAGGAAAGATCTTGACAACTCGCGTCTTCTGCTCTCCCTCACCTGTTGGACTGGAGTTTCTCTGGAGCCATCAAGCACCCTGTGCTGCTGCTGTGGCATCACCCGCCGCATCTGTGCCCGCCGTCAGCCTCCACCCGCGACAGCTCCACGGGCCCTTCCCTTCTCCACAGCACCTCCTGAGCTTGGAATAGGGTCTGACACCCAGTCTGTGCTCGGGAAACACCTCCTGGATGACCCCTGGATTTCACTTTAGGAATATCACCCTCCCTCCAAGGAGGGTAGGTTCCAGTCGCAGTCACCGGTGGGAGTGTGTCCTGTAAATGACGTTTGATAGTGGACAAGGGGCCGGGGACAGTTGATGCGAGGTACTCAGAGAAGGGGCACCTTCACCGAGGCAGCAAATGCAGATGTTGCTCTTTCCACCACTAGGGGGCAGTCTGCCCTCACTGCAGGGACATCAGGTACCGGAAGAGGCTCTTGCTAGGATGGACAAATCCCCGCGTATGTCCCTTCATCCGTCCAACTGGTCACTCGTCTGCCCACCATCCACCCAGCTCTCCATCCGTCTATCCGCATCCATCCATACACGTTTTTCTTTGGTAGAAAAAGTAAGTGGAAGCCTGATTTAGAAATTTATTAAGTGGTTATGTGGGACTCTATGAGCAATCACTGGGCTTTATCCAAAAAGATGTTTTCTCTTTTTTGCCTTGATTTTGGGGCCACACCCAGTGGTGCTCAGGGGTTACTCCTGGCTTTTTGCTCAAGGGATCAAACCTGGGCTAGCCAGGTGCAAGCAACTGTCTTACCTGTTGTGCTATCACCGAGCCCCCCAAAGATGTGTTCATTTTTCTTTTTTTCTGTCTCTTGCATTCATGGCATATGCTTTTTCCACTGAGCTACATCCTCATGTCTTTTTCTTTTTAAGGAAACAGTGATTTCAAATTAAGTTTCGATTTAGAAGTAAACTTTTCCCAGGTCTTCCTAAAGCCAAGCAATATTTCACTTAGAAACCATTTTGATGTTTAAAAAAGAAAGAAGTGTTATGGGCTGGAGACATAGTATTCTGGTAAGTTGCTTGCCTGGCACACTGCTGACTCTGGGCTTGGTTCCTGGCCCCCTTTATGGATCTGAGCACTACCAGGAATGATCCCTGAGCACAGACAGGTGTGGACCACAAGCAGAATTAAAAATAAAGTTTTACTTGATAAATCAGAATTAGGGAACTCTTAATTTGTGTACTAATTAGAAAGGAACCTTTGGGGGAATGGAAGGGATTCCACAAGAATCAGTGAATCTGGATACTTCATTGAGATCAAAATTGGAATATTTTCCAACATTTTCCCTGTATTTTATGTTTTTATTTCTTCCAGTACAAAATGATCTTCCCCTTTAAGTTTCATCAGTAAATGCTCGAGATGAGAGCCTTCTACTGAGACTATACCCTTTACACGGAAGAGCTGGCAAGCTACCGTGATTAATTTACTTGTTTTGTCAAAAACTAGTAACAATTATGGACCTCAGTTCCATGACCTGAAGAATGGTTTCGGGCTCCTCCTGTCCCTGGAGCAAGCAGATGCCCTTGGGTACACTTGGCTTGTGACAGGACTAATGGAGATGTTACTAGTGCCCACTAGAGCAGATGGGTGAACAATGGGAAGACAGTGATACAGTGATTCATCAACCCGCCCTTTCCATTCACGCCCCCCTAATTCATCCAAAACTTAAAATCAGGGGCCAGAGATAGCGTGGGGTCGAGGCGCTGGCCTTGCACGCAGCTGACCTCTGTCTGCTCCCCAGCTCTGCGACCCAGCAGCCCGTCCCTCTGGCCCAAATTAAAACCGCGGGCCGAGCCCTGGGGGTCCGGCGGCCCAGGAGCCTGAAGTCCTCCCTGCCCTCTTAACACTCCCATTTCCGGCTGGGGAGACAGGCCGTGGACACGGGAGCGCACAAGGATGCAAGATCCATCCAGGGTGTGTCCAGAGTCGGGAAGAATGTTTAGGAGAATACAGTGAGGGGTGGAGATGGGGCGGGGTCCCGGGATGGATTTCAGGGAGGTCGCGCTGGGAAGGACTTCAGAGCTAGAACCAGGCACGGCCCGTCGTGCAATGTGAGGGGCTTGGGATGGGGCACGCCTCTGGAAGGAAGATTCCGAGTGGGAAGGAGGCACAGAGGGACTGTCACGGAGGGCGTCTCAGGAAAAGGTGGGAGAAGTCAGCGGACGTTAGTGCCAGCAGGTTGGCGGGGAGAGCTGGGGTTTCGTCTGGGGACTCCAGAAAGCCACAGGAAGAGGATGAGAGAAGGACCGACAAGCTTTGGCATTTTTGTTTTTATTTATTATTGAAAGGTTGTTTGTGATTGGGTTTCAGTCATATAATGTCCTAACAACCCCTTCTAACAACACCAGTACCAGCGTACATTTCCCTCCTGCACCCAGCCTCCACCTCTAGGCAGGCACCTCTCTCTCGTTCTCTCTCTCTGTCTCTCTCCTCTCTCCTCTCTGTCTGCCTCTCTGCCTCTCTCTTCTCCCCTCTTGCTCTCTCTCGTTCTCTCTCTCTGTCTCTCTCCTCTCTCCTCTCTGTCTGCCTCTCTGCCCTCTCTCCTCTCCCCCTCTTGCTCTCTCTCTGTCTCTGTCTCTCCTCTCTCTCTCTCTCCTCTCTCCTCTCACTCTCACTCTCTCTCTGTGTGTGTCTCTCTGTCTCCTTCCTTTTTGGGCATCATGGTTTGCAATACAGATACTGAAAGGCATCATGCATATCCCTTTACCTAAGGCTTTGGCATTTTTAAGGGCCTCTCCTGGCTGGAAGGCAAGAGAGGAGAGGAGAAGTGGGGAGTCGATGCTGGAGGGAGGGACCTACGGAGGGGCCCTGGGCCCCAGTTACCACAAGCCACCAGATAATGCATGTGGGTGGGGACAGAGAGAACTGAGGACAGTTCTCTCTGGGGGGGAGAAGAATCAACACCCTAAGGGAGAGAAGAATCAACACCCTAAGTCTTGAAAATATCCCATGGAGACGGCCAGAGAAAGAGGACGGCAGTAGAAAGTTTGCCTGCATGTGGCTGACCCAGGTTCTATCCCTGACACCACATTTGGGCCCCTGAGCCCCTCCTGGCGTGATCCCTGAGCACAGTCAGGAATAGCCTCTAAGCATTGCGGTGTGACCCAAAACAATAAACAAAAGTCGCAGGGAGACACGTCCCTGCTGCCCTGGCCAATGCGATCCGAGCAGAGAAAGGGGCCTTACCTGGGAAATCAGCACGCCAGCTGCTGACCTGAGCCTCAGCCCACAGCCTGGAAGCCTACGAGCACCTGCAGCAGTGGATTCCTTCCGTTACTCAGAAGGTTTCCTGTGGGCGGGTAGCCAGCACCGAGCACAGAGACTCTGTCCTCAGGGGAGCAACAGGAAGCCTCCACCAGGCTACTCGCTGGTGGTCCCAAAGCGCCGCCCATCCTCGGAAGCCTTGGCCCTTCTTTACTCTCGGGCACAAGCCAGAAAAGTCAGAGCTAGCACCACTAGTAGGGAGGGCATTTGCCTTGCACGCGGCCGACCCAGGTTCCATCCCCAGCATCCCATAGGGTCCCCGCAGTACCACCAGGAGTAGTTCCTGAGTGCAGACCCAAGAGTTACCCACTGAGCATCGCCAGGTGTGGCCCCCCAAACAAAAATAAAAGTCTGTGCAGGAGTAATTGCTCAACTTCTCAACTTCTCCTGTTAGGAGTGAAAGAGATGGGGCTGGAGCAATAGCACAGCAGGTAGGGCGTTGGCCTTGCATACAGTTGACCTGGGTTTGATCCTCGGCATCCCATATTGTCCCCTGAGCACTGCCATGAGCTGTTCCTGAGTGCAGAGCCAGGAGTAACCCCCTGAGCATTGCCATGAGTGGCCCAAAATGGAAAACAAGTGGAAGAGTGAGGCACCAGGAGCAGCGCAGTCTGTCCGGTCGGGACAGTCTCCTGCCTCCTTCATTTCTCAGAATATTTTTCATGACCTAACGGTTTCGTCTTGTGGACCCGGAACTCATCAAGGAAAAAGCAGACTCGGGGCCAGAGTGACAGCACAGCGGGTAGGACGTTTGCCTTGCACATGGATGACCCGGGTTCTATCCGCTGAATCCCCATATGGTCCCCCGAGCACCACCAGGAGTAACCCCTGAGCATCGCCGGGTGTGACCCAAAAAAGCCAGAGAAAAAAAAAAAGAAAATGCAATGTTGTGTCTGAGCCGCAACAAAATGGGTTCCCCCTCCCCCACAACCTCCCAAACAGAAAAGCAATGACTGGGGGATATTGGGGTTTGAGATGTATCCTCTCAAAAGCTCTCGGCTATGAACTTGCCCAATAACTCACCCAAAATTGTAGTGGAGCGATTGAAAAGGAATGAACTGACCCATACCACCGACTCACAATTCCCTGTCTGGGAGGGAAAGACAGTTTCTCACTTGGGTCAGGTCTGTGCTGCCTACCTGGAGTTCTGGGCCATGACTGATACACAGCTGTGTTGTGTCCAACAGGGACGCACAGTGGGGCTGGCCAGCTGTCGGCCGTGGGCTCAGGAGGAGGGAATGGAGCACTGCACGTTGACCAAAGGTAGAGAGAATTCTGCTGTTTTTATTTATTTTTTTAATTTTATTTTTTATTCCCCCCAAATATTATTACACCATTTTAGACATACAATTGAAAGATGGTCATGTAGAGTTTTGGTTCTACAGTGTTCCAACACCCATCCCTCCACCCAAACCCATCTCCCATCACCAATGTCCCCACCTCCCTCCCCCTCCCACACCTCAACTACTTGGCGGGTTCTGTATGTCATTTCTCTCCTCTTTATCTCTCCCTCCCGCCAAACTTTCCTGCACATCGTGGAATGCAGTGCATTAAAAGACATCACTGTTTCCTAATTTAATCGACCGCTCGGCCGCATGACCTGGGCTCGAACTGGTTTTTGCTCTGTTAATCTGGTCGTGAGGCAGTTTCCCAGCGTCTGGACAGAGAAAATGGTGGCTTGTGTGATGGGCGAGTCTCATCCGGCTGCTTCCGGGACCCCCCCAGAGGTGATGGGCCCACTCCCAAAACCCATCTGCCCTCCTGGGAGCCCCCATAGTCAGCTGGGCCCGGGGCGAGTTCCAGCTTCCCCAGCCGCTTGTGAGGGCTCTTCATGCTCTGACTCAATTCTGCTGTTCTTAAACGACTGTGGTCACTCGAGCTATAAACAAGCAATATCTGATAGTTCATGACACACAGTTATGAAGCCTCATACCCATTGCACCTTATGATTCCCACTCATCTCTTCCACATGACTCACGTGTGTGTGCGTGTGTTTGTCGTAAGCAAACATGTTTGAGCAGAATGAAAACAGTAGGAAGAATGGGCACATCTCAGTCACCTGCGGCATGCCAATACGGGCCCCACTCGGGTCATTAATTTCCTGATCGCATCGAGGCTGCCCTTCGAAGTTATGCTAGGAGCCAGTTGGGCTGGAGGCGAATTCTGATCTCTAGTTTCGGACAAAAGATAAACCTTATTTGAACTGATATTGACTCTATCACAGGTGGGGAAACTGACGCAATCCAAGAATGAGAACCGAACCCATCAAAGAGCAAGATGCACAACGAAGCTCCTGGAAGGAGCTTGGGTTCTGCAGCGAAGCTGATCAAGAGTCAAGTCTACACTCTCTGGCTCACCGAGGGACCCTGGGCACACCTCAGAGCATAGAGTCTCACACTGGTGACCTCGGAGGAATGTGACCTAGAGAGGCGCGTAGGGATCAGGTGGGCTCGCCACATGGAGCCAGTAGGGTGTGCCCCACCCCTGGTCCTGATCACACGCCCGGGGGTCTTGTCCCAGGTGCATGGGTCATCCCTGGAAAGACACCCCCTTCTCCTGCACAAATCCTGTTTCTAGGAAAGGGATCCCAAGTAAAACCCCCCCCGTCCTGGTTTAGAGGCAAGTGAGAACCCAGTAGTTCCCACCACTTGACTCACGTCCTGAGAACTCTGGGCAAAAACTCTCTAGATTTTGTCTAGCCCCAAGCACCCTGAAATCAGGACAGCGCCTATGAGCTTGGGTTGGCAGTGACCCTCTCTGTTCCCCTCCCTCAACACACAATATTCTGGGTTCCCCACGGTTGACCCCATTCCTTGGGAATCTCTTGAGCTGTCTACCAGGAGGCCGAATGTCACGAAGGCTTTCCTAGCCCAGCTGAGGATTAAGTGGTCCTGATTGAGTGGTCTTAGGAGCTCCTGCTTTGTAAACCTGTGGTCACTACCCTGGCATGGTTCCCTTCCCCTTAGAGCCCAGAGTTCTAGATGAGCTTTTACCGCTACCTTGCCAAGGGCGGAGGCGGGGGCAGGACACCTGCTCTCCCAGCCGCCTTCTCCAGCCACGACTCCCTGCTCCAAGACTACAAAGGAACCATCTCATTTGTTCCTTTGTCTTCAGCACTTAACCCAAATTTAGGGAATTTTGAATTATGCTACAGTGGGGCATTACGCCTCTCCGAGAGAAGGCTCTGAAAGGACAGCTTGAGCCGTCACATTAGCCTTGTTTGGCTTAAGTTGGTTTTGGGGGTGTTTTTCTTTTTATCAATGAGTCTACATATTTTTATCTATCCTCAGTCCACAAGGCTGCTGAGGATAGAGATGAGATGGAGAAAGAGTCATCCTTAGCAGTATAAATGGAACATTGCCGGCTTATATAGAAGCTGAAGCTCTTTGACACAATATACTAAGCAGTGTTTGCCCCTTTAGGCAAAAATCAGTAAGGCCTAAAAGGAGTCAAATGCGGCCTTAGGGAGCTCCTGCTTTGCAAGCCTGTGGTCAGTGGTTTAAATCCCTGGTGTCCCACATGTGCTAAGCATGATCCTAGTATCTCTGCTGTTCAGCTCTCAGGCACTATGAGGAATTTCTGGCTGCACCATAGCCAGGTGTGTGTGAGCACCTCAAGATGGAGTGCATCCTCCGTGAGCACCACCACTAAAGAGATGGACCAGGAAGTGCGGCCTCTGGCAAGTGTATATGTGAGCCCGAAAGTGCGACCTACGGCAAAGATATACATGAACACACATGTGAGTGACTCCATGTGAACAGCAGGACCATAACTTGTTTCTTTTTTTTTTTGCTTTCTTTGGGTCACACCCAGAGATGCTCAGGGTTACTCCTGACTCTGCACTCAGGAATTACTCCTGACGGTGCTCAGGGGACCAAATGGGATGCCAGGGATCGAATCCAGGTTGGCTGCATGCAAGGCAAACCCCTACCTGCTGGACTATAGCTCCAGCTCTGGAACCATAACTTATGTCCCTCAGCTCAGAGTGTGACCCAGCCAATACAGGTACAAACATCACAACTAAAGAAGCACAGAGCTCCGTGAGCAGGTCAGGCGGTCGCTCCGTCATCCAGCACATGCCTTGCGCGTGCAGGATTGGGGTTCATCCATCTCACCACAAAAAAAAAACACCTCTGTAAGCACACTGACTCCAGGAAAGCACAGAAGCTGATGTGTGGAAGTACCCCAGCCAGGTGTGTGGGAACACCCCAGCATCACAACAACAACAGGGGAGGGCATGGTAAAAAAAATAAAATAGAAGAAATAAATTTTGTAAATAATCAAGTCAATTTTTTTAACTGTTGTTGGTTTGTAGTTTAAGAAAACAAACTGAAGTAGAAGAGTTTTTATTTAGGAAGCCTGAGAGAGAGAGAGACGAGAGAGAAGCGAAACCTCATAAAGAAGGGCATTGCGTGCCCCAAACTTGGGATGCGGGCTCTTCCCTCAGAGGGTGGGCCTTCTATTATTTGTGACATCTCTTAGTGAGGCGGAAGTCATTCATCCAACTTGTAAATCTGTAATAACTGCAGGACTTGCTACATCTTTGCTCTCAGCGTTTTGGTGAAACAACTCTACCAGTGTGGGCACATGGCGGCGGAAGCCGACTAAGCTCCATATGCAGAAGCATAACCCAGAAGGCTCAGCTCGCAACAAAACCTTATTCAACCCTCAGAAAAGGACTTAATGATCCCATTGTAAGATATAACAATTTTCACAAATTTTCTTTTACTCAAGTATTTTTTCGATAATTCCATTAGCCACTTAGTTGTAACAAGCAAAATGAAATAAATTGTTTTGTGCCTGCTGAGGGGTGGTTGTGAAACTGGTGACCGTGGTGGAGGGAAGGTCACACTGGTGTTGAAATCGGCGTTGGAACACTGAATGCCTGGAACACTGTATACGAGCAATTTTTTGTAAACCATGGTGTTTTCAAGCATGAAAAATTGTTTTAAAACTACGGAGGATCTATCCTCACCGACCCCCTCCCCAGAGCCCACTGCCCCCCTTTCCCCTTACGGGCTGCCGCCATGAGCTGTATTCAGATGCTCACACACAAGTGGAATGTCAGGGATCCCTAATGGCAGAGTAGCTGGGATCGGGCTGCGTGTGGGGAAAGGTCACACCCACCAGAAAGGAACGGGCTTCCCAGGTGGCTCGTGAGAAGTGGGGAGGAGGAGAGGTGACCGCCCAAGTCTACCACTTCCGCCTCTCGCCCCTTGGTGTCTGGGGAGTCTAAGACTAGCCTCCAGCGAGCTCCCACACACTACGGACCTGATGCCTCCACCAGCCTCGCGAGGGCTGACAAATGGCATCTGGGTTCCAAGATTGTGCCAGGCCTGAGAGATGATCCCCACCACCCGATTGCTCCAGCAGCCGCAGGACCTGGGCTGGAGCTAGGAATTGCTCTTTGCAGGAAAGGAAAGTTGGTCCTAAGTTTTACCCTGGTTTTTCAGGTCCGTCTTGTCTCACAAAAAAATATTTAAGGAGTAGTGAAGTAAAAGAAGGTGCTTTGTGAAATTGGGGAGAGAGAAGTTACATGCTCCAGAGGAGCATAAAGAGCCAGAGCAATAGCACAGCAGGGAGAGCATATGCCTCACACACGGCCAACCGGGTTCGAGCCCCGGCCCCACCTGGTCCCCAAGCACTGCCAGGAGTAATTCCTGAGTGCAGAGCCAGGAACTACTGGCTGATTCCTGAGCATTGCTGAGTGTGACCCAAAAGCAGTGAGAGAGGAGAGAGAGGGGAGAGAGAGAAGCTTCTTCCAGAGGGCAAAGTAAAGTGCCCACTCCAAGTAGGACTTGGGTGAGATGCCACATGGTAAGAAGATACACATCACTGGCAGATGTGAGCCGAAGAGACCACAGGCTAAGAGAAAGGAAAGCGCACATCTCAGTCAGGGATGCAGGCAAGTGCCCCCCTTTCCTCTGCCAAGTTGCTTATATATAATTTCCCCAAACTGCTCCCCAAAGTCCGTTTGCTTGAGGGTTGCCAGTGAGATGAACATAGAGCTGCCGATCGTCTCTTGCTTTCCTTGGCCCGGCCTTATTTCCAATGGTGGCATTGCTCCTGGGGACTGGGGCTCCTACCCACATCTAGCCGTACTCTGCGCCTGGCATTCTACATCATAATGGTTTTCTGGGCTTCTCAGAAGGGTCCTGCATAGTCGGGAATTCTGCCAGACTGGTTCGACAGCCCAGACAGGAGGGGGCTGGTCCAGAGAAAGAGATAAACAAACACATAAGGACTGTCCGAGCTTTAGGGTGAGCAGCCATGAGTGAGCTCATAGTCTGGCCATTTATTCAGTACAACCCCCAACACACGAGCCATTGTTTAAGTGACACAGACTTTAGAGCAGTTAGCAAACACCTCAAAATGCCGTGGGCACGTTAAGAGAAGAGGCTGGAAGCGACCACATGAGCGCAGTATCTTAAAGCATAAAGTCTGGACAGGTTTCTGTTCTATTTTGCTTATGTTGCCCTCTAAAATATTCTAAATTGTTTATATTCTTTATTTTTATTGTGTTTATTCCTGGACAACGTTTGATTGCCCCATTATGTTCTCCAAGATCTAAATTGTTTGGATGCCTTCACGCCTTTCTGCTGATTTGGGATCCAGACTGTTTTCCCCAATACACATTACCAGGACCCCTTAACTCACTGTCCGCAAAACAACCAATACGCCCCTAAGGCACAGCCAAGGCCAGTGACTACATGTGATTGTGTTTCTCCGTTTCCGTGGGGTGAAGGGCCACACCTGACTGTGTTCAGGCCTTACTTCGGCTCTGCATTCAGGGATCACTTCTGGTGGCCTCAGGACCATCCAGGATGCCAGGGAATGAACTCAGGTAGGGCCACATGCCAGGCAAGCGCCCTAACCTGCTTGACGACCTGGCCCCATACCATGGGGCCAGCAAGGAAAAGATGCTTCTTCCCGATTCCACCCCTGCCCAACGTTGCCTGCTCCCCTCTAGCTAACCGCTAGCTGAACTTTATTGCTCCAAAGTTTACCATCGCTTTGTTTAATTCCTGTCTGTGTCAGTTTCCCTTATAACCCAGCTCCCGATTTATTTTTAAACTGTTAAAAATAACAATTTAATATTGTTTAATATTATTTAAAATAACAATTTATTTTTAAATTGTTAAACGATTTTTAAATTGTTCAGATTTTTTTGTTTGTTTCGTTATTTTGGGCTTTTTGGGGTCACACTCAGCAACGCTCAGGAATGACTCCTGGTGGTGCTCCAGGATATGGGATGCTGGGGATAGAACCTGGGGCGTCGCCTGCAAGGCAACGCCCTCCCGCTGTGCTATCGCTCTGGCCCCAGCTCCCCATTCTTTGTCTTTAGGTTGATGAGCTCGGTCCATTTACTTTAAGGGCGAAGTAACTGTTAATGCTCTGCTTCTATTTCCTTGTTCGACTTCTTGTAGGCTTTCTTTCTGTCAGTTTAGAGAGCAGAGTTTGGGGCTGGGGCGGAGTACAGTGGGGAGGGCATTTGCCTTGCATGCAGCCAACACGGGTTTCATTCCCGGCATCCCTTATTGTCTCCCGAGCACTGCCAGAAGTAATTCCTGAGCACAGAGCCCTGAGCATTGCTGGGTGTGACCCAAAAGACAAAAAGAAAAAGAAAAGAAAAGAAAAGCCGAGTTCCTGTCAGCATTTCTTGCAGAGGATAGAACGTTGACAGATCCCTTCACTTGTTTGACATCCTTCATTTCTGCCCCTTTTCTCTGAGACAATCTCACAGAATAACGGATTCTAGGCGGCATGTTGGTCTTTGAGTCTGTGAGTATGTCGCCCATCCCTCAGGAGCTGCAGGCAGAGTCTGGGCTGAGAAGGCTCAGGAAAGCCTGGCGGTGCTTTGTGAAAAACAGAAACAAAAACTCTGCTTTAGGGCCAGAGCGATAGCCCAGCGGGTAGGGGCGTTTGCCTTGCGCGCGCCAGCCTGTGCTGGCCCGGGTTCGATCCTCGGCATCCCATATAGTCCCCGAGCACCGCCAGGAGTAATTCCTGAGTGCAGAGCCAGGAGAAACCCCTGAGCATTGCCGGGTGAGACCCAAAAAAAAAAAAAAAAATCTTAAAAGAAAAAAAAAAAACTCTGCTTTGTTCCTGCCATTTTCCACATCCAGACTTCCCTCTCATCACAACTCCACCCAGCAGACCAGACTATCACAGCCCGGATCATCGACAGCCACCCTGCAGCAGTTTTTGTTTTTGTTTTTTTTTTCAATCTGGCCCAGGTATGCTGAACCAGAGATTCTCAGACATGGGGCAGAGCTGCTCCTTGCTCTCCCTGTGTCCAGCTGCTCGTGAGGCGCCCGGGAGGCATGGCAGGTTCTAGCCCTGGCCTGCCACCCCAGCAGAGCCTCACAACAAGCCAGACCACCCTCCCCTACTTCATGGGGCCCGCCATTTTCCACATCCGACTTCCCTCTCATCACAACTCCACCCAGCAGACCAGACTATTCTAGCCCGGCTCGTGTGGCTGCTAGCGGCCGCACGGTTCATCAATAAATGCTTTATTTAGAGGTGACTACAACAGTATGCCACCCACACAGCAAGCCTGGCAAGCTGCTCATGTAGTATTTGATATGCCAAATACCAGTAACATTTATATTAGGTCATTCCCATGACCTAATATAATGGTTTGAGGCTCTTTATGTTCCTGGAGCAAGTGGATGCCTTTGGGTTCTACTAGCATGAGACAGGACATTTGGAGATATTACTGGTGCCCGCTCTAGCAAATAGATGATTAACGGGAAGATAGTGATAGTTGTTCCCCAAGCGCCCTCAGTATTTTCTCTCTGTCTGGGACTCTTTTATTTATTTGTTTGTTTTTTGGTCACACAAAGCGATGCTCAGAGATTACTCCTGGTTCTGCACTCAGGAATTACTCCTGGCAGCGCTGGGGTGGGGGGTGGGATGATGGGATCGAAGCCAGGTGGGCTGCGTGCAAGGCAAACGCCCTACCCGCTGGGCTATCGCTAGGGCCCCTAGCTGGGATTCTTGATAAAAGTCTCAAATTTTAGAGTCTTGCGGGAGGTCTCTTAGATAACCGGGCATGCTGTGGGCTTCAAGGACACATAATTCAGCTCCTTCCCCAGGGCTGGAATGATCTGCTATGGTTTCTTAAAAATAAATTCTCTCAAATACTCTAGTTTCCGCCCCACCCCCACCATGTCTCTCTGTGTTTCTGTGTCTGACTCTCTGACTCTCTCTCTCTCTGACTCTCTCTCTGACTCTCTCTCTCTCTCTCTCTCTCTCTCTCTCTCTCTCTCTCTCTCTCTCTCCCCCCCCCCCCTTCTACCTTTCCCAAGGCAGACGGATCATTATCAATTGATTTCTTCCCTTTCGTTGTCCCGAGTCACCCCAGCAGTATTCAGGGACTGCTCCTGGTTCTGTGCTCAGGGGTCCCTCACTGGGCTTGGGGTTAAACCTGGGCCTCCCGCATGCAAGGCCAGCACTCAGCAACCCAGCTCTCTGCAGCCCAGCCGCCTTGCTTTATTCTACATAACCTCCTACTTTATTTTACACCTTAATATCCGGCATCTGCTTCACTCTCCTTCCATCCGAATCATTTGGACATTTATATTTTGGAACTTGCTGATTTGAATCTTCCTCTGCTATGTCCTGTCTCCTCAGCGTTCTTTAGGACTGTCTCCATTATTGAACGAGTCACATTCTGTTTCAATTTGCTTTTTGGGGAAGAAAAACTGCAGTGTCAGATATTGTTTAGATTTTCACTGCCTGATACTTAGGAAATACCAGGTAAAATACATTCTTTATTTTGGGGGGGTCACACCCGGCGATGCTCAGGGGTTACTCCTGGCTCTACACTCAGGAATTACTCCTGGCGGTGCTCGGGGGACCATATGGGATGTGGGGGATCAAACCGGGCCAGCATAGGCTGGCTGTGTGCAAGGCAAGCGCCCTACCCGCTGGGCTATCACTCCCTGCCCCCACATTCTTTTTTAAGAAGTAATTTATTTATTCTTGTGATGAGTCCATAAATTAAAAAAATTTTGAATCCACTTTTTTTTTCAAACTGCGACTGGAGACAGAGACTCATTCTCTTAACCTCTGTAGTAGTATGCTCTTTCTTTTTTTTTAAATATATTTTATTATACCACCATGAGATAAATAATTACAAAAATGTTCACGTTTGGGTTTCGGCCATACATCGTTCCAGCACCCATCCCTCCACCAGTGCCCATTTCCCACCACCAATGTCCCCGGTTCCCTCCCCCACTCCCCTAGCCTGCCTCTATGGCAGGTTCTTTATCTCTTTTCTCTCTTACTCTTTCTCTCTCTCTTTCTCTCTTCCTTCTCCTACACATTGTGGATTGCAATATATATATATATATATATATATATATATATATATATATATATATACACTTAGAGGTTATCGTGTGTCTCTTTTTGCCTGCATTTAATGCTTAGTTCTATGTGGTAATAGCATTTTTTGACAATTATTGGCACACTGTTCTATTCTCTGTCTTACCTAACCTCTGCTCCCACACGTTGGTGGTAATTTCCACCTTTGATAAGACCTCCTGATCCACCTTTCCCTGACCTTGGATATTGATATCATACTATGTATGTATGTATATATATATACATATATATATATACATACCTATGTGTATATATATGTATATATATATTTATGTCATGCAAATAAATGCATTCATTCTATATCTGTCTCTCTCCTTCTGGCTAATTTCACTCAAGAAATACATTCTTATATGAATCAATGCATGTGATAGTAATTATAGAAGCAGAGTGGAAATGTCCTAAGATATTATGTATTTGAAAATATTTCTATCACCTCAAAAATTTCTCCCCGTATTCAACAGGAGCTACAGTATCTCAGACATGGCGTCTTGTAGAAGCCGGGTTGGAGCACCAGTAGGGAGTTGCCCCTAGACCTCTCCAGCCTCTACCAGATGTTTGGCCTATCACTGTATCACTATCTTCCCATTCATCGTAGATTTGCTCGAGCCGGCACCAGTAACATCTCCATATGACCTCTGTCATGCAAGTAGAGCCCAAGGGCACCTGCTTGCTCCAGGAACATAAAGAGCCTCAAACCATTCCATCAGGTCATGGGAATGAGGTCTATAATTGTTACTGGTATCTGGCATATCAAATACAACACTGGTAGCTTGCCAGGCTCTGCCGTGCGGGTAGCATACTCTTGTAGTCATCTCTAAATCCAACATTTATTGATGAACCGTGCTGGAGCCGGGCTGTGATAGGGGGCGTGAGCTGGTGCACTCCCCTTTGCCACGTTTTACCGATCAGATCATTCTCTTTTCTAAGCATCTGCTTGTCAAGTCTGTCATCCCTTAGCTCAGGAACTCAGAGCGCTTTAGAGCACCCTGGGGTTGTTTCAGTTGTGTGGGAGCTGGGAATACAGAGCTGGCCTCTGTGTAAATCAGCACCTGAGCATTGCTGGACACGGCCGGGCCACCACATGGCACAGAGGCCTGTATCCCACCGCAGTGGCACTCAGGGGCCAGGTGCTGTCCCAGATACAGGGTGGACAGACACCTAGAAAGGCAAGACCCAGGGGTGGCGCGCCCATGTGTGACAATGGGCTGTGTCCAGCTAAATGGAGAACTGTGACTTCTCAGTATTGGGGACCATTGATTTGGTCCTGGGGTGGGCCAAGACTTCAGAAGAGGTGGTGCTCCATGACCGGAGAGGGGTCACTGCAGGAGTGGTGACTCCTCAAAAAGAGCATGTAAGGTGACAGGCTGCTCCCTGGAGGGCGGTTCTGAACGGTCACAGGAGACATCCGGAAATGCTGTTGGCGACGAGAAGGTTAAAGGTGAGCGGAACGTGGGACGCTATTACATCACCCAAGTAAACAAAAGCAAAAGACTTGCCGTATTGTTCAATCTCTCTCGGATCCTGTTTCTTGTCTCCAGCGGAAGTAGAAATAGTGAATGAGGTCCAGATGGCCACAATTCCAGACCAAATTAAATGCACAAGAAGCCGTGAGAAGGGACAAAGGTCAGTGCCCAGGTCCTGTAAGGCCACTCCTGAGGCTACGGGCAGGCAGGGGTACAAGTCGATGTACCTTCTGATGGCTACACAGGACAGACGCTCCCCATTTCTCTAGAACTGTCCACTCTCACTCATCCTTTCATTTCCCCACATTTGGTGGAGATCTGGGCACAGAACAATATTCTCTCCTTTCAGAGAAGCCGGTGCCACTGGGATGGCAAACGGCAGCCCCCAGACCTCACAGGGCAGTCAGGGTAGCTGGAGGGGCAAGTCCTCCTAGAGGATGCACAGAGTCTTGTGATTCCTGACCATGGATGGAAGCAGGAACTGGCCCAAATGCCCACATTTATCCACTAATGAGGGCGGTTCCATGAATGTGCTCAGCCTCCACTGAATAATACATTCTACTAGAGTCTCTGCTCCGGGCCACGCTTCGTCCTGGGCGTGCACCAGGCTCAGTGTGGTCTCAGTCACAAAGTGGGGCACGTGACGGCTCTCCCCAGTAGAATCGCAGAGGAAGGGGAAAGTTTGAACACGCACCACCGATAGGTAATACAGGCTGAGCGCCCACTCTATGAAGGCCCAGGGTGGCCAGGCTATGGGAATGTGACTTGATTGCCTCACCACAGTAGCCCAGAGGACACGTTATCACTCCTTACCTGTTACAGGTGCAGAAACTGACGGGCAAAGAGTGGGAGTCGTAGACAAGAGCATGGAGAAAAGGGACCCACCCTAGCCTCTGATCCGAGTCCACACTCAGCCTAGCCGCTTCCTTCCCCTAGAACACGACGGACCCATGTTTTGCCCAGTGTCACTTGGGAGAGCACACAGAGAAGAAATGACCTTGCAAGACCACAGCATCTTGCCCCAAAGGTGTAGGTCAGCTTTTTCCTGGCTGAATAATATTCCACTCAAT
This sequence comes from Cryptotis parvus, assembly GCA_021461705.1. Classification (NCBI taxonomy): domain Eukaryota; kingdom Metazoa; phylum Chordata; class Mammalia; order Eulipotyphla; family Soricidae; genus Cryptotis; species Cryptotis parvus. Next base: position 86,536 of record JAJIBD010002255.1, read on the forward strand.
GAATTAAACACCTTTGTTGTTTTTCTATTCGACTGATGGACTTTCGGGTCATTGTTACTCTGGCTGTTGGGAATATACTTCCATGTATATTCATGTAATAGTTTTTGTGGGACTTTTGTCTTCATTTCTGGGGTAAATTCCCAAGACTGTGATTACTAGGTCACACAGGCGGCTCCATTTTAGCCATCTGAGCTTGCTGAGGATTTAATTTTTAATCTTGTTGTTTAGGTCCCATGGCTAGAATAGCGCTGATGTTGGGGAGGGTGGTTGTTTTTGCTTTGGACCACACTTGGCAGTGTGGACCAAAGGTTTGGCTCTTGGCTTTGCACTCAGGAATGACTCCCGGCTGGCCTGGGGTCAATATGAAGCGCTGGGAACTGAACCCAGTGCGTGAATACCCAACCTGCTCAACTGTCTCCAGCCGCTGGTGTTCGGGGCTTTGAGGTACAAAGTTACTGAAACCTCACGGTTACAAAAGTACCCAAGGCCCTCCACCATTGTTCTAACCTCCCCATCCTCCTCCCTTCATTCCTTGGTCATTCTCGGTTCTGTAACTGACGGTAAGAATTTGTCATTTGCCAGGGATCAAACCCAGGTCAGCAGCCTGCAAGACAAGCACCCTCCCCGTCTCCTCAGGACATTTCAGGGCCTCTACGGACAGCAGCTCCCCAGTCACTACTCACTATCATCTGTCCTGTCTTCGTCACTCACTTGATCACTTGATCACTTGAATCCCGTTATTCATCGATTTGCTCGAGCGGGCACCAGTAACATTTCCATTGGACCCTATCACGTGCCAATGTAGCCCAGTGGCATCTGGTTGATTCAGGAATATGAAGAGCCTCAAACCATTCCTTCAGGGTCTTGACAAGGAAGTCTGACCATCTTGTAGGTGGGCAGCCACGTGATCTTTTGACATCCCATGGGATCCAGTTGGTAATGGCTCTAGTCCAGCGGTTGTCTCCAAATCGCTCCTAGTGGGGCTCAGGGACCATATGGGGTTCCAGTAACAGAAATGTTTATTTTCCTGACCCCTTCGCCACTCACATCACCCAAAGCTTCCTCAGTGTTATCTGATACTGCCTAGTCCCCTGTTGCTCTTGTGGTGTTTCTCCGTATTCACAGGGGCGGGCTCAGCTTTATTATAGTCCCTCTAATTTATTGTGCTAACATCATGCCTTTCAGTTCCATAGAGATAGGAGAGAATGGCAAGATTTTATCTTCCCGGAGTTGGAGTGATAGAACCAGTGGGGAGGGCGTTTGCCTTGCACACGGCTGACCCGGGTTCGATCCCGGCATCCGTATGGTCTCCTGAGCACCACCAGGAGTAATTCCTGAGTGCAGAGCCAGGAGTAACCCCTGAGCATTGCGGGTGTGACCCAAAAAGAAAAAAAAAAGATTCTCTTCCCTTAGAATATTAAAGCTGTATAATATTTCCTTGGTATATATAGCACTTTTATTTGTATTCACTGTCTGTGCTTAGTCCTGACTCTGTGCTCAGGGACCACTCCTAGTGGGGCTCCAGGGGACCATACGGGGTGCCAAGGATGGAACCTGGGTCAACTGCTTGTAAAGCAAGTGCCCTACCTACTGCGCTAACTCCAATCCTGTACAACCTCTGAATCCATTCATCTGCCATTGGACATTTGAGTTGTTTCTATATCCTGACTACCACATTAAACATAGGTACACACATATCTTTCAAATTATTGTATTTGGGACTGGAGCGATAGCACATTGGGTAGGGCGTTTGCCTCGCGCAGGCAGCCTAGGTTCGATTCCCCAACATCCCACATGGTTCCCTGAGCACCGCCGGGAGTAAATCCTGAGTGTAGATCTAGGAGTAACCCTGAGCATTGCCGGGAGTGACTCAAAAAAGAACAAACAAACAAACAATCAAATTATTGTATTTATGTGTATGGAGGGTGTATCCCAAGAAGTGGAATTGCTAGGTCATATGAAAGGTTTGTTCTTTTTTTTTAATTTCACAAGGTTATTATTATTATTATTATTATTATTATTATTATTATTATTATTATTTGCTTTTTTGGGTCACACCTGGCAATGCTCAGGAGTTACTCCTGGCTCTGCACTCAGGAATTACTCCTGGCGGTGCTCGGGGGACCATGTGGGGTGCCGGAGATCGAACCCGGGGCCGGCCGCATGCTAGGCAAACGCCCTACCCGCTGGGCTACCGCTCCGGCCCCCACAAGGATTAGTTTTTGGGGGTGGGGGCACACCCAATGATGCTCAGGGCTTCCTTCTGAGTCTGAGCTCAGGGATCACTCCTGGCGGGGCTCAGGAAACCGTGTGTGGTGCTGGGGGCGGAACGCAGGTTGGCCGCCTTCAAGACAAGCGCCCCGTGCGCTGAGGCATATCCAAGGCTCACCTGAGCAGCACCTCTCCAGGTTCCAGTTCCGGGGACTAGCCACTGCTCACCCTCATTCTGTTCCACCTTTGTCACTCCCTGCCACCCAAAGCGTCCTCAGAGATGGCTCCTCCCTCCCAAGGCAGTGGTGGGGAGGAGTAAGGGAGGGAATTATTGCTGCATTTACAAACTTGTGGTTTCCTCTGGGCCCCCAAACTTTAGGGCCAACTTCAGCCCTTTCCGGCTCCACAGATGTTGAGTGTTCAAGTAAGATAAAGAGCCAATGTGAGCTGAACAGTGTTTCTCTAAACTCATGAAAAGCGCGCTTATTAGAAAGGCTTAGGCAGAAGGGAGGGCGCGGCGCCGCCCGCGCCCTGCAGGCTCCCTGGCAGGCTCGGGTCATTAGCAGATTTGTTCTGGGGAGGCTGTGTCAGGTCCGCTTCAGGGGGTTTTATGGGATTTATTTTCCTACAAAGCAAGGTATTATAGGATGGATTAGGCAGTTCCAAGACGCAAACGGTCTGACCCTCCAGTCTTAGTTTTGAGCAGATTTTTTTCCCCAAGAGGCATGGTTGGGGCTTTGTGGCTTCACCGGGAACTCCTGTCTCCTGCCAACTCTAAAACACTCAGGAGGTACAAGAAAGACGATTGAGTGATTCCTCCTAAGATCAGCTCGTTACAGGCATTGTGGGTAAGGCGGCCCCACCGCTGGAACTCAGGCACCGCTCTGGCCCAGAGGCACTCACCCTGGTGGGGTTTCTTTCTTCTTTCTGTGTGTGTTTGTGCGTGCACATGTGTGCAAGCTTGTGTGGCGAGAGAGGCGGGAAGACAAAGGCTCAGAGCAGGGGAAGGAAGAGGCGGAAAAATTGAGTGGTCTGAAATGAAATGGGGCCGGGTGTGGGAAGGGGGACAGCAGCAGGGCTGGGGGGCCTGTTTCACGCGTGAAAGTCTCAGGTTCCGTCCGGGGGGCAGGGTGTGGGGTGGGGGGTGATACTACTTGTCCCCCCAAGGACTGAGCAGAAACAGCCCCTGAGCGCCTCCGAGTATAGCCCAAACCTGAGGAAACAGTTGGAATCAGACAGAAGGAAGCCGGAGATGCCCTCTGCCCTGGGGCCGTGGCCTCTAGAACCGCAAAGCCCTTAGTTGGCCGCACAGCGAGTGTCCACCGCGCGCAACCGGGAAAGCCCAGCAAGGCTTTAGGCTCTTTCTTCCCACCTTGGTAGTGGCCGCGACAGTTTCTTTCCCAGGGAAGCTCCGTCCCCACCCCCCTAGGAACTGGATCCCCCAAAGTCCCAATAATACCTGCTTTGAACATGCTCTATAGAGGGAGTTCTTTTGTTTTTGTTTTGCTTTTCATACCCAAGCTCCCTGATATCAACTCAACACGCAGGTGATTGGGCCACAGATCCTCAACACCCAGGAGATGGGATTTTTCCCCAGGGTCCCGCCTGTGGGACAAGCACCTCCACGCACCAAGGAAGGCTGCGGCTAAGCCGGGGACCCGCAGGGGGTTGGCGCTTTGCATGGTGAGCCCCAGGGCTGGCCGGAGTGGGGGCTGCTTCCTCAGGTCCCCCATCCTCTCGGTTCCCAGCCCCCAATCTGCAGCCAGAGGTCAGGGTGGCCTGAACCGGATGTCAGTGGCCACGCAGGACACCAGAACCTCTGCAGAGGACAGAGGCCTCCCCGGGGCAGGCTGACAGCCCTCACAGCCGCTTGGTCAGCTCTGGCACACAGTGCCCAGAGCTGTCTCTCTCCAGACCCCAAGACACAGACGTGCACTTTCTTGTTTTTTTTGTTTTGTTTTGTTTTTGGGTCACACCCGACGATGCTCAGGGGTTACTCCTGGCTCTGCACTCAGGAATTACTTCCAGCGGTGTTTGGGGACCATATGGGATGCCGGGATCGAACCCGGGCCGGCATGGGCCGGCTGCGTGCAAGGCAAACGCCCTACCCGCTGGGCTATCGCTCCGCCCCAGACGTGCACTTTTTATTTAAGTTTTTGCATTTTTGTTGCTTACCACGGTGTCAATGTTTATGGGTTTGTTGTTATTGTTTTAGGCGGCACCCGACGGTGCTCAGGCATGACTCCTGGCCTCGCTCAGGAATTACTCCAGACATGCTGGGACCATATGGGATGCGGGGATCGAACGCTGGTTAGCTGCGAGCAAGGCAAATGCCCTCCTGGCTGTACTATCCCGTCAACCCCAAGGTTTATTGATTTGGTGTATGTGACTGCCCTTGGTCGCCAGCAGAGAGCCCAAACCCGCCACCACAGGCCTGCGTTCTTGGAGTGGCTGTTTCTTCCCTCCAAGACAGTTGGTTCTGAACGTCACCAGCATTTGTTTCTACTGGGCAGGAGGGACCCTACACCCCAAATGGTCTGAGTGATGTGAGTGTATGCGTGCGGAAGGGAGTGTGTGAATGTACACAGGTGTGTGTGTGTGTGTGTGTGAATGCGTGCATGGGAGTGTGTGCGTGCGGAAGGGTGTGTGCCTGAGTGTGTGAGTGCACCAGGTGTGAGGGAGCACGTGCGTGTCTGTGCGTGTATGAGTATGAGTTTGAGTACAGAGTGTGTGAGCGTGGGAATGGGAACGACACGTGAGTGTGTGTGAGTGAACACGTGAGCCCTTGTGTGGGCTGAGTGTGGAGGGTCGCATTAAACTCCTGCTCAACAGAGGTGTCTCTGGAGGGAGGGCCGGGGCAAGTCCGCCCAAGCGCCTGCAGCGAGCAGGGTCCCCTCAAGGCCTTCTGGTCGGCTACTGCTTCTCCCCCGCCCCTCAGGGACGAAGACCCCTCAGCCCTTCCTAGTGTGACCCCTCCAAAAGTCCCTGAGTTCCCCTGGGCTCGCCTGGACACGCCTCCCTGGAGGCAGCCCCGCCCGCCCGCCCCTCCCTGTCCCCACCCTGCCTTCCCTGTCACCTTCCCCTTCCCCTTCGGTTCCCGTGACTGGGGGTTCACTCCTGGCCTGCGCCCTGACGGACAGCTGTCTCCCAACACCCCTCTCCCCCACCCCGCTCCCCCAACTCCCGTCCTGGCTCCATGGGAATCCCCGCAGGATTGCCTCTCTGCCGCCCAGAGCAGGGCTGTGCAGCGGGAGTCCACCCTCGAGACGGAGCCTGTGTCCGCTCACCCCTCACAGAGCCGGCCCGGGCCAGGCCATTGGGGAGCAAGCCCAGTCAGGCCAGGCCAGGCCAGGCCATAGGGCCTGAGGGCAGCTGGGGAGCAGCTGGGAGAAAAGGAAACCGACAAGGTATTGGAGAAGGATCTGGAGAAGATGGGTGAGAGGAGACCGGTGAAATGCCAACAGGCTGGTGCTCAAAGCCCGGATGATGCTGTCCAGGTCACCAATGCAAGTGCCAGCCACTGGCTATGAGCCACTGAATGCCAGTCACTGAGTGCCAGCCACTGTGAGCCACTGAATGTGCGCCACTGAGTACCGCCACTATGAGCCACTGAATGTGGGTCTCGAGTGTCAGCCACTGAACATGAGCCCCTGGGAGCAAGCCCTGAGTACAAGCCACTGCGTGTACACCCTAAAGGAAGCGCTGAATGCAAGCCAGGAGCACACGCCACACCCATGAATGAGGGCTGTGCCCTGAGTCCTCCCTGCGTGCCAAGGCGGAGGAGCTCGGAGAGCAGAGGGAGAGACAGCAGAGGCTTCTGTAAGGGGGCGGGGAGGCGACTTTGGCCCCTAATAATGACTTCTGGGCCTGCCTGCAGACCCTGCCCCAAAATGTGCATTCCGGGAAGTCTAGGTGAGGCCCACAGGCCGCGCTTGGTCTGGTTTGGGTTGTTTTGGGGCCACACCTGGTTCTACCCCTTCAGCCTTCTCCCCGGCTCAGGGCGCATCTGACAAGGTCCTTGGGTGAACCTCTAAAGCCACAGTGTGGGTCAGGGGCTCTGGGGTATTCCTGTGGGGCCCCAGGACTCTCCAAGGGGCTGGCGGGGGCGTGGCACAGCTGAAGGGCCGTGCTGGACACTCGGGCCAGCCAGGACTTGGGGTAGGGCTGCAGGACTGGAGGGTCAAGAGGCACCGGCAGAGCCAAGCGGAGGTCCGGGTTCGAACCCCATGTCCATCTCTGAGATGCGCAATCACGGCCACTTGCTGTGTGTCTTGAAGCCAGAGGCCAAGCGTGAGGCTGCGTCAGGGACACAGGCTTGAGGCTGTCTTGGACGCAGGAGACCAGGTTCGAGGCTGCGTCGGGGATGCGGGAGACCAGGTTCGAGGCTGCCGGCTTTCCCAGCTCTCAGCTGAACTAGCACGTCAGGACCAGGCTGGTGAAGGGGCCCACAAGCACTGCTTGGCTCGTGCCAAGATGCCAAGCCGGTGGCCGCCCCTTCGAGGCCCAGCAAAGTTCGGGGCGTGGCTGGGGGTGTGCTGTCTGGGGGCTCACCTGTGCCCCCAGCTGCAGGCTGTGTTGGGCACCCTGGGCTCCGCACCTCCCTCCGGAGGCCACCCCAGTCCCCAGCACGAGCTGAGTCATGGAAAGTGTGAGCCGTGGGCTGCGGCTCCTCCTCCTCCAGCCCACAAAAGCCTCCTTTCAGGCTTCGGCGTGCGGGGGTGGGCTGCGGCCTCTCCGAGGCTGGAGTGTGAAATTTCAGACTTGGTCCTGGAGTTAAACAACCCAGCCCAGCTCAGGGGCCGGAGGGGAGGGACGGAGAGCAAAAAGACAGAGGGGACGGGTGAGGGGGCTGCCCAATGGCCACGGCTTCTGGACTGCACTGGTCACACTCGGCCCAACAGGGGACAAGGAGGAGGTGACGGGGCACTGGAGGAGGTGAGGGGGCACTGGAGGAGGTGAGGGGCACTGGAGGAGGTGAGGGGACCCAGGAGGAGGTGAGGGGGCACTGGAGGAGGTGAGGGGGCACGGAGGTGAGGGGACCCAGGAGGAGGTGAGGGGGCACTGGAGAAGGTGAGGGGGCACGGAGGTGAGGGGACCCAGGAGGAGGTGAGACACAGGGAGGAGGTGAGGGGACACTGGAGGAGGTGAGGGGCACTGGAGGTGAGAGGGCACTGGAGGAGGTGAGGGGGCACTGGAGGAGGTGAGGGGGCACGGAGGTGAGGGGACCCAGGAGGAGGTGACGGGACACAGGAGGAGGTGAGAGGGCACTGGAGGAGGTGAGGGGGCACTGGAGGAGGTGAGGGGGCACTGGAGGAGATGAGGGGGCACCGGAGGAGGTGATGGGGCACCAGAGGAGGTGAAGGGACACTGGAGGAGGTGAGGGGCACAGGAGGAGGTGAGGGGGCACTGGAGGTGAGGGGACACAGGAGGAGGTGAGGGGGCACTGAAGGAGGTGAGGGGGCACTGGAGGAGGTGAGGGGACCCAGGAGGAGGTGAGGGGACACAGGAGGTGAGGGGGCACTGGAGGAGGTGACGGGGCACTGGAGGAGGTGAGGGGGCACTGGAGGAGGTGAGGGGGCACTGAAGGAGGTGAGGGGGGCACTGGAGGAGGTGAGGGGACCCAGGAGGAGGTGAGGGGGCACTGGAGGTGAGGGGACACAGGAGGAGGTGAGGGGACCCAAGAGGAGGTGAGGGGGCACTGGAGGTGAGGGGGCACGGAGGTGAGGGGACCCAGGAGGAGGTGAGGGGGGCAATGGAGGAGGTGAGGGGGCATGGAGGTGAGGGGACCCAGGAGGAGGTGAGGGGGGCACTGGAGGAGGTGAGGGGGCACGGAGGTGGGGGACCCAGGAGGAGGTGACGGGACACAGGAGGAGGTGAGGGGGACTGGAGGAGGTGAGGGGGCACTGGAGGAGGTGAGGGGGCATTGGAGATGAGGGGACACTTGAGGAGGTGATGGGGCACCGGAGGAGGTGAAGGGACACTGGAGGAGGTGAGGGGGCACTGGAGGAGGTGAGGGGCACTGGAGGAGGTGAGGGGGGCACTGGAGGAGGTGATGGGGCACCGGAGGAGGTGAAGGGACACAGGAGGAGGTGAGGGGACACAGGAGGAGGTGAGGGGACACAGGAGGAGGTGAGCGGGCACTGGAGGAGGTGAGGGGGCACTGGAGGAGGTGAGGGGACACAGGAGGAGGTGAGGGGGCACTGGAGGAGGTGACGGGGCACTGGAGGAGGTGAGGGGGCACTGGAGGAGGTGATGGGGCACTGGAGGTGAGGGGGCACTGGAGGAGGTGAGGGGGCACGGAGGTGAGGGGACCCAGGAGGAGGTGAAGGGGCACTGGAGGAGGTGAGGGGGCACTAAAGGAGGTGAGGGGACCCAGGAGGAGGTGAGGGGGCACTGGAGGGAGGTGAGGGGGCACGGAGGTGAGAGGACCCAGGAGGAGGTGAAGGGCACCGGAGGAGGTGAGGGGGCACCGGAGGAGGTGAGGGGGCACTGGAGGAGGTGAGGGGCACCGGAGGAGGTGAGGGGGCACTGGAGGAGGTGAGGAGCACCCAAGGAGGTGACGGGCGCCTGAGGAGGTGACAGCCCCTCCGGCTGAGGCTGGAACAAGTCTGAGGCTCTCAGGCTCTCCTGCCGCAGTGCTCTTAGCAAACTCAAGCGCTGTGGCTGGCTGGAGGCTCTGGCAGTGCCCCTGCTTGCTCCGGCTTTAATGGCCGCAATGATGCCCACCGCTCCCTGGAAGCTTTGAGTCTCAAAGGAGATATACGGGGGTTCGTGCCATTGGGTCCCGGCCTCCGTCTCCAAACATGCTCAGGGCAAGGGGGTCGCGGCAGGGCCTGGTGGTCCCGCAGCTGGCCTAGCAGCTGAACAGGGTCAGGGCGCTGGTCTGGGACCAGGAAGGTGGGAACAGGCCGGCTTTGCCTGAGTGGCACGTCGGTGCTTCTGTTCCCTCCTCCATAAAGCGTCGTGCGTGGGGAGGCGGCACGCAGGTGTCAACCTCAAAGGGGGCCGGGCCGACCAGAGCGGGGGGGGGCGCAGTGCCGGGGCCAGCCACCAGGAGGCGTCAAGGATCGCAGATGAGCCCTGGGCGCCGCGGCGCAGTCGGGCTCCCAGCAGGCACCAGACAGCCTGGCAAGGGCCAGGGCGCCCTTGGGGGGTTCCTTTTCCATTTCTCCAGACCTCGAAGGTGCAGGAGGTTTCACCCAGAAGTCTTAGGTGCGTCCCGGAGTGGGCAGAAGGCAGGACCTGTCCTCGGTGGAGTTGGAGAAGTCAGAGGGAGACGCCCCCGCCCCCCGAGTCCCTGCTGCGGTGGGACATTTGGGGGAGACTACTTGGGGGCCGGTGTCTTGGATCCCTCCTCGCCGCACTCTGATGCAAGGCAATGAGGAAGATGGGACCCCAAATACCCAGTTAGTTGCAGGGGCGAGGGGAAGATCAGGTATCAGGGTAGAAACCCTCAAACTCGCCCGCCTCACCCGCCAACCTTCGCCCCTTTTGCTCCCCAGTTAAAGAATTCCCCCCTGACCGGAAGTGAGATCCTGCGGGGGTCAATGGCCGTATCCCCGCCCCTCCCCAGATCAGCCCTTCTCGGAGGACTGGCCCCAGTCCTGGGCATAGACGGGAGCTCACCCTCCCCCGAGGGGCTGCTGAGCCCGAGGGGCTGGCTGCCCTCCCGCCCAGCAAGTGAGGGAGCCGCTGGCCCAGATGACCGCCAGCTCCTCTGCCTGCTCGGCCAAAGCCCGGCCGGTCGGTCGGGGGCGGCGGGAGGCAAGTCCCATCATCAGCACTTTTCCAGGCTGCTGGGTGACTCACCTCTGGGTCCCGGCAGCAGCCAAGGCACGGCCCCTCCCACCAGCTGGGGACAGAGGCCCCTAGGGGACGGCAGGAGGGGCCCTACGCCCCCAGGAGCCCACGACGGCAGCCTCGCAGGGGGCGCCCAGCTTGGGGATGTTTTGTTTACCAGCTTTTGTTATTAAGGAAATTGCTGTCAGTCAAGGTAATTCTAGCCCAGATGAGCAATAAATATGCTCCCAGCTAATCTGCTGGGGATTTTATTAGCACCTTGGGGCAGCGCTTCCTTACCCAGCCCCCAACCACCACCAAAGAGCAAAGCCTTGCTCCCCACTGTCTCACCCTACCGCACCCCTACCCCGACACGCGCGCGCGTCACGGACTAGGGTCAGCAAGACTGGAGACGTCTGGGCAAAGGTCGGGAGTGGCTTCCTCATCCTACCTGGAGGCGGGAAGGCCCAACGACCTGAAATAAACCCAGCGCGAACTCCTCGGAGGAAGGCCGAGCGAGGCCCCCACCCCGGCCGCCGCGGCGGTCACCTGGCCCGCGGGCGCCCCAGCTCCGGGGACCGCGACCCAGGCCCGGAGGAACGTCCCGTGGGCGCAGCCGGTTCGCGGGGAGTCGCTGCCAGCTTGCCCGAGTGGCGGCTGCGAGCCTCGGGGGCACCGCGGCAAGTCCCGGCTTGCAGAGCCCGCGCCAGCCCGGGAAAGCGCGAGTCGGAGCGAGCCCGGGTGCGCGCCAGCGCGCGCCGACGGCGCAGGGGAGGGGAGGCCGCGCAGCCACTCACAGCAGCCCGAGCGCAGCCTGCGAACAACTTTAACTGTCAATCAGACTTAATGGGGTATTAAAAAAAAATGGGGTGGAGGGGGAGGTGGGCGGCCCTTTTGCTCCGCGCCGCAGCTGCCCCGAGAGCAACTGAATAAGGCGGCGCAGACCCCGGCGCGCTCGCAGCCCGGCCCTCTCCAAGTTGGCCAGGACGGCGAGAAGGCAATAAATGCTAGCAGGGGCCGGCGAGGCCCGAGCGAGCGGCCACTCCAGCTCCGCCGGAGGAGAGGGAGGGGAGGGAGCCGAGCGCGCGAGCCATGCACGTAAAGAAACTGACACCCGGGCCCCCGCTTCTGCTGCACGCTGCTGGCAATCAGATCGCGTTTAAGCATTTCCTGCGCCCGAGAATAGCAATGAGTCGGGCGGCTTTCGCGGGCTGAAACTGGGAGCTCCAAGCACTTTCCCCCACTTTTTTCCCCCACCCCTGGAGAAGGGGTGGGGGGGCGCCACAATTTGGAAACTGCTTTTTTTTTAATCTTGCACTTTGAAACCGCAGGGCAGGAGCCGGGTGCGCGCGTGTGGTTGGTGCCTTTTTTTTTCCTTCCCTGCCTGAACTCTGTCAGCCTGTAAACATTACCTGAGGATTCCCCAGCCGAAGCGGCTGCTGGGGCAAGAAACTTCTTGTTAGAACTTTCCACCTCCGGCTCCCTCCGCTCCTTTTACTGACCCAACCTTCTGAGGCGCCTTTTTCTCCACCGGAGCAGGATTTTATCTTCTTTTCCCCCTCCTTTTTTCTCTTTTTTTCTATTTTATTCGCACCCGGCGCTTTGCATTGGAGAAGAGCTGGTTTCAAGAGTGGCCAACTGGGACGCTTGTCTCCTTCCTTATTTGTCTTATTTATTCGTTTTTTGTTGGTGTGCGTGTGTGTGTAACTCCTGTGTGATCGGTCCCAGTTCGCTCCCCCTGCCCAGCCCCGAGGCGCGGAGGATGGTGTGGAAACGGCTCGGCGCGTTGGTGGTGTTCCCTCTGCAGATCATCTACCTGGTGGCGAAGGCAGCCGTGGGACTGCTGCTGCCCGCCAGGCTGCGGGACCTGTCCAGGAGAACGTCCTCATCACGGGCGGCGGCAGGGGGCATCGGGCGCCAGCTCGCCCGGGAGTTCGCAGAACGCGGCGCCAGGAAGGTACGTGTGCGGGCGCCGGGGCGGGGCTGGGGGGCCGGGCGCCAGGTGCGGGGAGCAGGGGTGACGCGGACGGCGGCTGCGGGCCGGGGGGGCGCCCACCTGCTGCCGGGCCGGGGCTCGGAGCGTCGCCGCCACCCCACGGCCCCTGCGCCACCCCGCGGCCGCTGAGCCGGTCGGTTTCACCTTGTGAATGTCCCGGGCACCCGCGCGTCCTTTTTGGCAGGTCCGAAGCTGATCCGCTGCTTTGGGATAAGTGGCCGTCTGGGCTGTTCACCCCACCCCGAAACTTAGGAGACCCACTTAGGAGACCCACATTCCTCGGTGCGCCGGGAAGGGTTGTGTGTGTGTGCGTGTGTGTGTGTGTGTGGGTGCGTGTGCGTGTGGGTGGGTGCGTGTGCGTGTGTGTGTACGTATGCATGAGAGAGAGAGAGAGAGAGAGAGAGAGAGAGAGAGAGAGAAGAGAGAGAGAGAGAGAGAGAGGAGGAGGGCGCGCGCGCGCAGCCCGTCCCCCCTTCCCCCAGCCCTGGTTGCCGCCACCCTGCTGAATGCTGGGTGTGCGCGCTGCTGGGAGAGCTGGAAGCCGCCTGCCTGCTCGCTGGCGCTCGGTGTTTTCCTTGGCAACCCAGCCCCAACCTGGGCGGCTGCAGCTCCCGAGGCTCCGAGAGGGGCTACTCAGCTGGAGTTAGAGAGAGGGGAGTGGTCTCCGAGGACCCAGTCCGGCGTGACAGGCACTCCGAGACCCAGGTGTTTGGAAATCTGGAAAGAGAGGGCCTCGGGGTAGCCAGCAGCCGATAAAGGGCCCTTGTTCTCAGCTGCCACCGGCCTCCCCATGCCCGGGGCCCTGGGGATTCCTCCCTTTGCCGGGTGGGTGGAGAGGCGAGCCGGGGCAGCGGTCGGGCTCGCCGTCCGCCACCGCCTTGAACTTGCCTGCCGGCCGCTGCTCCTCTCGCGTCCAGTTTCCCAGAGCTGGAGCGCGAGGGCGCAGAGGCCGAGCCCGGCTGTCACCCACTCTGACCCGGCCGGGCTGACTCACTGGTGACTAGAGCTACGGAGACAGATTCGGGGCCGGCCGGGCCAGGCTGTCTCCAGCCGGCCTCTGAAGAGGAAGAGCAAAAACAGGGAATTAGTTGGAAACTTAAACTGGGGGGGGCAGGAAAGGGCCAGCAAGCCAGCTGATCTGACAGGAGCCACATACCTGGGGATTAAGTAAACACGTACTGTAAGAAACCGAACCTGCAGTAATTCCTGGTTGCTTTTGTTTTGTTAAATACTCCCTGAGATTTACAATTCCTCCGGGTGGCTCTGACTGCGACTGAACTTTGGAGCCTGAACTATCAGCCCTAGCTGACTGCCGATTAACTCTTCCCTGCCCTTGGCGTGATGAGGCTCGCAGCTACTGGGGTCCGCGTCCAGGGACCCTGCTTCTCCGTGGGTGTTTTTGGACAGCTGGTTGACCTTGCCATTGGACGGCGCGCTGGCTCGGAAGTGGTTTTAACCCTTGGACTCACTGAAAGGGGAGCTGGGGTGGGGAGGGAAGTGTGATTCTCAGCACTTTCCTTTTCCGGAAGGAGTGCGGATGGCAGAGTGGAGGGGATGCGGGGACAATTGCGTGTGATTGTCATTCCTTAGTTGTCTGCCTCTCAGAGAAACTTTCTCCGAGCTTCCAGCTGGCCCCAGTTCTGGCTCATTCACTGCTCTTGTAACGGGCTGCAGTCGCCAATGAAGACCTCTTTAGTCAATCTGGAAATGCTGACTAGAAACAGAATGCAAAGAAGTCTTTGGGCTTGGGGGCAGGCATGGGACCCTCGGAGGCTAACACGCAAGTGAGGTCCAGGCTGGGAATCACAGCCCCCTGGGTGGACATTCCCTTCCAGGGAATAATCGGGGCTAATTAGGGAAGAAACATGGACCAAACTGGTCTCGACCCCACCCCCCCTCCCAGCAGGACGGACATGCCCACAGTCATTCCCACGGGGTCTGCCCCGCGCTCGATGGCCTAAGGACACCCACAACTCAGTGATGGTCAGGCCAATCACTGGGCTCCTTACTGGGCTCTTCAGTCTCTTGCAGCTGTCCCGGTGGGGAATTTGGAATCAAAGCTTCCTGCCCCAAATTGTGAAAGTGTCTAGGGACCATCTCCAGACCATCTCCAGACCATCTCCATCTGCAGTGTTTGAGGGTGCCCAGGGAGTGGACGGACAGAAGGCCAGTGTTTGAGGGATTCGTGAGACGCAGCCCCTCAGGTTAGGGGCTGTGAGGGCAGGGAGCGTCCCACAGCATCGGCACAAAACTCAGGTGTAAGGCCGGAGCAAGAGGACAGCTGGGAGAGCATTTTCCTTGCATGAAGCAGATCTGAATTTGATCCCGACACCCCATGTGGTCCCCAACACCTCCAGAGTCATTCCTGAGTGTAGAGCCAGGAGTAATCCTAGAGCATTGCCAGGTGTGGCCCCAAACAGCGACACAAGAGAACTGGGGTGTGGCGTGCCTTGACCAGAAGGAATGTTGGGAGGGGGCATTGGAGGTTCAGAGGGGTGAGACTTGGAGAGGAAAGACCCCCAGGAGGAAGGTGGGCTTTCCGCACTTCAGCGGTGTGTCTAAGGCCGCCTGTTTGCTTGGGAGGAAGGGCAGCCCCGTCTCCCCAGAAGGGCCTTTGGTCACAGAGCGCGTGGCGGCTGTGGGCTGGCTGTGCTGGGACCGCGTAACCCCGAGGAAGGGCTTGTCCATCTGCCACATCCACACCGGAAGTTGTCAACTCCTAGCGCCACACCTCCCCGCCCTCGGTCAGGGTCTAGCGGGAAGGTCAGGGGCTGCTGCGCTTTTTGTGTTTCATTGTTGTGCCCCAGTAAACTATTCCTCCAGTAAACGTCATTGAGCTGAGGGCCACGCTCTTCCCCAAGGCTCCGGACTCAGCTCTGACGCCCCTCAACTTTGACGTGCTTCAGCAGGAGTCGCTGAAGAAGCCAAAGCCAGGTGTTAGAAAAGTTGGCCTTGATTTGGGTGTGAGGGGAGAGCCCCGGGCCCTGACTGCCGCCTGGCTGAGAGAGCAGCTCCAGGGCCTGCTGCTGGGGCGGCCGGCAGGGCCTTAGCTGCTGTGTTGCTCTGGTCCCGCCACCTGGCAGCTACCTGGAAAATGCTCATTCCGGCTCTCCAGGAATCCTCTTCTCCGGCTCAGCCTCTCTGGGGGTGCCTGATCCCCATTCCCGGCACGGAGAGGCCAGCAAACCTGGGCTCTCAGCGACAGGCACAGCTGCAGGGCGGGGGCAGCTAGGAGTCCTGGTGTGGGCCACTGGAAGCCACGTGACTGGGGCCCTGTGCTGCCTCTTGAGGCGGCTCGCTGCTGTCTCGGCCTCCGCTGTCTCTTCCTGCGTGTCTCCGTGTCCCCTCCCAGAAGGACATCAGGTTGAGGACTCACACTCGTCCGTCTCATCTGGAGATCCCCGTAGGCTGTTTCCGACCAATGGGGCGCTCCAGACTGGCGACAGGTGTGGCTGGAGTTTGGGGGGGGACATGCGCAGAGACACCCGGCAGAGTCGTTCCCCTGTGCCAAGAGCCCCTGGAAGACTCCCTGAAGGAGGCAGCATTTGAGCGAGTCTTAAGGAAAAGCAAGACTTTAAAACCAGAAGAGAGAGGAGTTGAGCAGTTGAGGGGCGAAATGAGATGGGGAGGAAGGTGAAGGTCAGGGAAGAAAAGGAAAGAAAAGAGGATTTCAGCGGGCAGCCAGGGAGGAGCCAGTCCCGGGAGAACTGGAGGGAAGGAGAAAGCGAGAAGAGGCGTTCAGAAGGGCCAGCGGGCTGTATCTGCACCCCCAGTGGAGCGAGGAAGGACCCGAGCCAGGCTGCGGTGGTGGCGCTTAGGCACCGGCGCTTCTGCGGATGTGGGAATCCCAGACTCCGACCTGGGGACAGAAGGGCAGGCCCTGGGCACCAGGATCAGACTTAGAGCTAAGGAAACGGGATCCTGGGGGCCACCGTGGGGCCCCTGGAAAAGTCGCTTCTCTGAGCTGCCGTGAAAATAACGGAGAAGGGTCACTGTGTCCCTCGGGTCTGAGAGTGTCACGCTCCCTGTGTGGTCCAGGGCTCCCAGCGGAGCAGGGTTTCAGCTCCCCAAGTTGGGAGGGAAGAAATCTTGGTCTCTGCCATGAAGTTCTCTGTGGGATCTCTCTGACAGGCATGAGGTGTCAGCCGGGACGGCAGCTCGGCGGGGTGGTACCTGCCCTGCATGTGGCGGGGGGCCTGGTTCGACCCCTGCACCCCCAAACTAGACCACTGGCAGCTGCCCCCGCAGGTGGTGTCGGGACGTTTCTGGACCCCCTCAGCGACCCCCGGTAATCGTCTGTCTGGGTGATTTCAGCCTTAGGGGCTGTGGAGCCGCTTCCCAGGAAGGTGTCACGGAGGGCTCCTGGCTGGGGCTCGGGGTCACACTGGGGTGTGCTCGGGGCCCGGGTGGTCCCAAGGATTGAGCATACGCTCTCACCCTTTCAGCCGTCGCCCCTGACCCAAACTCGCAGTTTTTAATCCTAACATCCCCAATCTAACTGGGCCTTAAGGAGTGTGTCCAAGAGGCTGGAGGTACAGCCTTGCATGCAGCTGGCCTCGGTGCGATCCCTGGTCCGCGTGCTGCACGGCGCCCCCAGCTCCACAGGGCTCAGACAGCACCTGGTCCCCAGACCCTGCATTGAACTGCCGCGTGAGAATCGCCAGACGGCCCTGTGCTCCCCTCAGAGACGGCCCTGTGCTCCTCTCGGAGACGGCCCTGTCTCCCCTCGGAGACGGCCCTGTGCTCCCCCGGAGACGGCCCTGTGCTCCCCGGAGACGGCCCTGTGCTCCCCGGAGACGGCCCTGTGCTCCCCCGGAGACGGCCCTGTGCTCCCCCCGGAGACGGCCCTGTGCTCCCCTCGGAGACGGCCCTATGCTCCCCTGGAGACGGCCCTGTGCTCCCCCTGGAAGGCTCCCTGAGAGACAATCACTTGTCCTCGATCTCCCATTGAACTTTCGGACTGTCCCGGCGTGGCCACCAATTCCAAATCTAACCTCTCTTGAGCTTTCGGCGTGGCGCCACCCAGGCCCTTAACTTACCTTTACTCTGCTCCGCCACACTTCCGCCCCTGCCTCCCTGGGCTTCCGCCTGACTTGTCAAGATCATCGCTCTGGGAAAATGGTGCAGCCTCACCCCCGGAGAAGGGTGGGTGTCCTTAATACCCCCTTTCCTGCCCAGGGGAGAAGTCTGGGACCATGACCCTCAAAACCAGGCAGAGTCGGGCGGCTTTCCAGACCCAGCCTTCCGCTCTTCCCTTGGGTGAAAGCATCACCTCATCCAGAAGTTCGTGAGATTTTGCCCAAAGATGCCATCTAAGGCGCCGAGAGAGGTTGCTCCGTGGCAGAGCAGGTCCTGGGTTCAATTCCTGTGCTGCAGGGCCCCCCCCTGATACCGAAAGGAACCCCGAGCACGAAGCTGGGAACAGCTTCCAGCACTGTCAGCTGTGGCCCCCAAACAGAAGCTACAGTATGAAAACCCCCGCGTATATAAACTGACCGATAGAGGCAACAGACCCTGCAGTCAGATGAACTCGTGAAGGCTGGGGAAGAGTCAGGGCCAAAGGGAAGGAGAGAAGGGCCGAGAGGGACCACTTGGACGCTCACACTCGGGAAGTCCCCAACAGGAAGTCCCCACCTGGAGACTCGAGAGGTGACGGGACTGGAGGGACTGCCCAAGTGGCTTGTCTGGGCAAGGCACAGGTTCAGCAGGTGTGTGCCCTCTTCCCCACAGCCCCAGAAGGCAGGTATGTGCCCTCTTCCCCACAGCCCCCCAGAAGGCAGGTATGTGCCCTCTTTCCCTACCACAGCCCCCCCAGAAGGCAGGTATGTGCCCTCTTCCCCCACAGCCCCCCAGAAGGCAGGTATGTGCCCTCTTTCCCTACCACAGCCCCCAGAAGGCAGGTATGTGCCCTCTTTCCCTACCACAGCCCCCAGAAGGCAGGTATGTGCCCTCTTTCCCTACCACAGCCCCCGGAAGGCAGGTATGTGCCCTCTTTCCCACCACAGCCCCCAGAAGGCAGGTATGTGCCCCTCTTTCCCTACCACAGCCCCGGAGGCAGGTATGTGCCCTCCTTCCCCTACCACAGCCCCCCAGAAGTGCAAAGTACCAGGTCAGCAAGAAGTGAGTGGTCAGTGGAGCTGTTCATCGGCACCGCCTCACAGCCCCGCATACACCTGGGCAGCCGACACTGTCTGGGCACCGGGAGCCACCTGGGCAGTGGACCGGGAGCCCCACGGGGCAGAGCCTTGATGCATCAGAAGCACGACAAGAAAACTAGGACTGAGGAGCAAAGGGACTGGGGGGGACCCTAAGGGAAATGGGGTGCTTTCAGGAGAAATTCCTGCAGCTCAGGAATTGAACCCAGGACCTGCTCTGCCACGGAGCAGCCTCTCTTGGGCATTTGGGCACTGGAGAGAATATGGCAGAGAAAGGGCAGTGCTGAGTGGGGGAATGAGGGTACAAATGGGTCAGAGCAGGGGCGGGAGCTGGCGAGGGCGGTGGGCAGCAGTCTCAAGAACCGTCTTTGGCTTGGCCCAGTGAGGCCGAGGGCCAGGAGCTGGTGTCCGATGGCCAGGATACCCACAGGCCCGTGGGTGTCAGGGAAGGGCAAGACAGACCTGGGCCGGCTCCAGAGCTCAGGGCGCACTCTGCTCTGCACTCCGGGTGGTTTTCTCCCCGAGCAGGGTTTCAGTCCTTTTCTTTTCTGTCCCTTCCCTTCACTCTCGTCTGTGCTGTTGTGTCAGATCCAACGGCGGCAGCTGCACTTCCCGAGGGTGGCGAAGTTCCAGGTATTGGCGCTGGTGGGGGCGGTCACGGCCCTGTTCGCACACATGCTCACCGGGGTTGTGCTTTCTCGCCTGGGGGCTTGCCAGGACGCTCCCCTTCTGTGTCGCTCACACACACCGTCTAGTTGTGGCAGGGCAGGAGTGGTTCTGTGGTGTCAGTTCACACACAGCAGAGCCCAGCAGGTGTGGGTCGGCCCGATTTGGCTCAAGCTCTCCAGGACAGTGCTCTTTGTGCTCTTTGGTTTGGTCTTGGGGCCACACCCCACAATGCTCGAGGGTTACTCCTGGTGATGCTTAGAGGGAACCACCAGGGATGGATGGCGTCGATCGAGCCAGGTTGGCTGTGTGCGAGCAGCGTCCTCCCGCCCCCCTGGCCTGTGCTTTTCAGCCATCACACTTTTCCTCCAGGCCAGCGCTCCGTTTGCAAAGACCCAGTTGCTCCCCTGCTCTCTGACCGGTTTGCTGTCAAAGGAAGTGTGGGGGGCACTAGGTTAGCCCCAGTGATGGGCTTGGGGGCCCAGGCCAGAGTCGGAGGGAAAGATGAGCTGCTTGCTCTGGTGAAAGAAGAGTGGCGGGGCTCTGGGGACTTGTCAGTTTTGGTTTCCTGTCCAGCTGCAGGGAGCGAGGGCCACCTAAGCCAGAGGTGCCCGTCGCCTGTCCACTGCCGCAGCCCTCTTCAGGGTTCTTGGAATGACGGCCTCTTGGAATGACACAGCCATTCGTGATAGCAGATTGGAATCTTGCCCCCTAAAAGTGAGATGAGAGCGGCCAATTGTCCCTGAAGCACGGTAGTCAGCCTCGGTCAACTCTTGGAACGAGTGCTCGAGGCCGGAGGGTGGCCAGGAGCAGGAGCTGGGCTATGGGGCGCGGGCCGGCCTTGGGCTGGACAGGGAGGCTCTGAGTGTCCTCTTGCTAGTGCAGGGCTGGACATGGCTCAGCTGAGCCCAGAGAGTCCAGCATCCATCAGGGACCCCAGCGTCCGCCCTCGGCCCTTATCTGAGACGCCTCTTCCCGCTCCCATGTACTCCTCCAGCTGTGGCTAGTTTCTCTGGCTTGGTTGTTGGGGCGCTGAGGGAGGGAGGGAGGAGAAGTGTGAGGGCAGAGGGCAAAGGGCAGAGGGCGTGACTTTGTGAGCTGCAGCGCTCAGTCACACACCCTGGCCTGGAACCGATGCTGGAAACGTCCCTGGCGCTGAGGACATCACATGATGTGACCGGTGCTGCATGTGACCGTGTCGTCACATACAGGACTGGGCGTGGCGGTGGCACTGGAAGAGACTATGGTCTTACGTGACTCTGCTACGGCACGTGGTGTGGCACTATCAGCGACTGGCCCTGTGTGTGACCGTGGGATTGTACAGGATGTGGCTCCTGTGTAAAGTGCTGCAACTGTCTGACTGTGCCAGAGTGGTGAGAGGGATTCTGCCGCGGATGGCCGTAGAGCACTACAGCGTGGAGCGGGGTCGTGCGATGCGTGACTGGAGACACACGGGAAACCGTAGCGCTAAAGTCATTGTGGTACCAGGTGCAGCTGAGCCGTGGGGTGAAGCCATGCTCAGTGGCTGGCCCGCGACGGCTGTGCCACTGACACTCTCAAGCCTGAGGCACTCACGGGGTCTGTGGCCGTGGGACACCTGGAATCGTCTATTGCGGTGTTTCTCAGATTTTTTCCTATTTTTCTAAGTTTGTTTCCTTCCTGTGACCCCCCCCCATTCTCCTGCTTGGCCCCCTAGTCTCATGCAGTGGCTCCACTTATGCAATTTTCACCGTGTGTGGTCCCTTGGAATATCCTGGGAGCTCAGTGGGGCACGTGAACCGTCTTAAAACCCTGAGCCCTGTGGTTCTACACGCCATCAGCGTTCTTCTGCTGGCTACACCTGCTGACGTCACGCTCTGCAGACCACGCTGCACCATGTGATCGGGGATGCCACGAAACAGGCCACAGAGCAGGTGCTCTGTAGGGTGTGTGCTACACAGTAAGGTGCCACTGACTAGGTTACCTATAACACTAGGGATTCTACATGACCGGTATTGTAGGAGAGGGTACTCGATAGACCACGGCACTCTACATCGCCCAGCGCTCTGGCGTGACTGCGGCATTGTATGTGACTATGGCGCTTTGGCCCGATACTCTAGAGGACTGTAGCACTGTCCACGACCAGTACTCTAGTACGTGATAGGTCTATACAGTTATGACTGTGACACTCTTAGGTGCGAGGCATTCTGCTCACCTTAATACCGGCGTCCCCAGGACAGTACCGGGCCGACCTGTATAAGTGACTGATGTCCTATAATAAAGTGTTAAACGCTGATCCACTGAAACCACTGCTCTGCTGTGGTACTCTGTGTGCCTGGGGCTTGCTACACAGCTGGGTACTCCATTGTACTGGGGCATCTGTAGTGCCTTATAGGGTACCCACAACATCTTCACAGTCTTGCTCAGCCCAATAAACACAGGTGTGACCGGCGCCCCTTCCTAAGTCGTGAGTAAAGTGAGTCGTCAGGATGTCTGGACTTCACTGTACCCAGGATCCGAGCTCAGCCTGGCCTAGTCCCTCCTGTCGGGGTTATGGAGAGCACAGGCTTGAGCTGAGTCGTGCACAAAGGGCTCTGGAGAAAGGAAGAAGTCCTTGAGAAGTCAACAGGATGGGAACCGGATGTAGTCATTGCATTTGCTTGAGCAACCCAGAGTGGCGGTATTTGCATA
Source organism: Cryptotis parvus (assembly GCA_021461705.1). Lineage (NCBI taxonomy): Eukaryota > Metazoa > Chordata > Mammalia > Eulipotyphla > Soricidae > Cryptotis > Cryptotis parvus. The sequence goes on from JAJIBD010002255.1 coordinate 108,013, forward strand.
CAATGAGCAGGACAGTTGCCAAAAGTGGTCAGGGGTGAGCCAAACCATTGCTGACCAGCAGGCAAATGGCGTGGTTGTTTGTCTTGGTTGCTCGTGTCTGTCCATTGGTCAGCCACTGTGCCCGCCTCCCCACTCCAACCAGGATGCTACTCCCAGGGGAGAAGTGCACGCCAGCTCCTTCTAGCTGCCCCTGGGGCCAAATGCCAGCCCCTTCCCTGGGAAGTGACCCTCACTGACTCCTGGACAGAACCAGAAGAGAGAACTCACTGTCCATGGAGGAAAATCTTAGAAGACTTGGAGGAGGTGGTGACGAGGCAACTCCCTGAAATCTTACTTTTACTGGTTGTCAAGCCCTTTCAGAGTCTGAAGAAAGCGTGAGTGCTACCCTGGGCAGGCATACCAAGGCATTTCCTAGACGCTTAAGGGACCCACGGTTCTTCTCTGCCCATCCCTGTAGACATAGAGGCGAGGGCGACACTAAGTCATCCCCACCTGCCCTAACCCACATCCAGGACAGAGGCGCATGCCCCAGGCAGGGGTCCTCTGGTGTCCTGCGACCCAAGGGTGCGCTCAATTCCAGAACAGCCAGCCTGGTACAGAGCCCTGGGCCCACCCTTCTGACCCTGTTGACCATCCCTGCCATAGGGAATTTTGCCTCCATTTCCTCTTCAGGGGAAGGGGCTAGAAAATCCGTCTCAACCCACGGGGGTCAACCCCCCACCCACCTCCGGTGGGCTCCTTACTCCAGTATGCTAAAGCCCAGAGCTACATGCTGTGCCATGACCCCCTGAGAGAGGACCCCAACCACTGCATCCCAGAGGGACCCAAGCCCCTCTCTCTGCTCAGCCATCAGCCGGCCACCCAGCCAGGCCAGAGAGCCTTCCGTGGGCTCTTCCTGGCTCAAACTGCTCCCAAACTTCCGGGCCTCAGGAAAATGTGGCTTGGCTCCCTCTGCCTCTGAGGACAAGAACTGGGGCCTTGGCAGGACCGAAAACACTCAGACAGTTCCTAGTGCTGAGCAGGGTGTTTGGGTGCCTGCTGTGAATACATACAGACAGACAGCACGTGAGCACACACGCATACACGCGTGAGCACACATACTAACGCGGCGCATGCGCAGCGCACACACACACACACAGATGCTGTGTGACCCTACACGAGTGATTGTTCTCTTGGGGCTTCAGCTCCCCCGTCTGAAAGTCCTGTAAGTTCCGTAAATGTGGCAGGAAGCCACTTGGTTCAGCTGGACAGTGATTGTGAGAAACGACAGGGGCGGTTGGGGCCAGAGGTCGTCCAGCCGGGCGGGCATTTGCCTTCGAGTCACCTACCTGAGTTCAACCCTTGGCACCCCCCCAATAGTGCCCTGTGCACCGGCGGGACTGATTCCTGTGGCAGAACCAGGAACAAGCCCTGCACACTCTCAGGGGTGGCCCCCAAATAAAACAAAACAATAAACATTTAAAAGATGGCGGCAGGGCGTTTGGCTTATGCCCTGTCCAGACAGGTACGTGGGCAGGCCCGGGTGAAAGACCCTAGGGTTGGAGAAAGTGGGCAGCCTCCTGATTCCTGGATCCACAGGAAGGGGAAACCCTTTTCATCAACCAGGTCGCTCCCCTCAAAGGGCAGAGCTGACATGGCCCCCGACTCCCACCCACCTCCTCCACTGAGCCTGAGGCCTGTGGCCTGGCCGCTCTCTTCAGCGAGGCCAGGCTGTGCTGGGGGTGGAGCAGAGGCTGGTCGGGGCGGGAACGCTGCCCACGGCCCCCACAGCACCCAACTTCCTCTTTGCTGCCATTCGCCCTTTCCGTTTCCGCCTCGTGGAGCTCTGCGGGTCAAGGTTGGGTTGGCAGCAGGCCAAAGCCAGAGGTCACTGTGACAGCTTGCACATGCTCAGTGGCCACTTTGTGGCCTGTTTCTTCTCTGGCGACTCTGGAAAGGGAGAGAGGCAGAAGGGAGCTCGGGGACTCACTCCTTTCAGCATTGGGCCACGGGCCTGGCAAGCAGCAAGAACTTTGTCAGTGTTTCTTACCTCAGGAAGGCGTGTTCTCCACTCGGTAGCCCAGCGGTTTCCCGCGTGTCTGTGTGCTCGAGATGGTGCGTTGATGGAGCCCTTTCTTCCTAGGAGCGTAGCTCTCGCTTCCCTTCTCCTGAGCTGGGCTGACTTCAAGGGTCACTGAGCCATGAACGGGCAGCCCTGGGACCCAGGGCATCTGCTCTGCAGTGACCGAGTGTGGCCACACCGACCCGGGAGGTGCCCAGGGGCGGACCCTGCAGCGCCGTAGTTGGGCGGGCTGTGGACTGATGCCCACAGCAGCGGGTCTGGGGGTGGGGCTGTGCAGGAGCTGCTCATCCTTATCCCGCCCCCCTCAACCCCTCCCCCATCCAGCAGGCAGACCAGGTCCTTGTCCAGCCACCCCAGAAGGCTGGGAATGGTGGCTTTGGCCAGGATTGGGTTGAGTCTGGAACGTTTTAGTAGCAGTTGGGTGGTCCCATCTCTGGGTCAGCCCCAGCCAGGAGTCAGGGAAGCTGGCACCTTGGGGAAAGTTAGGGGTGTATGTGGGTAGCAGGTAGGGTTCGGCCCTCCAGCCCCCGTGGCAGGGCCCGGCCAGTGTTAGCCATTTCCAGCGGGATCTTGCGGACTGGAGTCCAGTCCCCTGGGGTTTGGACCCCGATGGTCCAGTGCTGGTTAGCCAAGGGCGAGGCAGGAGTGAAGTTTTCAGGGTGCGGCTTCTTTGCCCTCATGGGCTCTGTGATTCCGGGAAGCAAAATGAGCATCGGCGCTGGAACCCGGGTGTGATCCCAGCACCGTCGCGCCCCCAAGGACTGCTGGGAGTGCCACTGAGCACTGAGCCAGGAGTAGCCCCCGCACCACCAGTGTGGCCCCCAACCAGAAAGCAGAGCAGCTGTTCAAGGTGGTCTCGCAGGCCGTCAGTGGATTTCTTTGCCCGTTTTCTAGAAGCTTCAGGACTGCCACAGTGGGTTGGGAAAGGGGCCACTTGGCTCAGTTGCGCGGGCGGGGATGATCTTTCAGGGCCTCTGGGATTCTTTCCAAGCTTCCAGGTTTAGGGGCGCACAGTGAGCCCCAGCCCACAGCCCAGATCTGATCTGGTCCAGCACAGGAGCAGGTCTGGGGGCTATGGGGTCCACATGACCGCCTGGGGCAGATCTGAGCTCCTCGCAGCAGATGGCCACCAACACACCCATGGACTCCTGACCACTTCAGCTCCCACAGTGGCCTTGCACATGGCCAACCCTGAGCCCCTCCAGGGGTGGCCCCCGAGCAGAACCAGGACTAAGCCCTGAGTAGCACCAGGTTTGGTGCAACCACCAAAAAGCTAACAAAAGAATAGCACCCCTATAGAATCCTCGCCCCTGCGGACCTACCCGGGGAGCAGCCAGAGGGTCCGGGGTCCTCCGGCCCTTATGGGTGGGGCATCCTTCTAGCTCCTCGCTGATAGGTCCTATGACCAGGCCTGGGGTGACCTCAGAAACCTTTGTGTTGGCAGATGAGTGTGTATGTGCGGTAAACGTGTGTGTGTGTGCGCACGCCTTGGTTGCATGCTTGAGAACATGTATGTCCATTATAGATGTGTGTCTGTGTATTCACATGTGTGATGTGCATGTGTGGTTACATATGTGTATGTATCTCTCTCTCTCTCTCTCTCTCTCTCTCTCTCTCTTTCTCTCTCTTTCCCCTCCCTGTGTGGCACCAACATCCACATTAGCTCACGCTTCCCTGGTCACTGTCAAATGAGACACCCGTGAGATCCTGTAGAGAAAATCCCAGAATGAGAAGCCAGAGCAATAGTACAGCAGGTAGGGCATTTGCCTTGCACAGGGCTGACATGGGTTCGATTCCCAGCATCTCATATGACTCCCCAAGCACTGCCAGGGAGTTAATTCCTGAGTGCAGAGCCAGGAGTAACCCCTGAGCATCACTGGCCCAAAAAAGCAAAAAGGAAAAAAAAGAAAGTGCCAGAATAACTAAGGGCTGGGGTCAGAACGCATGGCTCTAATGGCCGTAATGGTAGGTAGAGGTCCATGCTTAGAAGCTGCAGAGAGAAGTTTCTGGCCCATTCTAGCACGTTCTAGCCCGTACCTTGGCTGGGGCTGGGGGTGTCTCCTTCCCTTCATGCATCAAAATTATGTTACTCTGATCCCCTTCTCCTTCCAGGTCCACTGCAAAGGCCCCTGGTTATGGCCCTGGGCCCCTCAGATGAGCCCCTCAGGCTAATCTTGCTATCTTGAAATCCGTGACTAGCCAGCGTAACTCCACCTGCAATTTCATCCCCTTTCCCAAGTTCTGGGAAAGAGTTCTGAGGATGAGAACGCACGTCTTGGCATGAGGGGAGGCCCCTTCTCTGCTGGCCACACTTCCGGGGCCCCAGTTTTCTCATCTGAGATTTTCGCGTGTGCCTGCCAGGGTTTAGGAAACGCCGCTGTCTGCGTCTCCAAGTGGCTGGGACGGTGGACACGTCTCTGGGGAGGATTTGTTCTTGGAGACTGACCCCCAAATGGTGTGTGTGTGGGGGGGGGGTGTCTTTATCATACCCTGTTGGGGAAGGCAGATGCTTACAGAGAACATTCCAGAAGCTTTCTGTGCAGAGATTGACAGGAGAGAGGGAACGCAGGGGCTCTCCCAGGTCACAGGTTGGCATAGACACGGCTTGGGTCGGGAAGACAGCACAGTGACCCTCAGTGACCGCCGGCTGGCTCCGTGCTCTGCTGGACAGACCACCTTGGAATCGAGGGAGGCCGGGGACTCCCCGTCGCGTCTTCCTACATGCCGGCAATTGGCTCAGGTCCCCTGCAGGTTACTCTCCTGACTTTTAAACAGCGACTCAGGGTGGTGTTTGCGTACCCAGCGTCACACAGCACACAGCATGGTGGGATGGGACCCCCAACAGCCCGGGACGAGGTTGAAGGGGGGAAACATCCCGGCAGAGAGAGAGAGAGAGAGAGAGAGAGAGAGAGAGAGAGAGAGAGAGAGAGAGGAGAGAGAGAGAGAGAGGGAGAGAGAGAGAGAAAGAGAGAGAGAGAGAGAGAGAGAGAGAGAGAGAGTGTGTGTGTGTGTGTGTGTGTGTGTGTGTAAAATGGGAGCGGATCAGTCTGAGGGGATGCCGGGGAGCGAGCCTGAGCCAAGCTGGCAGCGGGGAATAGGCTCTGGGCAGGTGCCCTGGGGCCGGGAGGCGGAGGAAGGAGAGAGAGGCCAGTGCCCAGAAGGCCTCTCTCCTGTGGACGGAGGATGCCCATGGAACCCTCTCTGCACCCCAGAGCCCTCGGCCCCCACCAGAAGGGTCAGCTCAGATGAAACCCCCTGTAATTACTAGCCTGAGAGTCCCTATTACCTAAATCCTGTTTGCAAATCACTTAAAGCTTGTGCTCGGGAGGCTGGCCCCTAAATTATGCTTCACTAGCTGAAGGTTCCCTGGACAGCCCGTCGCCGCGTACTGCTGGGCAGCACCTCCAAGCTCCAGGTTGAAAAGGTCCCCCCAAAGTCTTTTCCTTTCCTGAGACCACAGTTATGTACTTTGCTGCACCAGCCACTCCTGGAAGTGTCTCCAGGGTGGGGACCTGCTCTTACTTCCGGCTGTGACATTTCCAGGACCTCAGAGGGTTCATCTCTGACATCACTTGGGCCAGGAGGGTTCAGAGGCGAGAGCACCAGCTCTGCCTGCAGAGGCCCAGTTTAGCCATGTGCCCTGAGCACCGTGCCAGGAAGGGGTCCCCACCCCAGCACCCCCAAAACAGAAGGAAATACGGGCAGCGCTGGCCAGTGGCTGCCGGCGTATGTGGGCACTGCACTCTTCGTCTCTGAGGGGCTTCTGACACTCATTTCCTGCTATCCAGGGCTGGGATCCAGGGTCTTAACTGGGAAATTGCCGGGTTCTCTCCTTGTGCTGCCCTGGCCGGTTTCCTTGTTCTGAGCCTTCCAGCCTGCTGTGGCCATCTTGAAATCATTCTCTTTTTTTTTTGGGGGGGTGGAGAGACTCACAAGCAATACTCAGGGGTCTCGGGGACCATCCCCATGAACTCGGCCACCGGCAGCAGGGACCAAGCAACGCCGCGCTGCTCCGGTCACTGTGCTGGGGCTGCCAGGGCAACCCACCCTCACTGTGGTTGCAGCGGGTGTTCCATCACCAGGATCAAACCTGGGTCCTCACGTGTAGAAGGCAAGTACCCCCTCGTCTTCACTGTTGCCTCGTCCCCACTCATAATCGTAGGACAGGGGCCGGAGCAATAGTACAGAGGGGAGGGCGTTTGCCTTGTGCGTGGCTGACCCGGGTTTGATCCCGGGCATCCCATAGGGTCCCCTGAGCACTGTCAGGAGTAATTCCTGAGTACAGAGCAACTCCCGTTACTCCCAGTACAGAGTAACTCCCGAGCATCACCAGATGTGACCCCCAAGTCCGCCGAAATAATAATAAAATAATTGTAGGGCAGGGGACCCCATTTTTTGTTTCGTGCGGGGGCTGGAACCAGGGTGGCCGCTACAGTGCTAGGACGGGCCCCCCTCAAGGACCCTCATTGTCCCTTTGACCAAAAGATCATAGTCATGCTGTGTGTGTAGTCATGTATGTACACGCGTGTGTGTGCGTGTGTGTAGAGCAGGGGACAGAGAGCCCGGTTCCCAGGTTAACACGCAGAGCATGTGGACGTGTGCGTAGGCCGCCAGCAAGCAATCAAACCCCATGACGGGAACTGGAGTTGGCCGTGTGGTGCCTCCCGGGATTCTGGGGTACCTTGTGGCACTCTTGGGGTGCTCCCCCAAGACCTGGAGTCATGTTTGAGTTCCCCAGCCCCCACGATGATTTGAGTTAGATCAGTTGGGGTGGGGGTGGAGTGTCTTGGTTCCCAGGGGGACTGTTCACCCCATGACCCACACCCCTCCTAGAAGGCCGAGTGGGAGAGAAGTGGGGGCGGGAAGATCTCATTTTCTTGCACTTTTGACCTCCCGTTGCCCTCCCTGGCTCCGGGAGGCCAGTTTTCATCCGGCACTTTCCCGCAGGGAGATGCAGAAGCCCAGAGACGCCAAGTGACTCATGTGAAAGTCACACAGCAAATTAAGTCCAGAGCAGAGTCCAGGCCCGCCCGCCCCAGCCACGCTGCCGCTTTCCCAAGCCCTGGCACTGCCAGGGGACACAGCGCTGGTGACCCTGCGGTAGCCGGGGCCCTGCCGGGTGGGGGGTCTGCAGCATCTACAGGCGCTCCTGGAGGGGGGGGGACCCCAGCGTTGGGCTAGAAGGGAGGAGCTTCTGCAGTCCGCGGCCTGGGCTTGGGGCTGGGGAGGGCCAGGTGGGAGCTGGCCGTGGCCAGCGGGACGCCGAGGGGTGCCGGCTGAAGTTCACGCGGCGGCCAGCAGACCGGCTGCGTGTCGCAATGTCTCGTGGCGTTTGCAGCATCCTGTCCGTGTGCAGCTGGGGGTAAGCTCAGGCCGCAGAGCGTGTGCGGCGAGGGCGCTGCTGGCACCTTGCGCCTCATTTGCAGCTCCGGGTTCAGCCGCGGGTCAGCCCGTGACATCACCGCGTCTGTTTACCGGCGGCCAGGAAGCCGGGCGCTGGCCGGGAGGGGACCCCGCTCCGCCGTGGGCGCCGTGCCCACTTCCCTCAGGGCACCCCAGGGCCTCTGTTCCTGCACCCGCAGCCCTCCCCCACCTGCCCCCAGATCTTTCCGTGTCCTTCCTGGGCTCCCACCCTCAGCCCCCACTTCTCCCCTCTCCTGGGTCCCTTCCCACCCGCTGGGACTCTGGGCCACCTAGCCCCAGCCCGACGCCCACTTGGCAAAGGTTTCCAGAGCCCGGTGCCACCCCTCTCCCTGTGGACTGTCCCGCAGGCACTTGGTTACTGGAAGTGGGGGGTTAGTCCCCGCAGTGCAGGGGGCGCCGTCCTCCGGGCCCACACTCCACTCCCCTCCTGGGCGCCTGCGGAATGTTCTGGAAACTGGCAGGACTCAGGGAGCAGGAACTTGTCCAAGCGACCCGACGTGGGAAGAGGCAGGCCGGGGTAGAGGGTGCACCCCAACTTGGACTTGCTGGACAGTCCCCATGGCGCCCCCTAGGGACCCTCCGCCCATGACCAGCCCAGCTTGAGTTGTTCCGTTCCCTCACCCTGTCCCAGCTGTCGCCTAGGGGTGCTCCAGCTCATGTGCGCCCCACCCTCCCCTCCCCGAGACACACACACACACACACACACACACACACACACACACACAGCTGGGAACTGGCTCCAAACCCTAGACTGCCCTCCAAAGGGGGTTCCCGTCCCACTGGGAAGATTCAGAGCCCTCCCCTGGCTGTAGCCCCCAACTCCTGTCTCCTCCTCAGCACCGTCACCTGCCTCTCCGCACCGCCCCACCCGGGCGCATTCCCACACCAGGTCTTTGCCCCCCACACACACACACCCACACCCACACCCACACACACACACACACACACACACACACACACACACACACACACACACTCTGGCCCTCTGAAAGCTCCAACTGCCTCCAGGAATTCCAGGGCTTACAACCTCGACACATGAGGGAACAAACTCTTTGGGGGATTCGTTTCCCTAGTGTTTCAGGCTCCCCCAACAGAGCCTGGCGTCTGCTTATCATTCAAGAAATACCTCAAGGGGCCAGGAAGGTGCTCAGTGGGCGTGCTCATGAGTCCAGGACTCCTGGGCTCTATCCTCAAACCGCTGGGGAGGAAGGGAGGGTGGAAGGGAGGGAGGACAGAAGGAAGGAAGGAAGGAAGGAAGGAAGGAAGGAAGGAAGGAAGGAAGGAAGGAAGGAGGGAGGAGGAGAGGGAGGGAGGGAGGGGAGGGAGGGAGGAGGGAGGGAGGGAGGGAGGGGGAGGGAGGAAGGAAGGAAGAGAAAGGACCCCCAGGTGAGTGGTGGACGGTTGAAGTACTTTAGGAAGTTCAGATGAATCCTGGCTTTTTGCTGTTTGAGCTCAAATGTTCCTTGGAAAGCTCTGGCGGCGCAGTTGCCGGAGTTACTTAGTCTGTCTGTGCCCACACACTGGTCTTACAGGTCCATTTCTCTTATGGTCATTCGAAAGCCAAGCCCTGGGCTGGAGAATGGTTTGGAAGTGCTGTCTGTCCTGGACACCCCCATCCTAAGGACCCCAGGCCTTCTCCAGAGGTGCAAATGGAAAAACTGAGGCACAGGCAGGGGATCGGGCTAATCTGGCCCCACATCCGCAGTCCTAGCCTAGAGGCATGTGCTAGCCTGTGAACTCCAAAGGGCAGATTCTGTTTGGGATATTTTTATTTGTTTATATTTGTTTGTTTTTCTATTTATTGATTTATTTATGCATGTATGTAGCTATTCATTTATTTATTCACAAATGCATCTATCTATCATCTATCATCTATCTATCATCTATGTATCTATGTATCTATCTATCTATCATCTATCTATCATCTATCTATCTATGTATCTATCTATCTATCATCTATCTATCTATCTATCTATCTATCTATCTATCTATCTATCTATCTATCTATCTATCTATCTATCTATCTATCTATCTATCTATCTATCTAGTTTCATCCAGCAATGCTCAGTGCTTACTCCTGGGACCATATGGGACCATATGGGATGGTGGAATTGAACCCAGGTCAGCTGCGTACAAGGCAAATGCACTCCCCACTGAGCTGTTGCTCCGGCCCCTGTTTCTGTTTCACAAAGCAGCATCAGTGCTTGCGTTTCTGGCTCTAAGTTTCTGACACATTCTGGCTTCTGGAACCTTCTGGCTCTTTCTTGGAGAATTTTCTCAAGGGTGACAGAATCCTAAAAGTCCATGCATCACGCTGGGGCGGGGCGGGGGTGGAAGGGGTCACGCCAGGAGGTTCCTACATGCGTAGGTGATTGGACAGACCAGGGAAGTCAAATGCGGGGACAGGCATGTGGATGTTTGTGGTGCCTTTGTCATGACAAAACTCACGGGCACCGTGTCCTTCCCCAGGTGAAAGGATAAATAAACTGTGGCGCGTCAGACAATGACACATTATTTGGTGCTAGAAGGGAATGAACTGTCGCACCAGGACAGATAAGACGCGGAGGATCCGGCAGTGCCTGAGACTGAGCGAGAAGCCAGTCAGAAAAGGTTACGGGCCCGAGTGACGGAGAGCACAGAGGGCCTTTGCCTTGCACGCAACTGACCGGGTTCGATCCCGGCATCCCATACGGTCCTCCAAGAACAGCCAGGAGTAATTCCTGAGTGCAGAGCCAGGAGGAACCCCTGAGCATTGCTGGATGTGACCCAAAAAGCCAAAGCAAAAGAAAAGAAGAAGGAAAGAAAAGTGGCAGAGCTAGGCAAGGCCGAGCTGGAGACAGGGAAGAGACCAGCGGTGGCCACAGTTGGGTGCTGAGGACTACACGGGCCCCAGAGGGTTGGGAGAGCTGCGGTGTGAGGACACAGGATTCGCCATGGTGTTTGCCAAACCCATGGTCTATGCCAAACTGAGCCCCGTGGGCACCCGTGGGATATTCAACACCAACTTGTGAACTGTGGGCGATTAGGGTGCCCACTATGTTTAACATTGTGACAGAAGCGCCCTTGGGTGCTGATGAGTCTAGTGGGGACAGAGAGTGTCTGGGAAGAACCTCTGCCTTCTGCTTAGTCTTGTTCTGAACATAAACCTGCTCTAAAAACATGAAGTTTGCTAATAAATTTTTTTTTGGATTTGGTTTTTGGGCCATGCCCAGCAGTGCTCATGGGTTACTCCTGGCTCTGCAGTCAGGAATTCCACCTGGCTGTGCTTGGAGGACTATGTGGGAATCGGGGATTGAACCTGGGTAGGCCACATGCAAGGCAAATGCCGTCCACGGTATTATCGCTCTGGCCCAAAACATGATATATATATCACTTGATCACTTGAATCCCGTTATTCATCGATTTGCTTGAGCGGGCGCCAGTAACATTTCCATGGGACCCTATCACGTGCCAATGTAGCCCAATGGCATTTGGTTGATTCAGGAATATGAAGAGCCTCAAACCGTTCCTTCAGGGTCTTTACAAGGAAGTGTGACCATCTTGTAGGTGGGCGGCCATGTGATCTTTTGACATCCAGTGGGATCCAGTCGGTAATGGCTCTAGTCCAGCGGTTGTCTCCAAATCGCATGATATATATATATATATATATGTATGTATATATATATATATATATATATATATATATATATTAATATAAATAGGGGACGGAGCAATAGCCCAACGGGGAGGCGTTTGCCTTGCCGCGAGGCCGACTCCGAGTTCAATCCCGGCATTCCGTATGATCCCCCAAGCATCGCCAGGAATAATTCCTGAGTGTAGAGTCAGAGTAACTCCTGAGCATTGCTGGGTGTGACCCCAAAATAAAAAAAAACATTATATATTATTATTATTATTTTGCTTTTTGGGACCACCCGCGATGCTCAGGGATTACTGCTGGCTCTGCACTCAGGAATTACTCCTGGCGTTTCTCAGGGGATCTTATGGAATGCCAGGGATCGAACTAGGTTGGCCATGTGCAAGGCAAATGCTCTACCCATTGTGCTCTGGTCCTCAAAACATGATTTTTTTTTATAATACTGAATTTCTTATTTTTCATACTCATAATTAAAACTGCATTATACAAATGGTAAATGGTAAATAATTTAGAAATACTGTTTTTATTTTTTTTTTCTTTTTGGGTCACACCCGGCAATGTTCAGGAGTTACTCTGGCTACGCACTCAGGAATTACTCCTAGGGGACCATATGGGATGCTGGGAATTGAACCCAGGTCAGCAGCGTGCAAGGCAAATACCCTACCCTCTGTGCTATCGCTCCAGCCCCAATATTGCTTATTTTTTGCTACCACATTTCATCAGGTTTTTTCCAACCTCTCCCATGAAGCATCAACATTATTGTCTTTTTTTCTTTTGAATTTTTTTTAAAATATTTCATTATACCACTGTGAGATATACAATTACAAAGATGTTCATATTTAGGTTTCGGTCATACAGTGTTCCAGCACCCATCCCTCCACCAGTGCCCATTTCCCACCACCCATGTCCCCGATTCCCTCCCCTCCCCTAGCCTGCCTCTATGGCCGGTTTATTATCTCTTTCTCTTTCTCGATCTCTCTCTCTTCTTTATCTTACACATTGTTATTGCAACACATACATTTAGAGGTCATCATGTGTATCTTACTGCCTGTACTCAATGCTCAGTTTTAGGTTGGTATTAGCCTTTTCGACAATTATTAGCAGTCTGTTCCCTTCTTTGTCTTACCTAACCTCTGACTCCCACACGTTTGTCTAATTTTCACCTCTGATAAGACCTCCTGATCCATGTTACGCCTGACCTTGGATATTGGTATCATAATATGTGTATATATCTATTTCATGCAAATAAATGCAGTCATTCTATATCTGTCTTTTTTTCCTTCTGGCTAATTTCACTCAACATGATCCTCTCCATGTCCATCCATTTATTTATTTAATTTTTTTTTTGCTTTTTTTGGGTCACACCGGCGGTGCTCAGGGGTTACTCCTGGCTCTGCACTCAGGAATTACTCCTGGCAGTGCTCGGGGGGACCATATGGGATGCCGGGGATCGAACCCGGGCCGGCACAGGCCAGCCATGTGCAAGGCAAGCGCCCTACCAGCTGGGCTATCACTCCGGCCCCCATGTCCAACCATTTATAGGCAAATTTCATAACTTCATTTTTCCTAACAGCTGCATAGTATTCCATTGGGTAGATGTACCAAAAGTTTTTTATCCAGTCATCAGTTCTCGGGCATGCTGGTGTTTCCAGGTTCTGGCTATTGTGAATAGTGATGCTATGAAAATAAAAGGTGCAGATGGTGTTTTCGCTGTGTGTCTTTGGCTTCTTAGAGTATATTCCCAGGAGTGGTATGGCTGGGTCAAGTGGGACTTCAGGAATTTGTCTATTTCTTCCAAGTCCTCATGTAATCTCTGATGATCTTTTGAATTTCTGTGGTTTCTGTTATGATGTCCCCTTTTTTCATTTCTGATTCTATTTATTTGGGTTCTCTCTTTCCCTTTCCTTACAAGTCTTGCAAGTGGTTTGTCGATCTTGTTTATTTTCAAAAATTTTTTTCAAAGAACCAGCTCTTGGTTTCATTAATCTTTTGGATTATTTTTTTGGGTTTCCAGCTCATTGATTTCCTCTCTAAGTTCCTTCTTTCTGCCTGGGTTGCGTCCTTTTTGTTGGTCTTTTTCTAATATTCTGAGCTGTGAAGTCAGGTTATTTATGTGGGCCCTTTCTTCTTTCCTGATGAATGCTTGCAAAACTATAAACTTTCTTCTTAATACTGCTTTTGCTGTATCCCACAAGTTTTTATAGTTTGTGTCTTCATTTTCATTGTTTCCAGGAATCTTTGGATTTTCTCCTATGACCCACTGGTTGTTCACCAGTGAGCTGTTCAGTTTCCAGGTGTTTGGCTTGATTCTTTGTTTTTGTGTGTGGTAAACTTCCATTTTCAGTGCATCATGGTCTGAAAAGATAATTAACACAATTTCTATCTTTTTATTTTATTGAGGTTTGTTTTATGGCTCAGCATGTGATCTATCTTGGAGAATGTTCCATGTGTGCTGGAGAAAACTGTGTATTCAGCTTTTTTGGGCGATGAAAAGCCTGTATATATCTACCAGTTCTCTTTCTTCCATTTCTTCCCTCAGCGCCAGTATTTCCTGATGACTTTCAGTCTCGTCAATGTATCAAGAGTTGATAGAGCAGTGTTGAAAGCTACAACTAATTGTGTTACTGTCAATGTCTTCTTTGAGGTCTATTAGCAGTTGTTTTAAGTATTTTCCAACCCCTCATTGGGTGCATATATGTTTAGGTGTGTGATTTCTTCCTGATATATATATCCCTTAATTATTAAGAAATGGCTTTCACTGTCCCTTCTGACCTTTTTCAGCTTGGAGTCTATGTTGTCAGATACTAGTATGACCACCCGGCGTTTTTGGAGGGTTGCTTGGAGAATTAAACATGATATTTTTAAAGCAGGGATAGGAGGGTTAGGAGGCCAAGTAGCTTCATTTTTACACAAAAATCTCTAAGGTCAATAAATACTCAAGGGCCAGGGATGTGCTCAGTGGTAAAGTACATGGTAAACTACATGCCTTACATGCATGAGACATGGATTCGCAGCCGTGAACCTCAGAGGTCCTCACCCCCTCACTGACTTAGGAGTCCCCAGCTGCTCCAGCAGGCTCAGGAAGGGCAGGGACACTCCAGCCTGGCCCTGACAGGGAGGCCCAGGGTGCAGAGAGCCTCTGAGGCCCTGGGGGTCCTAGGTCTGGGCCAGGTCAGTGGAAAGCCTGAGGCCGCCCAGGTCGGCGTATGGGATCAGTAAAGTCAGAAGATGCGGCAAGGCAGGGCCTGATGAAGTTGGTTTGGGCGCCTGGGCTGGGGCCGGGGCGCCAGGCCGTCAGGCGGCCACTTGGGCGGGATTTGGGTGTGCTGGTAAAGAAACAAGTTCCTGTTCTGTCCCGGGGCTACCCTGGCTGCGGCTTTGGGGAGCCACAGAAATATGAAAATGGAATCTGTAGGGGGAGTCTGCCGGCAGGCCTGACGTGGAGCCTTGGACCGGGTCAGGAGCTTGCTCCAGTCCTCTCATGCTGACACCGCCTCCTTGGGTGCCTCCAGCTCCGTTCTGTGGACACGGGTCACCCTCTCCCGGACCGAGCACCCTGGGGACTCCTAAGTCAGTGAGGGGTGAGGACCTCTGAGGTTCACGGCTGTGCCCCCGTCACGGCGGCGTGTGTAAGCAAAGCGGAGAGGGTCTTCAGAGGCCCAGTTGGGGTCTTCCAGGCAACTGCATCCTCATGGCTCCATTTTGGGGCACGGGCGCAGGCGAACTCTGGGATCTTCTCTGAACAAGCGGGTGAATAACTAAAAAGCGTTTACTGTGTCTGTGCGTGCGGTGCCGGGGGTGGAACCTGGGGTGCCCACATGAGGCTTCACTCTGCCCCTGGCCTTCCTGAGGCCCCCAGCTCCCCCCTCAAAGCTGCTGCTTTCTTCATCTTCGTCCAGAGAGAGGGGCAAATGGGGTTCCTGAGCCCATGTGACCCGGAAGTAGAAGGGAGGAATCCAAGGCTTGAACCCAGGCCCGTGGGTTCTGCGCCCTGTTCCAGGACCCGCTAGTTAGCAGATGGGGAGGGGTGTCTGAGCAATGGAAGGGAGCAGGGGGAAGCTCAGGCCTCCTGGCGCCTTGGTGCTCCCCCTGTCCTCCCTGCGCCCCACCCAGTGTAGATGTTTGCAGGCTCATTGCTTGTTCTGGCCGTGGGCAGATTTTTCTTGACTTGCTCTGCTGGAGGCTGGGAAGGGCAGTGCACCCCCCATGGGGACCTTGCCCCCACCGCCCAGGCTGGTGTGGGGTGCAGTCATGAGGGGTGGGGGCGCCTTTGGCTGCATTCCTTCAGAGCAGCTGACTCAGCATCTCTCGGGACTCGAAGATGCCGCCCCAAGTGTGAGCCGGCCTGCTTGAGACCTGGCCGGGAGCTGCCGATGATAAACAGCTGCGTCTCCTGGGACCCGCCGGGACCACCCGCACGTTCAGGCGGGATGGGGGCTCCAGCCAGGGAACTGACGGGGAAAGCCCAGGCCGGGCCTGCCGCTGCCTTCTGGGAGCAGGCAGGGCTGGGTGGGGAAGAGACCTTGGTGTTCTTTGCTCAGCAGATTTTTCTAGAAGCCTCCCGGGGCCAATACCATGTGATCACACTAGTTGGCGTTTGTTTGCTCTGGGCCTGGCCCGTGTTGCAGGCTGAGGGTCACGAGAGAAACATGCTTGCCAGGGGGATCCAGGGCCAGCCTTGGTGGGCTTCACAGGCCTTCCACAACACTTCGGCTCTGTGGCTTCTGCGCAGTGACCTTGGGCAAGTCCCATAACCTGTGTTGGACTTGTCTGGGAAAACGGAGGATGTGACGGGGCCAGCCCCTGAGGCATTGGAGGCGTCCATGAGAAGTCGCAGAGGTGTGTTCAGAGGCCGCTAGGTCCGCTAGGTCTGCTTCAGATGTGCAACTCTGTTTGTCCTTGATTACTGTCCTGGGGCGCTGGGCTGGCGAGTGGAAGTTGCTGCCAGGGCAGTTTCAAAATGTGGGGCCCATTCACATCAGGTTCTGTGGGATGAATAGGAGTCCACCAAGTGCCTTGGCACTCAGGACCGTGAAGCATTGTCTGTAGGGTGCAGGGAACCCCAGAAGGGTGGCCTTTCATCCCTGACCCCTGGGAGACAGGGTATGGGCTCAGCAGCTCAGGCGGGGCCAAGTGCAGCGTCCTGGCCTGCACTGACTCTCCCTGCCCCCTTGTAGTGTAGGCTCCAGAGTGCAGCCGGAACTCGCAGAGATGCAGGTGCCGTCACCGTAAACGGAGCCCCCAGGGGGCAGCCTGAGGGAGGCAGTGGGGTGCTTGGATCCACCTTCTCTGGGGGAGAATCTACAAGGAAGTTTCCTTTGGAGGAGTGGCAGGGAACTGGGCCATCTCCAGCACCGCCTTAGGGGCCATTCCTGCTTCTGTGCTTAGGCTCCCTCCTGGTGGGGTCTCGTGCAGTGCCAGGGACTCCGGGACCTCGTGCAGTGCCGGGGACTGAAGGCAGGTTGGCCACTCGCAGAGCAAGTGCCTTTCCTCTGCCCTCTGGCCCTCAGCCATTCTTCACCGCACTCTGGAGTTCTTGTAGCTGTTTCCCAAGCCTGTTGCCTTCCGCCCTAGAGTGTGCTCGGAGCAGGCTCGTACCCCCTGCTCCCCTGCTGGCCCCACGCATCCCCGGAGGCGGGCTGCCCTCTCCGCCCTAGCCCGTGTCCAGTGCCCATAGCCACACCCATGATGGAATGGGGACAGAAGCGTATGGCTGGTTGCTCTGCTGGAGGTGGATCCGGGACAGTGGGCAAGGGATGGAGGGTGAGTGTGATGGTGAGAGGTGAGGGGTGAGGGTGAAGGGTGAGAGGTGAGGGGTGAGGGGTGAGGGATGAGGGGTGACAGGTGAGGGGGTGGTGAGGGGCGATGGAGGGATCATGGGTGAGGGATGAGGGGTGAGGGATGAGGGTGAGGAATGCACAGATGAGGGACAGGAGGGGAAAAGGAAGGGGCAGGAGGGTCAGTGGGCAGGTGGGAGGAAGGACGCGTGGACAGAGAGGGGCGACAGAGCTGTGGAAGGCAGCGGGTGCCGGGGGGCGCAGGGCAAGGCTGAGCGCACCCGCGGCCACCTCGCATTGTTCCCTGCAGCGGATGTTTGTCCCTCTCCCTCTGAAGCGCCTTTGCTGTGCTCAGGGAGGAACTCGCTCCGCACTATTTTTAGCCCTGCAGGAAGCAAGTGCCCCTGGGAGGCGTCTAACAGCAGTCAGTTGGCCCTGGGCAGACTTTTGTGGTCAGGACCCCACCATGGCCTCCCGCCTCAGCCCTTCCTGCACTTCCGGCCTTCCGTGAAAACAGAGTGGCTGGGCCAGGCGGAGTTCTGGGGCTGGCCTTTCCCAATGGTGGCTCCTTATAAAAATAGCTCAGACGTTTTCCTAAACACTAACTCATGGGGGCTGGACAGATAGGACCAAGGTTGAAGGCACTTGCCTTGCACTGGCCAATCCCAAGCTTCTCCCCCAGCTCCACACACGGCCTCCTGAGCACTCGTGGGATTTTACAGTAAACAGTTGCTAAGCTGCTCTCATCCAAAGCTAGTTATCTGTGATTTTGCTCTTAGAGGTCACGAATCTAGACGGACAACTCAGCTAATTGGGCTTGGGTCACGGATACGTGGTGACGGGCACAGTATTGATGCCTTGCTTTCTGGGTTGGCCTGGGCCGGAGAGATGGGCAGTGGTTAGCGCACCGCGTCTTCCACGCAGACGACCTGGGTTCAATCCTCAGTACCCCAGATGGTCCCGAGCCCCTCCAGAAGTGACTCCTGAGTGCAGAGCCAAGAGTAAACCTTGAGCACCGCTGGATTTGGCACCCAAGCAAGCAAGCAAACAAACGAAATCTTGACCTGCCCATTGACGTCTGCTAATCTCATGAGCTTTCAGAATTAGAAAAAATTGGAGAAGGGCAAGATTTTTTTTTCTTTCTCTCTCTCTTTTTTTTTTTTTTTTTTTTTTTAGGATTTTTGGGGCCACGCGTAATTTTGCTCAGAGCTTACTCCTGGCTCTGTGCTCAGGGATCACTCCTGGTGGGCTCAGGGGACTGGGGGGGATGCTGGGATTGAACCCAGGTTGGCCGCATGCATGCGATGCAAGCCCCCTGCCCTCTGTTCTCTCTCTCTAGTCCAGGGAAACAAATTTCTTCCTTAGGCACATCTTAGACATTGAGGTTTCCATTGGGTTTTTGGGATTGTTTTATAGACAGTGATTTTACTGCTTGAATACACAAATGATTCCTGTTCGCAATTCAGGGGAGGACCCCTCACTGAATCTGTAGGATGGCTGCCCATGAGGCCCAGGCGAGACTTAGCATCCTTGAGCTCACCCGGCCAGGGAGTGAGGAGCAAGTCCTTCAGAGGAGATATGGGGCGGGGAGGGACTCCCAGGCCCCAAGGCTCTGCCCACTGCAGCCCGAACACGCATCGCATAGAATCCTGAAGCGTCACTGCCCGCTGCAGACGTTTCTGCTTCGCTCAGGACCAACTCAGCTCTAGACCTAACTGGCGAGAAGGTCAGTCCGTCCCCGGACCCGTGTTCTGGAGCCTTGGCATGTAACCAGCTCTGCCCAGGCTTCTCACACAGCCCGAGAGCCGTGCTGGGCTGCTGGCAGGCCTGATCCACTTATACACAGCCCCCTAGTAAACCCAACAGTGTGGGGACTTCAGAGAAGGTTCCAGATCTTTCCAGAAGCTGTTCATGTCCTTCCTCGCTCTTTTGATGCGCTCAGAGGCCAGTCGTTGGACAAATCATGTGAAATTCTGAACGTTGGACAGCGATCTTTGGATCAGACTTTCTTATTTATTTTTAGAGGGGTCACACCCCCAGTCTGGGGGTGGCGGTCAGTATAGGCCTGACTGCTGGGGCACTAGCCTGGCAGGGGCTGGGGGCCGCCAGGGAGACCCCAGCTATGCTGACAGGGAGGGATATAGCATGCTGAGGATCGAACCCGGCCCCGCACCCGCCAGGCACGCGCCCCTCCGCTCGGCTCTCCTGGCCCGTGTGATGCACGAACCACCTGCTCAGTGCTGTCTCTCCTTCCAGATTGTTCTCTGGGGCGGACTGAGAAGTGCCTGCGGAAACCGACAGAGGAGATTCGGCAGATGGGCACCGAGTGTCACTACTTCATCTGCGACGTGGGCAACCGGGGAGAGAGGTGTACCAGACGGCCAAGGCTGTCCGGGGAGAAGGCGAGTGGCCCGAGGCTCGCAGGGCTTGCGTCTACGCTACGGCAACGCCTGGCTCAGAGCAGAATGGCTGTGCCTGGGGGTCCTGGTGGCAGCTTTCCCTGCAGCGGCTGTGTGTCTGTGTGTGTGTGAGTCTCTGTGTCCCTGTGTATGTCCGTGTGTTTGTCCATGTGTATGCCTGGGGGGTGTTCATGCATGCGTGTAGCTGTGTCTATCTGTATGTTTGTGTGTGTGCGTGTATATGTAATGTATGCCTGGGTCTGTGTTACCTATGTGTGTGTGTGCCTGTGTGTATGTCTGTATTTGCGTTTGTGTCTGTTTTTTTTTTTTTTTTTCTTTCTTTCTGGGTCACACCCGGCAATGCTCAGGGGTTTCTCCTGGCTCTGCACTCAGGAATTACTCCTGGCGGTGCTGGATCAACAATATTGTAGTGGGCTAGAGTGACAGCACAGCAGGGAGGGTGTTTGCCTTACACGCAGCCAACCCAGGTCTGAATCGATCCCGGCATCCCATACGGTCCCCTGAGCACTGCCAGGAGTAATTCCTGAGTGTAGAGCCAGGAGAAACCCTTGAGCATCGCCGTGATAGTCCAGCGGGTATGGGACGCTGGGGAATAGAACCCGATTCGGCCGTGTGTAAGGCATCGCCCTCCCGCTGGGCTATCGCTCCGGCCCCTGTGCGTGTCTTCTGAGTCTGTTTGTGTGTGTCTGTCTGAGTCTGTGTCTATGTCCATGTGAGTCTGTGTTTGTGTGAATCTGAGTCTGTATCTGTACTTGTGTGTCTGTTCGTGTGTAGTCTTCTGAGACTGTGTGTCTGTGTGACTGTGTATCTGTGTGTATCTGTGTGTTTGTGTGAGTGTGTATCTCTGTGAGTGTATCTGTGTGTCTGTGTGGGTGTGTATCTGTGTGTCTGTAAGTGTGTGTATCTGTGTGTGTCTGTGTGTGTATCTGTGTGTGTCTGTGAGTGTATCTGTGTGTGTCTGTGTATCTTTGTGTGTATGTGAGTGTGTATCTGTGTGTCTGAGTGTGTATCTGTGTGTGTTTGTGTGTCTGTGTATCTGTGTGTGTCTGTGAGTTTGTGTGTGTCTGAGTGAGTATGTGTCTGTGTGAGTGTGTGTGTCTGTGCCTGTGTGTCTATGTGAGTGTGTATGTGTGTGTCTCTGTGTGTCTGTGTGAGTCTGTGTGTGACTCTGTGTCTGTGTGAAACTGTCTGTATGTGCATTTGTGTGTCTGTGTCTGTGTGTGTCTTCTGAGTGTGTGTCCGTGTGAGCCTGTGTCTTTGTTGTGCTGCAGGGGCTGCTCCGGCTGTAGGCTGTGGACGTGACGGGATTTCCTGCTGGAGAGTTTCGGCATGTGTGTCCGCTGGGGGGCGGGCCATTGACCCCCTGCCCTTCCTCCTCACACTGGCTCATGCTGTCTGAGGGCACAGTGGCCCCCAAGAGAGCAAAGTACCCCTCAGCGGGTGCCTCCGACCCCAAGAGAGTTCTGACCTTAGGACCCAGCCAGTGGCTGGTCTTGGCGCTGCAGAGGAAGGCGGGGCCTAGGCGGGCCCTCATGTCCCTTCTGTCATAGGTGGGCGACATCACCATCCTGGTGAACAACGGCGGTGGTCCACGGGAAGAGCCTGATGGACGAGTGACGACGACGCGCTGCTCAAGTCCCAGCACATAAACACCCTGGGCCAGTTCTGGGTGGCGGGAGAGCAGGCGTCGGGGACGTTGAGGCTTGGGGGCCCGCGTCCAGGGTGTCAGGGGGACAAGGGGGCCAGGTCAGCCGGACAAGTGGCCCCAGGAGGCGACTTGGATGTGTGGTGCAGGGCGGTCTGGGGCGCGGTTGGTGTCCACGCCCGCACTGGCGTCCCCTCCCACCCCAGACCACCAAGGCCTTCCTGCGCGCATGCTCGAGGCTGCAGAATGGCCACATCGTGTGTCTGAACTCGGTGCTGGCGCTGTCGGCCATCCGGGGCAATCGACTACTGCACGTCCAAGGCCTCGTCCTTCGCCTTCATGGAGAGCCTGGCGCTGGGGCTGCTGGACTGTCCGGGGCGTCAGCGCCACCGTGCTGCCCTTCCACACCAGCACCGAGATGTTCCAGGGCATGCGAGTGAGGTGGGTGAGCCCAGGGGTCCCGGGCGGGGCAGCCGCAGGCGGAGTGCTAGGCACAGCGGGCAGGGGAACCTGACTCCTACCAAGAAGCACAGCTACAGGCAGGGAGAGGTGACAGACTCAGGCGGAGGGCGCCGGCCCGGGGGCAAGCCTCACAGCCACCAGGTCTGTCAAACCCTCCTGGAGGATGGGCCCAGGACTTGGGGTAAGAGCCCCTGTTCCCAAGGGGAGACCCCTGTGTCTGGGTGGCCCCACTCACAGGTCTGGTGGAGAACGATGAGCTCGCAGGGCACGTGGGGCAACAGGAAGGGGGTGGGGCCAGAAAGCCCCAGAGGGTCCTCAAGTGCCCCAAACGTGCGGAAGGGTGGCCAGGAGTGCCGGGCAGAGGCCTGGTGAGGCAGCCCCTGGCTCCTAGGACCCACCTTCCTGCCTGCAGGTTCCCCAGACTCTTCCCCCACTGAAGCCCGAGACTGTGGCCCGGAGGACAGTGGAAGCTGTTCAGCTTAACCAGGCGCTGCTCCTGCTCCCGTGGACAATGCATGCCCTCATTATCCTGAAGAGGTACGGGCTGGGGCGGGGGGGGTGCTTGTGAGACTCCGGCTCACCGTTGCCCCTTCTCCAGGTGAGCGCCAGATGGGGAAAAGACTTCTGGCAAGGAAAAGGGCTCAGTGCTGCATTAGCCACGTCTGCTGTGGGAACTCACAGTGCTCCATCAGCCACAGGGCTCGGTGCTCCATTAGTCATGCCTGCTGCGGGAACTCACAGTGCTCCATCAGCCGCAGGGCTCAGTGCTCCATTAGCCATGTCTGCTGTGGGAACTCACAGTGCTCCATCAGCCGCAGGGCTCGGTGCTCCATTAGCCATGCCTGCTGTGGGAACTCACAGTCTCCATCAGCAGCAGGGCTCGGTGCTCCATTAGTCATGCCTGCTGTGGGAACTCACAGTGCTCCATCAGCCGCAGGGCTCGGTGCTCCATTAGCCATGCCTGCTGCGGGAACTCACAGTGCTCCATCAGCCACAGGGCTCGGTGCTCCATTAGCCATGCCTGCTGTGGGAACTCACAGTGCTCCATCAGCCGCAGGGCTCGGTGCTCCATTAGCCATGTCTGCTATGGGAACTCACAATGCTCCATCAGCCGCAGGGCTCGGTGCTCCATTAGCCACGCCTGCTGTGGGAACTCACAGTCTCCATCAGCAGCAGGGCTCGGTGCTCCATTAGTCATGCCTGCTGTGGGAACTCACAGTGCTCCATCAGCCGCAGGGCTCGGTGCTCCATTAGTCATGCCTGCTGTGGGAACTCACAGTGCTCCATCAGCCGCAGGGCTCGGTGCTCCATTAGTCATGTCTGCTGTGGGAACTCACAGTGCTCCATCAGCCGCAGGGCTCGGTGCTCCATTAGTCATGTCTGCTGTGGGAACTCACAGTGCTCCATCAGCCGCAGGGCTCGGTGCTCCATTAGTCATGTCTGCTGTGGGAACTCACAGTGCTCCATCAGCCGCAGGGCTCAGTGCTCCATTAGCCACGTCTGCTGTGGGAACTCACAGTACTCCATCAGCCGCAGGGCTCGGTGCTCCATTAGTCATGTCTGCTGCGGGAACTCACAGTGCTCCATCAGCCGCAGGGGCTCGGTGCTCCATTAGTCATGTCTGCTGTGGGAACTCACAGTGCTCCATCAGCCGCAGGCTCGGTGCTCCATTAGCCACGCCTGCTATGGGAACTCACAGTGCTCCATCAGCCGCAGGGCTCGGTGCTCCATTAGCCATGTCTGCTGTGGGAACTCACAGTGCTCCATCAGCCGCGGGGCTCGGTGCTCCATTAGTCATGTCTGCTTTGGACAGGCCTGGCTGCCTCCTCTCTGCTCACAGGTCACTCTCCTGACCTCCTGCAGGGCAGCAGATCTCCGACTGGCTGACTTCAGGACCCTGAATGGGTCTTCACACTGACTAAGCAACCCAGACCTTTTGCTTATGTGACCTGCCCCATCCCTCACAAATTAAAGCCAAGACAAGGGCTGAGGGTTTATACATTTGTTCCTACTCAACACATTGTATTTTCCCAGGTGCCAATAGCTGTAACAAAGCCATTCCCTATACCACAGTTAGGATTTTTTTTTTAATGATGAACCAGCGTGTGATAGCACAGCGGGTAGGGTGTTTGCCTTGCATGCAGCCAACCGGATCCAATCGCTGCAACCCGTATGGTCCTCCGAGCACCGCCAGGAGTAATTCCTGAGTGAAGAGCCAGGAGTAACCCCTGAGCATTGCCAGGTGTGACCCAAAAAGAAAACAAACAAACAAACAAACAAACAAACAAAACCTAGTGTGTTTTCCAAACCCAAGGGGCAGTGGGAAAAGGCTTTGAAGAACTCTCTGAAGCCCATTACAGTCTGGCTGATGGAAACCCATGGGCCTCTCACGTCTACATTGCCTCAGAGCCTCTTTAAACCGAGTGGATTCTGGGAGAGAAGGAGGGTGGACCGGCACCTTACTCTAATACTGGCGCTGACTTACAAACAGCTCGGCCATCTCAGAGCCTCGGGAGGTGCCCGGTTCATCCACCCCACTTTGAGAATCACGGTGGTTCCAGCACATTCACTCTGATGGAGCTCACGGGGATTCAGTGCAAGTGCCGGGGTCACCAGGCTGCCCCAGTGCTCCTAGCCGTGGCCACGTTGGGGGCAGCAGTCTGAGCAGGTCACGTCACCTGCGTCTTCCCACGTGAAGGGGCGGTACCCGGGTGCCCTGCCACGGCTGTCAGAGCCACTGGAGCCCCTCTAGGCCTGCCTCCTGAAGCCAGCTGTCCCTAGGCTGGGGGCACCCCAGTCCCAGGACCCTCCGCCTCTCCGTGGGGTCCTACAGAGCCCCACACCGGGAAACACCAGGGACACACCCAGTTGCACTTGTTCCCCACTCAGTCTTTGGAGACAGCACAGGTGGCCACTCGGTCCCCCTTGGTCTGTCCCGACCATCCAGGCCGCAGACCCCACCGATGCCACGCCAGTCTTCCACCTCAGGGAGAAATCTTTGAGAACATTCTAGAGACACACATTCACACACGATTTCTCTCAGAACACCTCAGAGCTCCACCCTCAGCCTTCATTTTCTCCTCCTTCCCTGCATTTCATCTTAAGAGAAAATTGGGCCACCACCTCCAGGAAGCCTTCCAGGGCGCTCCAGCAGGAAGTGAGCCTTTCTCCCTCTTTAAAGAGTCAAAGGGTGGGTCCCCAAGCGGACTGTGGGCCCCACTGTGATGTGCTCAGCCTGTGCTCGGAGCAGAACCAGAGATGAGACCTCTGTGCCACAGGCGGCGGGCAGGACAAGTAAACAGTGAGAACGACACTTGCGTGGTGTGAGGAGGGGGCTGGGGGTTGGGGCGTGACCTTGCAGGTGGGTCTGGACATTCCCTGAGAGAAGGTGACTAACTCCTGAGCCTCGAGGACCCTGACACAGCTTGTGTCCTAGGCGGCTCCCCTCTGCACCTGCCCTCGTAAAGAAACTATTTATCTGTCAGAGCCATGGTGCGGGAGGGAGTTTGCCTTGCATGCAGCCAACCCGGGTTCGATCCCAGCATCCCATAGGGTCTCCCGAGCACCACCAGGACTAATTCCTGAGGGGCCAGAGCAATAGCACACAGCAGGGAGGGCGTTTGCCTTGCATGTGGCCGACCCGGTTTCAATTCCTGGTATCCCATATGGTCCCCCATGCAGTGCCAGGAGTAATTTCTGACTGCAGAGCCAGGAGTCACCCCTGAGCATCACTGGGTGTGACCATCCCCCCCATATAAAGCCGTTTACTCACTAACTTGGAGCCCTTCCTTGCAGAGGCTGGAGGAGCAGGTGTGTGCCTATGACCGCTGACCCCTCACTGACCATCTGCTTTTCTCCCCCAGCATCCTCCCCAGGCGGCCCCTCGAGGAGATCCAAAAGTTCTCAGGAGCCTACACCTGCATGAACACTTTCAAAGGGAGGACATGAAGCAGCACACGTGTGCGGAGCTGCAGGGCCTACGGCGCCCGGGTGCACACACCACGCTCCGCCCTTGGCGCACTGCTGCTGGGTGAGCCCGGCTGCCTCCGGCCTCAGGGAACACCGGCTGCCACTCGGCCAGCCCAGGACCTTTGCACAGGACCGGAGGGCCCAACTCTGACCCCCTGGGGGAGGCAAGAAGCCAGCCAGATGCCGCCTCGACACTTCCGTCCATTTCTTGTTCCGTAGAGTTTGCGGTTACATCGCTTCCCAAGTGTAGCCTCTGCCGAGAGCAGACACTGTTTCTGGGAGGCTCCATCCCAGAAGTGCCTCCCCCCCCCCCGCCCCCAGGATCCCACGTCTGTGGCTTGTGCAAACTGGGTGAACGGAGGGAGTGGAAAATAAAGAGGTCGCTTTGTTTTTGCGAGGCTGGTTGGTTTTTCTCTTGTTGGCTTTGGGGCTTTGCTTTTGGTTTGAGATTTGCTGTTGTCGCAAAATCCTTGGCGTTGCTCCTTTGTGAGCACTGGGAAGGGCCGAATCGCACCCAAGAAAGAGAAGCAGCGGCTCAGCATGCCCAGCCTGCGGGCAAGAGGAGGCAGAGATCAGGAAAGAGACAGCTCAGGTGTGGGAGGGGGGTGTCGGCCAGGGGGGGCTCTGCCAGGCTCCCTCACTGCCAGGGGTGGCGCTTTGCCCGGCTACCTGCTTGCCTGGTAAACGTGTCCTGGAGAGTCTGAAACAGATGCCACGGCCCCGCCCACCACGTCTACTGCTCGAGCAGACAGAGCCAGCCTTGCTTAAGTGCCTACTGTATACCTCACTTGTGCAGGGTGCTGAAAGGGGTGCCTGCTGTATACCTCACTTGTGCAGGGTGCTGAAAGGGGCGGCCGCTGGGCCCAAAGGCCAGCAGCTCACTGGATAGCAGCAGATTAACATGGAACAGCCAAGGAGAAGGGGCCGAGGCTGGGTGGTGGGAGCAACCAGGCAAGCAGTGCTGCAGGCCTGGGGAGGCCTGGTGGGATAGAGCGGGAGGGTCCCTGGGGTCCCCTGATCTCCAGAGATGGGACGGATGGGCCTGTCTTGGACAGGATGACGGGGTCTTGTCTACTACTATTTTTGTAAAAATAAAATTGGGGGTTGCCTTACCCGGTGATGCTCAGGGTACTAGTGTACTCAGGAATCATTCCTGCTGGGCTCAGGGACCATATGGGATGCCGGGGACTGAGCCCAGGCCACCTGCTGGCAAGGCCCGCGCCCTCCCTGCTCTGATCCTAACCCAAGTGCCAGCTTTTCTGACCACTGTGAGTGGCAGTGGGTTTCCAGCAGCCTGGGCCCCCCCCCGAGGGGGTACGACTAGTAAGGATCCAGGCTAGTGGGAGGCAGGGAGCCTGGTCGCATGGTGGGCCTGGGAGGGTCGCCCAGCCAGGCTGCCAGGGCTGAGCAAAGAATCGAGGCTGTGCCAAGTGGGTAAGAGTGACAGGCGTGGAGCCCCCTGGGCAGGGCGCGTCCACTTGGGTCCTGGGAAATGACCCCGTTGCGGGCGGAGGCTCCTGCCATCCCAGCAGAGAACCAGACGGAGGCGGGCACCGAGCCCAGGGTGGCGCCACCCCTGCTCCAGCCTGGCCGGGACCCAGAGGACCAGGCGATCTAGTCTGGACGGGGCCCGGGATTGAGTCCCTGGTCCGCCCCAGTTCAGGATCAAGATGGGCAGAGACATGGCACCCAAGGACCGGGGTGACTGTCAGACTCAGGTCAAGACTCCCAGAGGCCCCATACCGGCTGTCTGAGGACATGGAGGCCCTGCCCAGGATAGCCCAGTGCAGAGAAGGGACAGAAAAAGCCAAGTCACAAACAGCTGCATGGGAGGCCAGAGTGGTAGCACAGCAGGGAAGGCGTTGGCCTTGCACGCGCAGCTGAGCAGGGTTCGATCCCGGCATCCCATATGGTCCCACGAGCACCGCAGGAGTAATTCCTGAGTGCAGAGCCAGGAGAAACCCCTGAGTACCACTGGGTTTGACCCAAAAACAAACACTTAAATAAAGAGCCACATGGAGATGCCCAGGCGAGCTCCCCAGGAGAGGGTTGATTCACCGCGGGGGTGTGACAGTGAGTAAGGGGTTGCTCCGCAGGGTCTCAGGGCACAGGAGACTGAGGCCCGTCTCCCCTCCACCCCCGTCTGCAGCAGAGCACCAGCACCACCTCAGCGGGCGTCTCAAGGTCCCCAAGACAAGACCCAGTGACTTAGTCTCCAGGGCTGTGCCCTCACCTCTCGGAAGTTCTCGCCTTCTCAGCCCTCTGTGAGACGGGAGACCCCCAACATATGGAAGCCAGTGCTCGGGAGGGGAGACAATCGCTGCCACCTGCCTCATGTCACCCCACACTCACCTACAGAACACAGGTGACATTTGTACCCTCTTGCCTGAGTCCGGGATAAGGATGGAAGGAAAGTCCCCAGATGCACAGGGACAAGCCTGCTGTAGCTTCTAGAAAGTTCCCCACTCAGGCTGCCCTAGTATTTGCCATGTGACTGTGGAGGGTGAGTGGTGGCGGGATCCACGCTGACTGTCCCCGTACGAAGTGACTGCATGTAGCGGGGTCCTCTGTGGCAGGGACACCTGTGTCCTGGGGCACACTCCGTGGCACCTTGATGCTACTCACAAGACACCAGTGGGACCTTTGCAAGATGGTGCAGAGCCAGAGAGGGGCCGAGTCCCGGCAGCAGACCGCGAACGGGTTGGAAGCCCCGAAGGGCCACTGACCCTGCCTGCCGCTGGGGCTCCGTACCCCCACCCCCGGGGTGCCTCGCTCTTCGCCTCTGGCTGGAAACTGGCCCCGTGGTGAGCAGAGCCCAGGCGCCGCGTTCTCCAGCCTGCCTCCCCCCACCCCCCAAGTCCTCTTCATTCCGTTCATTTTTCACTGTTCCCGAGACAAAGGCCAGCAGCCGGGACGGGAACGCTGCGCGCTGGCCCGGCCCCTCCGCAGCTGCCGTGAACTGCCCGCAGTCCGCCGGGGGTCACTGTGAGGACGGCCCAATCCCCGCCCAGCCCAGTCCCGGGCATGTGAACTTCCCAGGCCTGCTGTGCCCACAGTGAGGGAGCAAACACCCACAGATGCCATGCTGGAGTCCTCTGTGGTAGCGGATTTCGGGGTCCCACTGGCCAGGGCCGGCAGGGGAGGGTGCTGATGTGGCAGCTGCCAGGAGCTGGGGAGACCGAGAGAAGAGGAGCTGACATCTGGAGGGTCCTAATGGGTCGCGGAAGGTCGTCCTCGTCTGTGCGATGCCCCGGGAGAACAGGTGGTCCTCGCTAGTTGCAGTCATAAAGGCATGGCCCCATACTAGGGGGGAGCGAGAGCTTGGTGTTGAGAACTTTCCAAAATGTACGTTATTTCCTAACGCTATTTCATAATAAAAGCAATAAATTGTGTGCTTGGGACACAATAGACCCTCCGTGCTTCAAATGCACTTAATAAAGAAAACCTCAGGAAAGACGGCAGGAAGAGAAGCAGTCATCCGCCCAGTGCGCGGCAGGGCCAGGATTCGCTTGTTTTTGTCGTATTTGGGGCCACACCCGGTGCTGCTCAGCCTTACTCCTGGCCCTGTGCTCTAGGGCCGCCAGGGGTCAAACCCAGGCCCTGCACTGCAAGGCAAGTACTTCCCGGCTTACGCTCAGTCAGCCCCTAATGCCAGGATCTGAACCCGCATGCAATTGCAAAGCCCTTGCGTGGGTCCCCAGGGCTGAAGCTGTCGGCATCAGAGCCTCAGAGTGAGAGCCACCGTCCACCTCTTCTGCTGCCCTGCGGTGCAGCCCAACCTCTACTTGGCCCCGTGTCAATGTCATTGCAGCTTTCAACACGGCTGGACGCACCCTCTTGCTCCTTGGAGCTCAGGGGTGCCAATCCAGATGGACCTGAAGCCGGCACGAGGCCCCTCTGGATCAGCCATGTTCCAGGTGGGTCTCCTTCCAGAGTCACTGTGCACCAAGCAGTGAAACCCTCCCTTCTCCGACTCTCAGCCGTCCCCCTCCCTCTCACACACACATTGTTCACACATGAACACACATGCACAGACATAAGCACACCCCTACACATACACAAGTGCATGCATGCTAAAAACGCCACATACACCTATAGATGTGCACACCTATGTCCATGATCTAGGGTCCCGGAGCCGGGCACCCTTTGGCGGATTGCTCTCTCTTGCCAGCGATCAAGTCCCTAGAAATGCGCCCGCACCCTCGCACCCATGTGGAAGGGCCCTGATCAAGAGAGGAAGTGCACTGCAGGGTGCTCAGCACCAAGCAGCAAACTGGTGCAGAGTCGGCCAGCCCAGCGCGGTCCCTCCCTTACCTGCAGCCGAGTCAGAGCCAGAGGCCACAGACACCGGCTTGCAGAGCTGCTCAAATGGCTCAAACGCACGTGGGGTGCTCAGTGACCCGGCAGAGCGCAGTCAGGCACGACAGTGCGGCAGCGGCCACCTGAGAGGCAGGGCCACAGGACCGCTGGTTATGAGGGCACGATGCCGTGGCCGGCCCAGACCACGCCGCAGGAGCTGGAAACCACGTCGCAGCCCGGTCTGAAGCTCCAGGAACCACCCCGAGTCTCAGACAAGGGCGGGTGCCAGGGCAGAAGATGCCTGTCCCTGCTTGTCGCCCCATCGCCCCTGGAAGACATAGTGGGAAATTTCTTGCCACACCCCAGTAACTGTGCTCAGGCAACGGGGCTGCTGATGGGCTGCTGGACCTGGGAAGCCAGCCACGTGGGTCCGGGGGTGGTTGGCTGCAGGGTTCAAGCAAGTGACCCCAGAACCCGGGGCAGGCTCGGTTCTCCTTCCCTGTCCTTCAATTCCATCCTCTGGGCTGACCTCCAGAAGTCTCAGACACGAGTTTTACAAAAGAAAACACAACAGCCCCAGGTTCAAGGGCAGCAATAAAAAGAGAAACTTCCTGTCATCCAGACTGCGTTCCGGTGGATTCTGATTGGCTTTACGGGAATCACATGTCCAAGTGTGAGCCAATCATAGTGGCCAGAGGAAAGCAATGCTCCGATTGGCTTGTTGGTCACGTGCCCCGGAAGAGCCTGGAGACGATTGGAGGGCGGCTTCCCAGAAGGCCAATGGGGTGCCCCGGTGAGGGCGTGACAGGACCTTGGGCTGCGGTGACCCTCGGGCATCGCCGGCGGGGTGTGAGAGAGGGTCGCGGGCGGGCCCCTCAGTCCATCCTGGTCCCGGGAGACCCGGCGAAGCGAAAACCCAGCAGCTGCCACCAGGACCGCCACTGCCCCTTGGGGTGACAGCTGGCCAGTTCCCGACGAGCTGCCCTGGCTGCAGAGCGGACACGGGCCTCGCCTGAGTGACAGCTGGCCAGCGTGGTGGCAGGGAGCTGGCGGCCCTGCCTGACCTCTGTCCGTCCTGACTGGCAGTCAGCAGCTCCCTGGCCGGCGGCTGCCCGGTGCCTGCCAGCGGCCAGTGAAGGGCTGTGATGGGCGTCGCTGAGCGACCCCGCCCCTTCCTGCACCGGCTGCCCACGGGACAGACGGACGCCTCACAAAAGCCATGTCCGGAGGGCGCAAGGGCTGCAGCGGGGCCAGAGTGCGGGGGCTTCGCTGTGCCCCTGCGGCAGGCGGGGTGCGGAAATGTCAGCTGAGCCGCCTCTCCCCTGCTCCGGGGGTCTCTGAGCCCGGGCAGGCGCCCTGCCCCGCCCACCACCGCGCCGGGCTTGTCCCCTGGCCCCCAGGCCGCCAGGCGGGATGCGGGGCCTGTGAGGCGGCTTTGTAGTCACGTGTTGGGAGGCCGCTGTGCCGGAAGTCACGTGTTGGGAGGGGGCTGCGCCACGTGGTCGCTGTTTGAGTGCTGCACCGAGTCGCAGGTTCGAGGTGGTACTGTGGGGTCCCGTGTCGAGGCAGGGGCTTAGAGTCACGTGCTGAGAGGGCGTGGTGGTAGGGAGTCACGTGTTGGGGCGGGGTTTGGAGTCACGTGTTGGGCGGGGTTGGAGTCACGTGTTGGGGCGGGGTTTGGAGTCACGTGTTGGGGCGGGTTTGGAGTCACGTGTTGGGGCGGGGCTGTGGAGTCACGTGTTGGGTGGGGCTGTGGAATCACGTGTTGGGCGGGGTTTGGAGCCACGTGTTGGGGCGGGGTCTGGAGTCACGTGTCGGGCGGGCTGTGTGCCCATGAGGGACTGGCCTGAGCAGTCATTAGGGCAGTGAAAGCGGACAGGTCCAGCGGGAGGGTGGCGGGTGGCATGCTGGTGCCCGTGAGGACACCGGGGCGCCTGCAGGGGCGTTGGTCTGCCCGAAGCTCTTGCCGAGGCTCCAGCTGTAACGAGGCGGCGGCGAAGGGACTTGCCTTCCAGAAAGCCCTTGGAGGGTTGGAGAGAAGCGGCCGGGGCGGCTGGGGAGCCGCTGGGTAACGGGACGGAGCTGAGCGAGGGGTCGTCGGCCGAGGACAGCCTGCCCCGTGCGCGCAGGGGGCGGCGTCCCTTTACTGCCCGCGAGGGCGCTTGGGCGCACATGGTTTACACGAAAGTGGAGGGACTCCCCTGAACATGGGCGCATGCCTGCCTTCAAGTACTGTGCCAGTACAAGCGACTTTTGGAGTTGTCAAAGAGTCGTTTCCTTGTTGCGGCGGGCCTGGGCTTGGGTCTCCCCAACAGTGCTGGGGGCCACGGGCCTGGCCCTGTGATCCTGACGGGAGCTGGGCCTGGTGGTCCGGGAAGCATCAGGGCCGGGCTGGGGCAATTAAGTCGGGGTTTCGTGCCCGCAAGACACGTGCCCCATCCCGGAGCACCCCGAGCCCGAGGCGGTGGGTGGGAGGCCCGGCCAGTACAGCTTGTCCGTTCTACAAGAAGCTGCCTCGGGAGTTGGGTGCTCAGGGACCCCCTGAGGGGCTGCCTTCTCCGCTTCACCCTGTCTCGGGCGCCCACCTCCCCTGAGCCCCTGCCTTAGCTGTGAACAGGTGACGGATCCAAGAAGACTCCGCTGTGGTCTGGACTATGGGCCGTGGACCAGGGGCCACCCCCAGGCGGTGTGAGGCTCCCGCCGGGCCTGGATGACAGATGTCCCCCCAGGGAAGCGTCTGGTGATGTGTTTGGCCTCCCCAGTTTGGAGCACACGGCTCCTGTCTGGTGTTTGGGGGCTCGGCCCTGGCCAGCACCCCGTCTTTACTTTGGTCACTGGGGATGAGAAGGGTCGGTCAGTCCGCGAGTGCCCCCCACCCCGCCCCGTGCCCTGGCTCTGGCCGTGTGGCTCCTGCCTCTTGTCGGCTCAGAGCCCAGTGGGGAGGGGGGGAGAGGCGGAGGGGTCTCGGGGCCTGGGTTCAGAGCAAGGTTAGCCAAATAGTGGATAAATGAGGGGCAGAAAAACAGGCGGCTCCCCTCACGGTGAACTTTTCTCCCCAGCTAACCTGCTCCTGGGTCTCTCAGGTAGCGGAGTGCCCTCCATCACGGGGGAATACCGCCCCGCCTGGGCTCTGCCATCCAGGTGGCAGGACAGTGCTCGGACGGCTCCTGGGCCACGCTGATCCCTCAGCTAGAAACCCGGGCTGCTTGGCTGGGCCTGCAGGGTAGCCCCTGGACAGCCAAATGCCCTGCTCCTCTGCGTGCACCTGCCCACAGCGGGGCCTGGGGGCTGGGGCCATGTCGGCTCTCCCCTCTCCTCAGCCAGCCCCTGCAGTGCGCCCCTGGGGACCAGCCTGGCCAAGTGGGCTCCAGGGGGTCGCCCTCCCAGTCTCCTGGCACACACAGAGGAGCCTGGACGTCACTGGAGCCTTCTGGGAGTCCTGAGGCCACACAATGAGTGCGGGGGCGAGGGGGTCACCGGGAAGGGGTGCTGGGGCCAGGCTCGGCCAGCAGGATGCTGGAGCTTTAGTACTTTGGTACCGAGCGCCAGGACCAGAGATGGGCTGGGCAGGTCTCCGTGGCTGCGGAGCAGAGCGGGGAAGGGGCATCAGGAGACGGCGGAGACAGACCGCGCCACAGGACGTGTCCCCGATGAGCTGGGGGAGAAGGTGCCACTGAACTGCTGTCAGCACGGTAAGGCAGGGCTGCCCTCCTCAGGGGCTGTGGGTAGTGTCCAAGGCCAGGCCAAGGTGCCCATCTGAGATCTGCCCATGGCCTTGCGGGTGGGACGCAGAGCCAGGTACCCCAGGACTGAGGAAGGGGGCGCCCACAGCTGCCGGGGAGAGGGGTTCCTGCTTTGATGGGTGGGACAGGAAGCCGCTTGTTGCTGGGCAGCAAAGGACAGGCCGAATGTGACCAGTACCCCTCAGTGGAGTGAAACCGAGGAGGGAAACTCAAGGGAGGGGGAAGAGTGTGCGCTCTCTTCCCTCCTTGAGAGGATCTGCGGTGCCGAGATCTGCCCGGTCTCAGGCCCACTCATCTCCCACGGGGACGGAGGAGGGCCGCTGCCGTGCCTCCCGTGAAAGTCACGTTTCGAGGGTCAGCCGAGAGCGTGTGAGGGCCTGCTGGATCCCTGCAGTGCGGGGCTGGGTGTAGCCACCGAGCACAGCACAAAGATCCTTTTGGGGCGGAGCCATAGTGCAGCGGGGAGGGCATTTGCCGTACACGTAGCCGACCTGGGTTCCATCCCTGGTATCCCATGTGGTTCCTTGAGCCCTCCAGGAGTAAGCCGGAGCATCGCTAGGTGTGGCCGGCTGGAAGGAGCTGGACAGGCCGACTCACAGGCCGTGCACGGAGGAGACCTGTGTTTGATTCCCAGCACTGCATACATGGTCTCGCTATCAGGGATGGCCCTCAAATAAAACTTTTTTTTTTTGGCTTTCTGGATCACACCTGGTGATGCTCAGGGCTTCCTCCTGGCTCTGTACTCAGGAACCACTCCAGGAAGTGCTTGGGAGACCATATGGAATGCCGGGATTGAACCCAGGTTGGCCTTGTGCAAGGCAAACGCCCTCCCTGCTGTGCTATTGCTCCGGCCCCAACAAAAGATAATTTGAATGTCTTTATACTACCTCGTGCTGTTCCCAACTTTTCCCAACCTTTGGGAAAGTTTTTCCCTGATGGGTGCATAGGCTGTGTCCAGTTTGCGGTTTCACTGTCTCTAGGCCACTGCTCGTGTCTTTGCAGCTGTAAAGCCCTTTTGCTGGGGGTGAATTCCAAGCAAAGGTGACAGGGACCAAGAGCAGAAATTGCTTGGACTTTTCCTGGTGTCATCTCATTGCTTTTCCCAAAGGGGACCCGGTGGCAGAGACTGCGTAGAGACTTCTCCGCTATCAAATGCTGCGGCCGGGCCCTAAGAGACGTTCTGTACTGCTGGGCGGGGGCGCTTACAGACAGTTTGAGGGGAGCTCTGAGCGCTGGCCAGGGCTCACCAGGGAAACAAGGGCCAGCACACGCTGTGTCTGAGGCTTGGGGGGCACAGGGGGCTTGACCTTCCTAATTGCTGGCCAGTGTTTGGGGGCTCCCTACCCCCTGCAGCCCAGCCCCCGGGCCCAGCGTCTCCCCGGGTGTCCCAGGGAGGACACATGGCAGCGGGGAGAGCCTGGGGGCGCCCTGCTACTCTCTGACCCCGGCCACTTGGCCTCCTGCCTTCCAGAGTTCACAGGGAGGTGACGCCTCCTCACGAGGTCAGTTCCGTCCCCTCCGGGGCCGGGAGGCCCTTCCTGGCCTTGCCAGCATCTGCGGAAACTGTTCCTGCTCCGGCCCACTCCTCCAGCGGCGGGTCAGTCCTGGCCTTCCCAGCCCGGGCCTGGGGAGAGGACCCAGTCCTGGGCGCAGGGTAGACCATGTCCCCCCCACCGCCTCTCCCTCCCCAGGCTGGCGCGGCTGCATCTCTCTTCACCACCGGGAACAGCTCCCAGCTCCAGCCCCGTGGTGGACGTGGGGCAGTGTGGCCACCACCGCCAGGGTTTGCAGAGCGAGCTCCTTGGCCAGGACTGGAGGTGGCAGGAGGGTGGGGTCACTGTCTCCCCTAGGCACTACTTTTAGAGGGTACTGGGCTACACTCCGTGGGTCGAAACCTCAGGGCTTCTGGCTCTGCTCAGCGATCACTCCTGGTGGGACTCAAGGAGCCGTATGTGATGCCAGGGACGGAACGGGGCCAGCACCCTAGCCTGAACGCGCTCTCTGGGGCCCCTGCCCGTTATTCTCCGCCTTGGGAATGCCTGCATAGATGTGGGGGTGGAATCCTGAGCTGTGCTCTCTGCCAGCCTAACCCTGCCTCAGTTTCCCCACCAGTGGGTTCACTCAGAACTGCAGGGCTGCCGTCTGGCGATGGCTCCTGAAGACTGAGAGGTGATGTGTCACCCACCCGAGGCCGTCCCAGAAAACGGGATAAAGTGAGGCCTTGCTTGTGACCAGCCGGTGATGGAGAGAAGCGGTAGCCCCCGCCCCCACCCCTGCACACCCCCGCCTTCCAGGCACAGAGAAGCGCCAGCCTCGCTCCTGCTGGGCCCAGGCCTGCCCAGGGCCCAGCCAGGCCTGGTGTTTGCCAAGCACCCCGCGGGGAACTGGGAGCACCCGCCCGGCCCCCACCCCAGCCCGGGCAGCTTCCTCAGGGCCCCACCCCCAGGCGTGTCTCTGGAAACTTGGCGTTGGAGTTGGGGCGGCGTGGCGGGAGCCGCTCATCATCTCACGGCTGCTCTTTGTTGCCCCTGACAGGCCGGTCCCGCCACCACACACTTCAGCTGCCAGTGCGCCTCGGTCACCCCATCCATCACGGGCGGGGCTCCCGGCCGCCCCGCTGCTCGCCTGCCGCGGTTCCCGTCTGCCTGGAGTGGGGAGATAAACGGGGCATGAACTGGCCCCCTGGTAGGGGTCAGCCCCTTCTGCCCTCATTAAAGTGCCAATCAAGAAGAGGAATGGAGCCGAGCCAGTGAGCTCAGCCTCCCGCGGCCGCGGGGCGGGCCAAGGGGCCGGCCTGCCCCCCCACCTCGGCTTGACCTCCCTTGCAACATCGCCCTGCTGGGCCCTGGGCCAGCTTGGGGCCTAGAGCTGGAAGCTCGGGGTGCACGTGGGCCTCACACGGGCAGCCTGTGGCTGTTTGCTTACCTGCTCCCTCTGGAACAAACTGCCCCTCTCCCAAAAAAAGAGTAACTGCAAACCAGCACCGTGGATGATCTCTTGGCTCTCAGGGCTGGGGGTGAGTCCGCGGCCTCCCTTGGCCGGGCCACTCATCCTTGTGACCCTGACACCTTGGAGGGGGTCACCCCTGGAGCTTCCTCTTTGTCTCCGGGGTGTCTTAGGGTCTCCCAAATCCCTTCTACCCCACAGGAGAGCCCGTCTAGGGCAAAGACTTAGGCACGGAAACTTGTCTTTTCCACTCAGAGCAGAGGGAGGTGGGGCGCCCCGGAGACGGGCCGCGGGAGGGGGCCAGGATTTCAGGGCCCTCCTTGGAGACTGACCATCCTGCATCCCTGTGAGACGGTCACCACCGGCTTCTTTCGGCTGTGCCTGGAAGGGCTTGAGGGCCAGAAGCCTGACGGTGGGGGCTCCCAGCACCTCCAGCTTGCCCAGAAGCTTGTCGCAAGGCATTTGGGGAGAGCGTCCTGGCATGAGGACAGTCAGGCTGAAACACTGAGTGTTCCTGCTTCTGGGGAAGCTGCCACATGTCAGGACGTGCCGGGCCGGGCGCTGGAGGCTGGTCTCCATCCCTCCCACCCCGTTCCTGAGTGGGGAGCTGGGTGTGGCTGTTTTTGCCTGTTTCAGCAGTGCTCTTTGCGCTCCTTAGCTGTGGGGCCTCCACACACTTGCCGTGGCACACGGGATGGTGGGTGCTCACACAGACGCCAGGGGTTCCGCGTCCTGACCAGGCGCTCGCACCGCCAGAGCTGGTGCTCGCGGGGCGTGGAGGACGTGCCTTTTCTTTGTGGCGCTGGGCAGCGCACCCAGCAGCTCGTTACAGCCATTTGGGACCCGGGGACTTGAACCTGTGACCCGATGCTGGCAAGGAACTGCCCCTCCAGTTGCCCCGTTCCTCCGGCTGAGTCACTGGACCTTGATTTGCTCTCTTTTGTTTCTGTTTGTTTGAGGGCCACAACTGCTGTGCTCGGGGCTCACTCCTGGCAGTGCCTGGGGGACAGCTGCAGAGCCAGGGATGAATGCTGCCTCTCTCACTGTCCCCTGTCCTTGGGTGGTCACCACACCAGCTCTGGTGACGGCGCTGCCACCAGCAACCTGGATTGGTCACGTCATGGCTGCCCATCCTGGAGCAGCCAGTGATGGGCACTTTGCCCACTGCCCTGGGTCCCGGGACGTGGCGGGGCCCCAGCAGTCACCCGGAGGGCCACTGGCAGGTGGGCGGATGGGGTCTGAATGAACGTGGAGTTTCAAGAATGACTCCAGAGTAGTTGGCCCAGCAGGACGGCGCTGCTTGTTCGGGGGCAGTGAGAGAGGCCAGCTTGGGGGGGAGGAGGGGACCAGGCGCTTTCAGAGCTGCCAGTGGAGATGCCAAAAAGGTTGTGGGAGCTGCGGGTCTGGATCTCGGGAGTCGCTGCCTGAGGTGTGAGGCTGAGACATGCGTGGTGTGGAGGGTATTCAGGGCTTCTTTCATAAGGCTGGGGGAGACAGACAGACAGAAAGGCCTGATAGACTGGAGCAGCCATCCACGGCTGGGAGGAGAGCCCAGGCCCCGCGGTTTCCCAGAAACCCGTGAGCAGGGAGAGGAGGCGGCAAGGGCCGAGAGCCACAGTCCGGTCCTGCCAGATGAGGCCTGTCAGTGAGATCAGAGTCGGCAGAGCAAAGGTCATTGGTGGCCACCAAGCTCCAGCCGGGGGCTTCACAGAGGGGAGGTCACCAGGCTTTGCCACCCACGGCTCAGGGATAATTCTTGACTCCTTGCACATTCCAAGTAGAAAGCTTCAGCCTGAGCAGGTGAAAGAGTGAATCGGCTTAGCATTCACTCCCAAAGAAGACACGTGGTCGAATTCTCATGCTTAAAGGGCTGAGACCATCCATGCTGGCACCATCAGCTGTGCCCAGGCGTCCCACCGTTGCTCCATTCTGCCACTCAATTCCCTTGAACTGATCTAGTCACTCTTTACCTGGGATAGGCACAAACTGTTCCATTGGCAAAGACTAAATGTATTCAGCGACTTAATGAACAGATGGACAAGACGTTTGCATAAGCCGGGAAGCTGGCTCACAGGGCAATAGCACATGCCTTACGTGTGGGACCCCAGCTTTGATCCTGAGCACGTTCCCCAAGCATTGCTGGGTACAGCCCTGCCGGCCCTCGGGGAGGAATCCCCGTCTCCCCAAAGAGGAACACCCACACATACAGAAGCTTCACTCTGGGGTGGAATGTCTTCCGCAGGAATGTGCGAACGAAACTATTCCATTCCGAAATGAAGGTTCTCTGGACTTACTAGCAGATTTGAATCTGGCAGAAAGCAGATGCTTTGAACTCTAAGACAGGTTTCCTACATCCATTCAAACAAGCATCCAGAAAACGAATAATCCAGGGGAAAGCAGAACGTTTAAGAACTGTGGCACAACGCACACGGGCCAATATACTGGTATTGGGGATTTTGGAATTAAAGGAGGAAGCCGATTGGACAGAGGAAGTATGGAGCAGAGTGCAGACACTTGCTGAGATGAATGACAGCTATGAATCGCAGGCTCATAAATCTCGGCGCGTCCTGGGAGGAACATGAAGAGTGAACGGCCATTATCGTGGCCTGTTTCCATATTTAAACATTTAGTAGTCTGAATATAAACATAAAAATGCAGCAGTTTGCCAGGTAGTGAATGACACGGACAATTTGGGGGATCTGCCAGATTTAGCAAATTCTTTCTGATTCCCCAATGATGTGTGAAGCAGCAGTCCCGAAACCAAAGTGTGCACTGAATCGAGTTCTTACACCAGAGTTGTCAGGGTCCAAACCAGACCCTGTGTGTGTGTGTGTGTCCATGGGCCACACACAGAACCAAATACGTTGCCAGGAGGACCTGATGAGATCTGTTTAGAGCATCTTCCACTGTTCAAACCGAGCAGCTGCAGAAGACCCGATTGGTCCAGGGGGGCTTGTGTGCGCCTACAAGTGACGTCAGGAGGCTCCCTCCACGCTTAACCACGGGCTCCGGAGTGCAGGTGACTCCTGGTCACCCCAGCCGCTGGAGCAGAACAGAGTGAATGTGGGTCTAGAACTGAACCAGGAAGGCCAGGCTCTTCCCAAAATGACCTGATGCCGAGCTGACCAGAGACAGGAAACAGGGAGAAAGAGAGAGAGAGAGAGGGGGAGAGAGAGAGGGGAGAGAGAGGGGAGAAGAGGGGAGAGAGAGAGAGAGGGAGAGAGAGAGAGGGGGAGAGAGGGGAGAGAGAGGGAGAGAGAGGGGAGAGAGAGAAGGGGAGAGGGGAGAGAGAGGGAGAGAGAGAGGGAGAGACAGGCGAATGCGTCCATCGGCCCCCACACACAGGGACTTAAGGAGGAAGGAAAAGCAGCACCTCCTGATAGACAGGTGAGACACAGGGAAAGCCTTCATAGCTGGAAGGTGCATCTGATGATCCTCAGCACCCTCCGAGCACCTCCAGAAGAGATCCCTGAGCTCAGAGCTGGGAGTAAGCACTAAGCATCACTATGTGTGGTACACACACACACACTCACACACACACAATCCAGGCAAACAAGGGTGGAAAGCTCTCTGCTGAGGTCTTTGATGAGCACGGGTGAGACACAGGGCAATTCCTCCCCAAAGGCCACTTGCAGAGGGTGCAGAGGCTGCAGTCTGCTCTAGCCAAGGGGAGAGTGGGAAGGACAGTGCCTCGGATGGGAGCTTCAGCTAAGACTCCGAAACACCCCCACACCCAGCAGCAGTTCCCCAGGCTGTGACCTGAAAGCTCATGGGCCCTAAGGACCCCCTGAAGCTGGGGGGGTGATGCGGGGGAGGGGCAGGATAAGTGGGAGGTCAGTGGCCCCACACTGGTGGCAGCAATGAACAAGGTGACCGAGTGGCATGACGGGCCAGCTGTGCCCAGCGACAAGGCAGAGTGACTTAAACCTACTCCTCCATCCCGGAAGCTCAAGTGGACTCGCAGTGTGGGAGGAGGGTTTGCTAGCACGACCCGCCCAGGCCAGCACCTTTCGTCGTTGTTCGCAGGAGCTGTAGGGACAAAAGCACCCTTTCCTGAGTCCATCTAGAGAATGGGGACAGTGCTGAAATGGTGGGGGCGGGAGGGCTCCCCTGCTGCTAGTCTGGGACGCTGCCCGTGCATGCCCCGCTTAGACACTGCTGCGCGTTCAGACTCACAGAGCGGGATCGCTGATTCCAGCCGCTGCGCTGGCTTAGAGCCCACCCGGGCTTCCAAAATGAGCTCCATTCCCTTGGTTTCTACTCCAGATCTCACAAAGGGGTGTTTCCGAGAACTCAGGCCCACACTCTATTTCAAAGCTAGGGTCCTTGACCTGCCCAAGCCAGCGGTGGCTGCCTCCTTGCGTCACTGTTGCTCAGAGGCCGGCCCCTCCTTCCACCTCTTCACTCAGGGTTTTTATGTGTATGTGTGGGCCACACACAGTGATGCTCAGTGCTTGCTCTTGGTGCTAGCTCAGGGATCTCCTCTGGCACTGCTCAGGACAGATGGGGTGCCGGGGGCCAAATCAGGGCTTTAACTCTGCTAAGGACCAACATGACAATATTATCGAAACACAAACACAAAGAGGGCCTGGCTGGAGCTCTTCTGAGAATTAAACTCCAAACCCTAGGTGTGGAACAGGAAGTTCACTGTGGCCTTATAAGAGCAGAAAGACTCACACAAATCTAGGTGGCCTGAGCGGGACACTGGCCATGAGCAGCATCTGTGGCTGGACGCTGGCAGTTCTGTGCAAAAAAATGATTTCCAAGAGCTATTAGGTGGGGCAAAGAAAAGCAATGAAGCAGAATTCTAATGATTTTATAAACAGAAGGGAAGACTATAGACACACACACCCCTACGTGGTCACCTGGGCAGAGACTAGTGCCGAGATAAACAGAAAGTCACCCCATGCCAGCATGTCCCTGGAAAAACACACAGGAAGTGAGGGATGCTGGCTGGGAGGAGTGGGAGGGAGGCACAAGATAAAGAAACCATCAATAAAAACAAACACGGAGGAGCGATAGCCCAGCGGGGTAGGGCGTTTGCCTTGCATGAGGCCGGCCTGTGCTGGCCCGGGTTCGATCCCTGGCATCCCATATGGTCGCCCGAGCCCGCCAGGAGGAATTCCTGAGTGCAGAGCCAGGAGAAATCCCTGAGCATTGCCGGGTGTGACCCAAAAAAGCAAAATAATAATAATAATAATAATAATAATAGTAAAAATAAAAATAAAAACACCAAACAAACACAGAACCAGGAAACGAGATGGACAGATACCACCATGTCCAGTCTGTGCTGCTCCCGGTCCCTGCCCTAAACACCACAGTGGCCTTCTCCCATGACGGGGCTGAGGATTCTTTCCAGAACACCTGAGCACTGAACCCAGCCACTGGGCGAAGCTCACACAAGGTGAGCTGGAGGCGGCCGCTCCTGTCTGCTGAGTCTTCCTGGGCATTGCAGGTGGAAAGTTCCCCTGGGTCATGCCTTGGGACAGGTGACACCCTGGGAGCCCAAGTGTGTGGACATCGCTCTTAGGAAACAGCCCTTAAAGCTGGGTCACAGACTCCCGGGCCCCAGGGAGATGGCCAGGAAGTTGAGGGTTACGGGGTCACTCATTCCCTGATACTCTGCCGTGTCACCCTCTGGACCACACCAGCGCTGCCTCAGTGGAGCAGGCTGGTTTATGGCACTGCCCCCCCAATGTTGGGGCTCAGAAAGCGTGCCAGGACCCGGGACCCCCAACACGAGACACACACGGCAGCGGCATCTTCTCCCTCCTCACGCTGAAGGCTCCAGGAACCCGAGAAGGGGCCCAAGATGTGCCCAACCTCGTGGCCACAGAAACAGGCCACAGGCACAAATGGGGGCTGCCCATGTGCCACCCCAACCCTACTCCTGACACCTCACTTCCCTGCAATGTAGGACCCGCGTCCTTGCAAGCCTCCCTTCTCTTCCTGCCTGTTCCTCAGCCCTCATGTGCGGGCTCCGCGTCTGCACGGAAAGGACGGTCTTCGCCCCAAGTGCCATCTGCCGTTCCGTACCCAGGACTCAGGGGTGTCGCGGTCTCATGGCGATACCCACGTGTCCCCAGCCTCCCTCTCAAGTTTTTTGGCTGGGTTCTCTGGGGCTGGACAAGCGTCGGGCTGTGCCTGCCCACTCCAACGTGGCCCTCCCAGCAGGCAGTGCCCGCTCCCTGGACACCCCCACAGAGCACCCGGCAACCCCCACAGGCTTGGAGGAGCCAGCAGAGACTCGTGCAGCGCGGTGCTCAGCCCGGCACAAGGACAGCAACAAGGACGTCTTGTCATGGCCCATCTGCGACCCCCGCCGCCAGGCCCCGCACATGGTGAATTCACAGAGCCCCCCCATCCTCGGGGGACCCCTTCCTCTCACAACAGAAAAACCCACTTCTCTGCAGGATGGACCTGAGATTTGGGGATGCGGGTGGCCGCCACACCCGGAGGGTGGTGCTGGGCAGAAGCTGAAATGCGCTGGCCCAAGCGTGGAGGGGGGGGCCGCAGCCCTCATTCCTGCACCCAGACTCTGCTGCACTCGGGGCCACTGACCCAGAGCCCCTTTGTGACCGGGTCAGTCTGGTGCTGGGCCCCCACGGTGGGGAGCTAGAGGCTCCTAATTCTCTCACACTACCACCCTGCCAGCTTCGTGGGTGCCCACACCCTGACATGAGTATCTGAAGCAAAGAACTCTGAGTCCAGGGCCAGAGGCCACATGCCGCCCCCACTGTTGGCTTCTCCCGGGCCCCAAGTCCCCGCCTCTGTCCCGGTCACTGCCCCTGCCGCCACACCGTGACCTGCTATTTCGAAAGCAGCCACAGGGAAAAAGCAAACAGCCTCACGCTCTCCCTCCCACGGTCACGTTTCAGCCACCCACACACGTCACCTGTGGCTCCGGTGCTGGCGGGCTGGGCATGTCTCCCCACAGCCTTGCCCACCGCTCTCCCAAGTTCCGACGTCTGTGAAAGATCTGTCCACGTTTGTTGGTTTGTCAGGGGGTGTGACTTGCTGGGTTCATTTGCTAAAACAATCTTGTTCCGAGAATCTGTTCACGCCCTCAGTGGGCCCCGGGTCCTAGAGTCTGGGTCCAGATCCAGAACGACTTGGGGCGTAGGGGGGGGAGAACTGACATCTGCTTCCTGAGACTGGAAGCGTGGACGGTGATGGTCCGAACATGTGAGGTTCTGAAGACAAGCGGAAGCACCAGGATATGCAGAGCTGCCTGATTTCTGCCAGTCTGGTCACTGGCGCCTCTCAAGGAGTGGGACTTTCTCTGAACCCTCTTATCAGGAGGCGACAAGTGTTTCGCCATTTCCCTGCTTGCCTTGAAATGTTTGCAGCCCCCACCATGGCTGTCCGCTTCTCTGTAGGGTATTTTGGGTGGGTGAACAGACAGTGTAACCTCCCCAGGAAAGAAACAAGAAAGCAACAGCAGGTGGGCAAAGCGTATCGAGGAAA
The DNA here is from genome assembly GCA_021461705.1 of Cryptotis parvus. Lineage (NCBI taxonomy): Eukaryota > Metazoa > Chordata > Mammalia > Eulipotyphla > Soricidae > Cryptotis > Cryptotis parvus. The sequence goes on from JAJIBD010002255.1 coordinate 151,861, forward strand.
CAGAAGCAAAGACGAGCAACTGGATAGCCACAGTCCGGCAATGGCCGCCCGCCACGCCAGCTCCAGAACTTGGCAGCTCCCCACCGTCCTTCCTCTGCCTTCCCAACTCGTCGGGCTTCACTGCTGGGCACACCAGCTCCCCACCCACGGCTGCCCTCTGAGACCCAAAGCTCTCCCTTGGCCACGTGCAGCGGTGGCCTTAAATTCATGGGGTCAGCTTTAACTCCTCTTCAGTTATGCACAAAAGACACAAGAACCTCGGGAACTGCAGTCATGGGCGCTTGCTTTGCAGGCAGCTGACAGGTTCAATATTCAGCACCACAGATCTGCAGCAGCCTGAGTCTGCAGGAGAGATCCCTGAGCACACAGCCAGGAAGGATTCCTGAGCACAGCCAGGAGTGATCCCCGAGCACACAGCCAGGAGTGATCCCGAGCACAGAGCCAGGAGTGATCCCCGAGCACAGAGCCAGGAGGGGTCCCGAGCACAGAGCCAGGAGTGAGCCCTGAGCACAGAGCCAGGAGTGATCCCTGATCACAGAGCCAGGAGTGATCCCGAGCACAGAGCCAGGAGTGATCCCGAGCACAGCCCAGGAGTGAGCCCTGAACAGGGCCAGAAGAAAGGCCTGAGCGCAGGTGAGGTGTGGGAGAACCCCCCACCCCCAGAATAAAATGAGCAGACTCAGAAACGCAGAAACAAGAGACGGGCTCCGGGCAGACCGCTGGTCACAGACCACGACCTGGCTTGTACAGATGCCCGAAACCCTTCTAAGCTTCATGTCACTTGTTCATTCATCTTCCAACTTTATTCCAGTCCATGCTGCAGCTGGCCAGAGCTACCCTGGCAACGTGGCGTGCTAGCAGGAGTCACCACAGACAGCACGGTCCTTCCCTCTGACACATCACACACGCTCTCTCTCGGGGCAGGCGGGACACATAGGCACTGTCAGGGGACCCTCGGGGGGCTCCCTTGGGACACGGAGAGCAGGTGCCCTTGTGCCCTACAGTGGCTTTAGCTGGAGCCACTCTTCTCTTTAAGAGCAAATGATGCTCTCTGGGATCCGCTGCATTATTACGGCAACTCTGAAAACTCACAACTGTTCACTGAGGATGGAAGTAGGCGTGAGGCCGTGGAGCAGAAGAGAACTGGGTGCTGTGTCCCGTAAACAGCTTCAAGGCACTCACAGGTCTACTCTGCAGCCTGCGGATTTGAGAAGAATTCTGGGGCTGTGGCCCTGCCCTTTCTGTGGCTCTTTCGAAAAACACCTCTACTATCTACTGTCCATTGGGTCTGTTTTAGGGAAATGACAATAGCTTCAGTTCTAATGGGATAAGCAAAACAAACAGGAAATTTTTAAAGTAAAAGAAGCAGAGGATAGTGGAGGGGCCAGGCCAGGGCCCCCAGAAAGTGGGACGGTCCAATTGGGAGCTCTCAGAACCTGTTTTCGGGTGGACACAGGCTCAGCAATGCAGGGCCTCATGTGATGCTAGCACTTTCGGAGTCAAAAGCCACAGAACCGAGACCACTCGAGTCCGAGAGAGGGGGCTTTCCGTCACGGACCTCAGCAAGAATAGCTAGAGAGCAAGGGCCTGTCCACCCGCTTTCACACAGCCTCAACTGTGTAGGTGTGAACTGTTCCGCTGGCCCACGGCGCAGTGTCAGAGGGGCATAGGAAGGGCACTGCTGGCCTCTGGCTCACCCGCCACTCACACACCTGCCCCCGCCCGCACCCGGGCACGGTCCCCACATTGCCACCTCTTCCCAGCCGTCCAGTCCAACCGCCCACGGCCTTGCTGGAAACTTCTCTCCTCCACTCGCGCCGTGGTCACTCTCTCAGCCTCCCAGCGGCCCATCCTCCCACACGGCCCCATTAAATGCCGGAGTTCCCAGGCCCTGCTCCGCCTGTCCTCTCCTCACCTCCGCTGTGCCTGGGAGCCAGGCCAGCGGGCGTGAGGCCAAATGGGCTCCCACGAGCTCCCACGGTTCCAAATTGCCCTTTTTCCCAGGGGCTGCTTCTGGGGCCAGAGATGTCAGCACCCACGTGCTCGGACCCCAGATGCTGCCAGACGCACCCAGCAGGAGGAACACACACAAGCCCCAGCATCTTCGCACCGGCTTCCCGGTGCCCTGGTTCCAGCAGCTGGACACGTGAGGCCTGCCCGGGATGCCTTTCCCAGGGCTCACTCCTCCCCACCATGCCTGCCCGCCCCTCCAGCCCATCACCTGTCCCTGCCCATCGCCTGTCTCGCTGTCCTCTCTTCAGCCTGCTGGGCCCATCCGTTCTGTCCATCCTCCGCTTGCAGCACAGGGTATTTCCGAGACGCCGGCCTGGCGGGGACTCCCTCTGCCTACCTGACACCTTGCTCCATGTGGCTACCACTGTCCGGCCCGAACTGCCCCGACCAGCTGTCTGGCCAGCACAGGCTCGGGCTCCCACCGTGTGCTCAGGCGCCCCACGCCCCACCTCTGACTGCATGCACATGTGCACGCACACACTCCCTCTCATGGGCGACTCTTTCCTCTACGCCCCTCATTCTCCTCAGCCCTCTGAGCCCCTCATTCTCCTCAGCCCTCTGTGCCCCTCATTCTCCTCAGCCATCTGTGCCCCTCATTCTCCTCAACCCTCTGAGCCCCTCATTCTCCTCAGCCCTCTGAGCCCCTCATTCTCCTCAGCCCTCTGAGCCCCTCATTCTCCTCAGCCCTCTGAGCCCTCATTCTCCCTCAACCCTCTGAGCCCTCATTCTCCTCAGCCCTCTGTGCCCCTCATTTTCCTCAACCCTCTGAGCCCCTCATTCTCCCTCAGCCCTCTGTGCCCCTCATTTTCCTCAGCCCTCTGTGCCCCTCATTCTCCTCAGCCCTCTGTGCCCCTCATTCTCCTCAGCCCTCTGTGCCCCTCATTTTCCTCAGCCCTCTGAGCCCTGACTCCTGTCTCATTCCCACTCCACCTCAATGTACTGTACTCTGGTACTCTGAGGAATGCTCCAGGATTTCGACCTCTGTGACCCACTGGCAGGAAACACAGAGGGTGGTTTCCAGGGAGCACTCGGCCCTCGGGGCCGGAGGGAGCACTGTCTTTCTGGGCTTGGCCAAGACTGTCACTCCATGTGGCCCCAGTGGAAAGAGGTGCAAAGATGAGCTTTCTGGGGTGAGCCCCCTGGGGTTCACTCATCCAGAGCTTCCAGGTGTCAAGCTGGTCTCCAGGCACGCAATGCCTCCAAGGCAAAATGGGCCTGTGACTGTGTGCTTCTGAGTCAGCCAGGAACAAGGAGGTGTGAAGGTTTATGACCTCCCTGGGAGCCATTTATACTGGGCGTGCAGCTTGGGTAGGTCTGTGGGAGTGCAGGGGTCGGCTGGTTTGAAGGGTCACAAGTGGGTGGGCCGCTGGGTGGGGGTGTGGGGGGTAAGGGCAGCTCTGTGGGCCATTGTTCCAGCCGGCCCTGAGGCCCTCCAGGCCCAGAGGCGCTCACAGCAGCTGCCGCCTGCTTCTCTGCGCCTGTTTACTTTAAGTCTCACTGCTTGGCCCGAGCAGCGTGTTAAATTTAGAAATCGCTTCTCAAGCCACTTGAAGATGTAGGTCACAGCTCTCTTGTACAAAGAATGCAAGATCATAGAGGATTTGATTAATAAAGTCCATAAACATCTACCTCTAAGGATGTGTATGTGCCCTGTCTGTGCACGTGGACCCGTGGACATATTTTGAGTGTAAGTATTTATGTGTGCATGCATATGTCAGAATAAAGAATCCCCCTCCTTGATTTTGAAATTATAAACCTGCCTATATAGCTCCAGGATCAAAGGATAAATTACAAGAAAAACTACAGAGAGGGGCTGGGGAGACAGTACAGTGGCCTTGCACATGTAGGTGAGTCCGACCCGAGCACCCACAGGGTTCCTGAATCTCTGCCAGAGTGAATCCTGCAGGCAGTGAGCACCACCCCCCCCCGCAACCACCAGAGGCTCCAAAAATGAAAAAGAAAAAGGAGAAGAAGAAAAAGAAAAAGCTACACAGATAAAGCAAAGGGAAAGAAACCGTCAAGACCAAATCTATGAGATAAACAAAGCTGACTTGGAAGACTTGTCATCTCCAGAACGTGATCTTGGCCTTGCTGGGACACGGGTCTGTGATAGAGAGCATAAACCTCACACGTGGACGCCCGAGTTCCATCCCTAGCGTCGGGAAAAGACGGCGATCATTACTCAGAAAGGTGAAAAAGCAAAACATGGACTTAACAAGCAAGAGAGCCGCAAAATCAAACAAGTCAGACAGTGGGGATAGAGATTAAAGAGGAAATCAAAGGAATAAGAGAAAAAGTAGCAAAGACAAACCTCAAACTGGTTCTTCAAAAGCCCAGCTTCCTTCAAATGAGCTAGCGGAAGGTGGAGATAGTGCAGTGGGCAGGCGTCTGTCTTGCACATGGCTCATGGCTGACCTGGGTTGGATCCCCAACACCACATGCGGCGAGCCCGCCAGGAGTGATTCCTGAGCACAGAGCTAGGAGTAAGCCCTGAGCACTGCCGGGTGTGACTCCAAAACCAATAAATAACCTAAAAATTTAGTTATTAAGGGGGAGGTAAGAAAAAGGCAAGTCAAAACACAATGTGCAAAAGGAGAGAGAAAGTGAGACCCAGAAGAAAAGTGCCCGCCAGAGAGGCAGGTTGTGGGGGGTGGAAGGGAGGGCAACGGGCCACTGGGGCACCGGTGTGGAGGCGTGCACTGGTGGAGGGGTGGGTGTTGGGTGAACCCCAATCATGAGCAGCTTTGTAATGGTCTATTGCATGGTGATTCAATAAAATAAATTAAAAGTAGAAAAGAAAAATTCAAGTCGATGACGGAGCAAGGGAAATAACCAGAATCTGCAAAGGGAATTGAGGTCCCTCTGAGGGGGCCAGGGAGGAAGCCCAAAGGGTAGAGCACAGCCTTACATGTGGAAGGCCGGGTTCCACCCTGGCCCCCCAGAATGCTGAGCACTGCCAGGAGCACCCCCAGGCCAGAGCAGCCCCTGAGCACCGCTAGGTCTGGGCCCCCAAACCCAGACATAAGTAAATCTTTAAAAATCACCCCAAAGCGTGCAAATGCGAAGCCAATGAGTACAGTAAGTTTCTGAAGCCAAATACGCCTCCAAAATGGACCCACGAAGACATGAAACACTGATTATCCACGAGCAGAGGCCCCGAGGACTAGAGGGCATCGCCGAGGAACATTCCGGATCCTCAAAGGGCAGCAGCCTCCTTTCATCTGACCTCAGCAGATCAGAGCAGGAAGGGCTGGGCTGGGCAGCGGTACCAGCCCAGCCGGCGTGTAGGTCCTACGGTTGGTTCCTGACACCACAAATAAATGAGTAAGAACAGGAAATTAAAAGATCAGTTACCTATTGCAAGCGAGAGAAGAGTCCCTCACTTACAGCTCCCAGAACCTATTTTTAAGAAGACAGCACGAGATTCACCGAAAACTCTGGACAGAAGAAGGGTCCCTCTCTTTCGGGGTGGGCGTCGACAACCGGCTGTGCTCTGGGCTTGCTCAGAGAACACTCCCAGAGGGTCTTCTGTGATGCTCGGGATTTGACAGGGTCGGGGGAGACTGGGAATGTGCAAGGCAAGTGCTTCAGTCCCTCTACTGGCCCCAGAGCCCTCCAACTTGGGATGCTGGTGAGTGAACCTGGGTTGGCCACGTGCAAGGCTAACACTCTACCCACTGTACTATTGCTCTGCCCCCCTTAAGATGCAAAGACAAGAAATGATAAATAAAACCAGGAAACAGATCAAGAGAACAAATGAGCACATTATGGCCAAATGGGGTCTACTCTAGGGACTATGGATCAGGAAATCGATTACTGCATCACTGCATCTCCAAAAGGTGAGGGCCCAGAGCTATAGCACAGCGGGAAGGCGTTTGCCTTGCATGCAGCTGACCTGGGTTCAATCCCCAACATCCCGTACGGTCCCCAAGCACTGCCAAGAGTCATTCATGAGTGCAGAGCCAGGAAGAACCCCTGAGCACCACCAGGCGTGGCCCAAAAACTAAAGCAGAAACTGAACGTGATTTCCTCGGGAAATACCCCAGGAGCACGGAGAGCATGAACTCCTGTGGTTATTCATCTGAGGTCGGTAGTTGGGTGGATTCCTGGAGAGGAAAACACGAGCAACTGCCCCTAACAACATCTATGTGACATTACACATTTTTACAATCAAATCTATTGTAGAAGACCTTTAGCATCTGGACAGAGGGGTTGGGGTACTCGCCGCCCCAGTAGTGTGCAGGCGCTACTCATGACTCTTGCTGCTTTTCTCTGGCTAATGCTCCAGCCAGAAAACTGCAGCCTCACAGGGCCAGAGCGACAGTACAGTGAGCTGGGCATCTGCCTCTTGCGGCTGGCCCAGGTTCAACACTGGCCGTGGGGGAGGGAAGGCCTGGCATTCCTTTCTTTCCTGTTTCCAGGGTCACGCCTGGTGCTTCTCAGGCTTACTTCTGGAGCTCAGCGATACCTCCTGGCAGTGCTCAGGGGACCACACGGGGTGCCAAGGACTGGACCGACGTTGGCCACCGCAGGCCAAGCACCCTCCCCGCTGGACGACGGCTTTGACCTCAGGGATGGATGCTATTTCTTGCCTAAAGCCTGTTCCTGACACACAGCCGCCAAGTCAGCCTCGGCCTGTGCATGTCGGTGACCAGCAGCCTCCATGGCCATCTGCTGCTCGGCACCTCTGCTGGACTCACTGGCCTCTGCTACTACCCTTCGTGACCACCTCACTTCCCCTCTTCTACAAATCTCCGTCACCTCCCTGTCCCCCTCACCCTAGTTGCCCAGGGTAAAAGGCAATCAAGTGAGTGTCCGAATTTTCCGTGATATCTACCGGCCTTTCTCTGCTTCCTGTCTCCCCAGCACCCTATGTCTCTCCTTCCCTGCCCGGCCCCATCACTCCAGACAGGGGCCAGATTTCTGATTCTGATCGCACTCTCTGGAAGTCGGCTGAGGGAGAGCAGCGTCCTCTCCTGGGAACCTCTTCCCTTCCCTCTCGGGCTGGCAGTCCGGGCACTCCGTCCGGCTCCGTCCTGCCACGCTGATGACTTTCAAGTGTGTCTGGCCTGCTCTTACTCCAGACCTGTCCCAGACATCCTTCAGCTGCTGGGTGTTATACTGGACCCTGAATTTCACATGTCCACACTGACCTCCAAACCCAGTCCTGAGGGTTCCTAGACCAGGATGGGCAAGCACCCCATCCTGCAGGGCCAAGCCGGGAATGTGAGTGGGGCATGCGGCGTAGGGGGGGGCCTGGCCATGGAACTCCTGCGCCAGGGCAAAGGCTGCCTCGCCTGGCTCTGTGGGTGTTGAAGCAGGCTCGGCGTTCATCACTGGCTGGCGACGGTTCTAGAATCTATGGCACATCCAAGAAACCAGGAGCCTGGGAAGTCAACAAAGCATTTTATTCCACAGGAAGAAAAATAACAACTCTGATGTGAGAAACAGATTAGAGTTTTAACAGACTGGTGATCGCAATTGTGTCTGCACGCCAGAGAACCAGATCTTTTGTCGTGTACTTTCACCGAGCAGCCTCTGGGGTATTTGGAGGCGCAACGGCACCTAAAGACCAGCAGCCCAGAGCCTGCAGCTACACATGGCGGCAGCTCCCAGCAGCGGAAGATGCAGTGGGGCTGGACGAGGGGCCTCCTGGACCCTCGGGCCGTGTCAGAGTGGGCACACCCTGAGCCCTGGCCTGCTGTCCAGGGCCAAGGCTAGTGGCTATGGTTAGGTGGTGGCACAAGCTGTCCAGCTGTGCTGGAGTGGGGAGTCAGGATGGCTTCTGATGGCTTCTTACTGGATTTCTCCTTATTCAATGTATTCTCCTCTCTGGAGAGGAGACGGACAGAGGACTTGAGCGGCATAAACAGCAGGGGAAATTCCCCAGGATGCTTTAGGCAGCCCTGGCCGCACTCAAGAGCCAGCAGTGAGCCTGCTTCCACCAACCGTGCTGAGCCCCAGAGTCTTCCCATGGTGAGGGCAGGGCAGAGCTGCTCTGGGCTCTGAACCCCACTTTCACATCTGCCTCTGCGCAGGTCGAATGTCTTCCTGGCATATGCCACCAGCTCCTGGAGCGCTGGCAGGAGCAGCAGGAGGAGGGGGGCACAGAAGCCCCGCGCGAGCACCTGCCCATCTGCAGCCAGAGCCTGCTGCTGGGGCCCAGCTGCCGCCACGGCCGAGGGTGGCCAGTCTCACCTGCTGCGGTGCATGGCCTCAGGCAGGAGCTGCTGAGGACTGACACTAGTCTAACGTGTGCGGCCGAGAAGGGCCCTGACTGCAGGAGACACGTGGCGGTCCTGCGAGGGCAACAGAATACTGCCACGCCAGCCTGCAACCCCCTTCAAGACTCAAGTTTCAGTTGTGCAACCCACAGACCCAGGGGGCGCTCCCCAGGCCGTACAGCCCTGGAGTGAGGGTCGGCCTTTAAAAGCACGACACGCAAGCACTTAAACACACGTGCGGAGGTGCTCGCCTCCTGCGCTCTCCTCTCTCTCTCTCACATACACAAAACACACACATGCGCGCATACACACACAGGAGGGAGCAGGAGCTACTAGATAAGCTTCATCTGTGTCTTGGAAAGATGGGAGTCACAGGTTATAAACTCCAAAACCTTCTACACATCCACTAATGTAGAGGTCTCAGGGACTGGGGCAGGGCTGTAGAAATCGATCCACTTTAAGAAAATAATTTTTTATGTGTTTTTGGGCCACACCAAGCACTGCTCAGGGCTTATTCTGAGCTCAGGGATCACTGCTGGTGGGCTCAGGAAACAATAAAGGGTGTTGGGATCCAACCTGGATCAGACGTGTGCAAGGCAAGTGTCCTATCCGCTGTACTATTACTCTGTGGCCCTTTAACACCACAAAGCGGCCCCCTCGTTCTTGGGCGAGGGCACCCCTCGTTTAGCTGCTTTATTCCTTGCAGAAAAGCGGGCACAGAGTAAACCTCGGGAGGCCCCAGGCCCCAGACAACTGCCTGGGATCCACACAGAGCTCCACGGAGCCAGACAGAAACTGGTCTCTATGACTCAGATGGCCTTTCGGTCCTGCCCGGTGTCCCCAGGCGCGGGTCAGGGCCTGCCCGGGGCCTTAGGAAGCGCAGGCGGCAGCTTTCTCCCTTTTGTGCAGCCTGGGGTGTAAACTGCTTCTGCAGTCCCAGGCGTGTCAGCCGGCACACACACACACACACACACACACATACACACAACACATACACTGTGAAATTTAAACAGGATTTTGAAGGATCTTTTTCTCTTTGAAGCCAAGAGAGCTTTTAATATTTAAAATTGATGCTCTTCAATAATAACCAAAGAAAAAAGGCATTCTGTATACACACGTGCATGCACACGCACATATGTATGTATATAGAGAGAGAAAGAGAGAGAGAGAGAGAGAGGTGTTTGTGTGTGTGTGCATGTGTGTGTGAATAAAACATAGCTCTACCCCAGAGTCTGGCAAGACTAGTCAAGAGAAATCCAAATTGTTGTTCAAAAAAAAAAAAAAAGAACCTTGTGTTGATCCAAGAACCAGCTTCCATATGGGTGAGAAGCTGGTCAGGCTAGCCCCTCGGCACCTTTCCCACAGGCCCAAGGTGACCGCCATCCTCGAGCTCTGGCCACTCTGCTGCCGAGCCAAACTAACACATTCTTCACCTTCGGGAACGCCCCCCTGTCACACGCGTCAACGCAGTGCAATAAAAGAGCCAATCTGATTTTATATGACTTTACGTCACAGCCCTGTCCATTGCTATATATTTACAAACACACAGTTGTACATATATACATGTTGACAAAACACAGGGCGCTCTAGGATTAGCTTCATCGTGGTAAGCGCTTCTCTCGACGTTACTCAGCCAATACCTTCTGAAAGTTACTTCCCCGAATCTAGCGGAGCCCCCCCACCTTGCTGCCTCACAAACTCTAGTTTCCTCGCACCCCTGCCTCTGGCATTCACTCTCCCCCTTCCTTAATCTCGCCCCCCAAACCTGGCTGCTGTGTGCCTCTAACTGATGCCGAGCCTCTGGGTCTCCGTCCCTGCTGTCTGGCTTGGGGCTGGTGTCCCAGGGGCGCCTGTCCCAGCAGCGTGCTCTCAGGAGTCCAGCTCCAACTGCTCTTGGTTTTCGTTGAGTCTTAACATAAGTTGCTGCTCATAGTAAAGGCTCTTTGCATAGTTTATTTCCTGGGACAACTTGATGGCAAGGACCTCTGATTTCACGTGCACCTGAAGCACAGCAGGCAGGTGGTGACATCAGACAGGGTCACAGGTCAGGTCACAGGCAGTGCCCGCCCCACCCCCCACCCCCCATGTGGGTGCGAGGTCCCTTCTGCTAACACATTCCCGAAGACATTCCCCGAAGACATTCCCCTGAACTCACCGACACTTGGAACTCAGTGATAGAAGTGGAACAGAGAACAGACTCAGAGCAAGAACCGGGGCTGCTCCACCACCCTGCTGCAGGCCAAAAGGGAGAGCCAGTGAAGGCACCAGGGTCTCTCCTGATGGGAAGCCCTCAGGGGCTGGGGCGAGGGCCTTGAGCGAGGCTCCACCAGGACAAGGGCCTCATGGTGACAGTCACTCATCTGGGAGTGACCGCTGGTAATCCACCAGTCCCCACCGAAGCCAAGGACCCGGGGAGCCTGCACAGGCCAAATCCCAGCCCAGTGCATTCCTGAGGAGGGAGAAGGCCAGAGATTCCTGGGGAGAGGAGCGGGGCAGGGCTGCCCGGCTATTTCTGACCATCCTGGTCTGCGGGAGCTCAGAGATAAGGAGGTTTTGAACAACTGAAACAGTTCTCCAAAGTAGCCTTGGACATGCCGGCAGCCTGGGGAAGTGGAGGACAAACATGGCCAGCTGGGAGCTCCCGCTGAGCCCCCAGGCAAAGGGGATGAGCCATGGGGTTAGGGGCCTCCCTTGTATCCCCTGAGCCCTGGCCGGGAGTGGGACATCACACTGCAGTAGAGAGCGTGTAGCCAGTGGCACAGTTAGCACAGACACGGCAGTCATGAATGGATCCTGATTCTTGTTTTTTTTCTGGGTTGGGGAGATGCTTTTTGGGTCACACCCAGCGGTGCTCATGGGACCATATATGGAGCCAGGGACTGAACCCAGGTCGGCTGCATGCGAGGCAAGGGCCCTCTCCTGTGTCCTCTCTCTGGCCCCAGGGATCCTGATTCATGCATTAACTAACCCTGCATTAAGTCCTGCATTAACTAACCCTGGTACCTTGGAGGCAAAGTAGACAGTCTTCTGGGAAATACTGATGGCAGGTTTGCCCTGCGTGGGCGGGGGTGCTAAGCCCCGCTAGAGAGGACTTTCTCTGACCTCAGAGCAAAACGGCCATTTCCACAGTCACAGGGGAAGCAATGACAAGCTTATGGCCCCTTCTTGAGGCTTAGGCTCCTGTGTGAGGGATAAAATCCGGGGAGCCATGGCAGGTGCCCACAACAAACCGCTGGAGCACCCCCAACCCATACCTCCTGACCTCTGCACGCGGGACAGTCCGCACAAGTGGACAGCTGACCGGATGGGCACTCACCATGGGTTTCTGCTGGGAAGGGCGGGGATGGCCACCCCGCTGCTGGTATTCCCGCCTTCTTGGTCACCTGCACATACACCTTCCCGTGGTCTTTGGAGACCAGGCAGTGGTAGAGGTCATCGTACTTGACCTCGAGGAAGATGGCCTCCCCGGTCCACGTAGTCCCCTCTTCAGGAAGTAGACGGCCTTGGAGGAGATGAGCACGCAGTAGCTGTCGGTGTTCTCCACGGCGATGAAGCTGCAGATGGGGAGACAGGATGGGACCCAGAGCCACACCCGTTGGGGCCTCTGCTTCCCCTCTGTCTGGGCAGTGGCAGTGACGCAACAGACCATGGGTGGTAGCTGCCCCAGAGACCACCTCACATCTGGAAAGGGCTCGCGGGGCCTCAGGGGCACCAGAGCAAAACGCAGGAGCAGGAAGCCACAGCTCTCCTGGGGAAGGAAGCGGGTAGGGGGCTCTGAGACAGAGGAGGAGGGTGGGAGAGGCCCGTGGCGCCAGTGGGCGTACCCCATTCCAGGCCCCCAGTTTGGAGTGCTCCTTCCCAGCCCGTCAGCGCCTCGGTGACTCCAGCTCAGGCCTCCTGTGCCTGCCCTCCCTGCAGCACAGGGGCGCCGGCCGGGGCCCTCCGAAACCCCTGCAGTACAGGGACGCCGGCCGGGGCCCTCGGAAACCCTGCAGTACAGGGGACGCCGGCCGGGCCCTCCGGAAACCCTGCAGTACAGGGACGCCGGCCGGGCCCTCCCGAAACCCTGCAGTACAGGGATGCCAGCCGGGCCCTCCGGAAACCCTGCAGCACAGGGATGCCGGCCGGGCCCTGCGGAAACCCCTCGGCCCCAGGGTGCTCCTCTCAGGCAGCTGCTTCTAGGGGGTCTGGCCTCCGGAACACCCCCGCCTCCTCTTCTAGGGGATGCCCAGATGGGAAATGTGAGCCCTCCAGCCTCCTGCTTGCTCCTGGGAGAGACGACGCCCCTGGGGGCCGTGGGGGACCACTGTGGGACTGGGCAGCCAGGGCCCCGGGACCCCACGTCTGGGAAGACTGTCCCTGGCCTGACGACGGCGCCGGGAGAACTACTCAGCACCGCAGCCTCCCTAGTCTCGGCCCACCCAGTGCCCTCGGCAGGGCCGTGCTCCACCAGGGCCACCCTGTAACAACTCTGCCACCCCAATTCTATGATCCGAATTGACTCTAAGGCCTGAATTTATTTTTCTGATCTCATCCTCTATCTGCAATTTTTCAAACAGACAAAATACAAAACTCCATGCAAGAACAACCGGTGCTGGCATGGATGTGGGGAAAAAAAGGGATTCTCATCCACTGCTGGTGGAGTGCCGACTGGTCCAGCCCTTTGAAAAACAATATGGGCATTCCTCCGAAAGCTAGATATTGAGCTCCCATTTGATCCAGCAATAGCACTCCTGGGAATATACCCGAGAGACCGAGAAACACATAGCAGAAACACTATCTGTGCTTCTTTATTCATCTCTGCGCTATTCACTATAGCTAGAATCTGGAAACAACCTAAATGCCCGAGAACAGAGGACTGGCTAAAGAAACTGTGGTTCATCTACACTATGGAATACTATGCGGCTGTCAGAAAAGATGAAATTATGAAATTTACCTGCAAATGGATGGACATGGAGACTATCATGCTGAGTGAAATTAGTCAGAAGAAAAAGGACAGATATAGAATGACTGCATTCATTACTGACATAAATAGATACCAGTGTTTTACTAAATGTGGGAAATGGTAATGGCAGATTAAAACTCACCATTGAATATACACAAAGAGACTTAAGTGATAAACTCTAAATACCTGCAGGGCTAGCCACAATGTGTAAAATAAGAGGGAGAGAGATGCAGAGACAGAGAGAGAGAGAGACAGAGAGAGAAAAGAGAGGAAACTGGGGTACCTGCTATTAAGGCAGCATGGGGGTAGGCGGGAGGGGGGTGGGTACATCGGTGGTGGAAATGGGGCACTGGTGGAGGGATGGGTGCTGGTATACTGTATTACCAAGAACCAATTATGAACACCTTTGTAATTGTATGTTTCACTGTGGTATAATAAAAAATTAAAAAAAAGAATGTCTACAAAGGAAATAAAGATGGAGAATTTCATCCTACTTTTGTTCTTTCCGTGGGCTTTATGCTCCCCCATGTGCCTGGGTTAATTTCATTAGAAAAGAGGACTCCTGCAGCTGGTGGGCGGAGTGGCGTATTTTTGTTTTCTTTTTTACCCTTTTTTTGTACTAAAAATAAACACCCAGAGGCAAAAATGCAAGACCAGAAGCCTGGAGAGGATGGAAACGGCTGCACAGCGGAGACTCAGGAGGCAGGACAGCTTCCAGGGTGCCCAGGCGCCATGGTCTCCAACTGGCCACAGCCACGTTTGCCGCGGTCTGGACAGGAAGAATCCTTGGAGTCATTTCTCAGGCCTCTGTCCCTGTTGTGAATTTGTTCCTTTTTCACCAGTTCTCTAAAAGATAAGGATTCTTTCTTTTATTGTATCCCTTGTCTTCCCTTTGTTCATCGATTTGCTCCAGCGGGCACCAGTAACATCTCCATTCCTCCTGTCAAGTGCTAGTGTAGCCCAAGGGTATCTGCTCGCTCCAGGAACACGAAGAGCCTCAAACCATTCCTTTAGTTCATGGGAATGAGGCCTATAATTGTTACTGGTTTTTGGCATATCAAATACAACACGGGTAGCTTGCCAGGCTCTGCCGTGCGGGTGATATACTCTCAGTAGTAGGCTCTCATCTTGTGCATTTACTGATGAACCGCAACAGGGAGATTGGTATTTCTCTAGGGTGGAGCTCTGACGAGCTGTGGAGTCCGGATGTTGAAAATGGCGGCCCTCATGGTGTGGGGGTTCCTCCGGTCTCTTGCGAGGCTCTATTAGGATGGTGGGCCAGGGCTAGAACCTGCCTTCCCTCCCGGGTCCCTCATGATCAGCTGAGCACAGGGAGAGCCAGCAGCAGCTCTGCCCCATGTATCTGAGTCTCTGATATTCTTTTATTGGAATAGTCAAAATTTAAAAACAAAAACAAAGAAACACCAAGTTTAAAAAAAATCACAAATATGTAGGACTACCTTTAATTAGTTTTAAGTGTGTGGGTCACACCTGGTGTATAGGGGTAACTTCTGCAGCTCACTCCTGGTAGGATCTCCTGGAGGACCATCTGTGCTGTCAGGGGATGGGCCAGGTCGGCCACATGCAAGGCAACTGTCCTACCGCTCGTACCATTGCCCTGGGGCCTGCTCCCAATTTCCTAATTTGATCAGGATTCAGGGCACTCCCGGCCTGAGAAGAACGCCTTCCAAATGCACAGCCAGACAGCTCAAAGGCCATTCTTCCTCCCTCCATTCACCAAAATACACTAAGGCACGACACCAGGAGCTTCTTCACCGAAGTACTGAACACAGTCTAGAAACAGCTCAGAACACAAGTGAACCGTCCGATAAGCCCTAGGAGACAGCAGGGAGCAGCTTCCTAAGAAGGCGAGCACCCCCTCTCCTGCCTCCACGCCCGTGTGTGGTCAGTGAGTGTGCAACAGGCGCCTCGTTATTGCTTGTTTGTTTGATTGCTGGCTTCCTAGTGACACATTAGACACACGCTATAAAAAGAAAAACTAACTTCATCAGAGTCCATCGCATTCGAACATCATCTTAACCCCAGACCCTATTTCATAACTGGAGCAGAGAAGAATGAGAAGCTCTTGCTAAGTCCAGAAAAAAAAAAAAATTTTTTTTGATTCACTTGAAACTGAAGCCTTTACAGCCAGCAGGACCTTAAATCCTATGTCAGGAACTATCTTTTTAATATTAATGAATTAAATAAAATTTAAAAAAAATGAAACAGGATCTGAGAGAACCAAGTTGAAGGAACCCGGCGCTGGGGACTTTGTGGGGTTTTCACAACATCGGGAAGTAATTACACAATATTTTCCAGAAGTGAAACAGTTAGTGTGACTGGAAAAAAAATGTGGAAACATTTAGTTAGAACAGTAGAGCAAGGTATTAAAGACCCTTTTAAGGGGTTAACTCTGAAGAAAAATATGCAAATAATTAGGGCTTTGAGCATGTTTTTTAATTACGGGTCGAGGACAAAAGTCGGAGTATCGTTTGGCACCCAGCTCTACCTGAAGGTCCCTTTCCTGCAAAGTGATGAGCCTGACGATTCTGTCCCTGTGGAGACAGGGACAGCCCTCACAGACAGCCCAGGATTCTCCAGAGACTGGTCAGTGGATTCCCTGAACACCAAGCAAGGCCCCAGGCCTGGGTCCCTTCCAACATCCCTGGGCAGGATGGCGCCCATCAACTCAGGAGACACACATGGCCCGCATCTCCAGTCAACACTCATTCATGCCATAGCTCTCCCTCCTGCAGAGGAACGTGAGGCGTTTCCTGAAACTCAGCCTTTAGCTGATTTCACTCGCGGTCGCCTTTGCAGCTTCTGCTGGCTGTTCTCCACAGTGTCCTGGCTGGTAGCGAGCTGCCGTGAGCTGCACTACCGCCGCCCGGTGTTTGGACACGTGTCACGCTTGATGAGAGCGAAGCGCGTGAGGACCTAGCGGCTTCCACTCGGGAGCAGTGTGGTGAGCCCGGGAGCAAATCTAAAGCACAGTGCACACAATTCCTCATCTTTGGCCAGAAACGCCCTCATCGGGTGGGAACTGAGCACGTCTTGGAGAACCTGCCCACGGCAGCTCTCCGGCTCTCATTCCTCCCGCCTGTCCTTACGGGCGCCGGGCTCTGGTCTGGGGTCAGAGGGACAAACGTGCTCCATCTACTTCCCCTGGCAGCCATTCTAGAAGCCTGTGTGCAGGCCTGCTCTGGCTCTCTGGGAGTCAACCGAAGACCAAGAGGTCCCCATGTGATGGCATCAAGTGGGAGTACCAAGTCCCGCTGGAGAACAACCACGGGGGTGATGGGGATGTTGGAGTGAGGCTCAAAGCAGAGGAAAGCCTAAACCAGCAGAATCTAGTAATGAATGACCCAGTCCAGGATGGAACTGTCTCCCTTTTGCCCCACCCACAGGAGTCTCTGAAGGAAGTTAAATGGGGTTGTAGGATCCAGGCCCTGATCCCATGGTATCCGAGTCCTTTTAAGAGACACCAGCAAGCTTGTGCATTCTTCCTGTGGTGTCACAGCATGAAGGCAGCTATCCGAAGGGGGAGAGCCTTCACCAGAGCTGGAATCACAGCGACCTTGTTCTTGGGCTGCTCGGCCTCCAGAACAGCCACAACATAATATTTTGCTGTTTGAACCACTCAAGTTAAGGTATTTTGTTCTAGTAGCCTGAGGTAACTGCGACAATGCAGTACTCTGCCATCAGTAAGAACCTTCCAGTAACACTGCTGGGGACGGAACACATAAAACACAACCAGAAAGAAGCTGCCTATCCACCAGCAAGAACACACGGGATGCTTGGGGTCACAGGCCTCACTCATGCGGAAGCTCCACTACTGAGGCGGACCCTTGGCCCCTGAACTTGCTATGGGGGTGGGGGTGGTCTGGGCCACACCAGGAGGTGCTCAGGAGTCACCGGGGTCTATCTCTCCAGCCCCTGCATTGATTTTTGATATCCCATTCAGATCCTACCAGAATGTGCACTGAGGCCAGTGAAAAGACGCCAGCAACGACACTGAAGACTGTCCTCTCCGGGACAAACTCGGCCACCAACTGGAGAACATTCGCAACCTCCGCGCCCTCCCTTGCTGCTTTATGGACGAGACAAGGCTTACAAGGCTTGAGGCTGGCATCCTGCATCACACCAGGCCGACCAGCCGCTTTCGGTGGTGGCGGGCTCTCACACACAGGCAGCTACAGAGCGGTGGTGACAGGAACACTCAAGGCCAGCGCTTGCCTGGCCTCTGTAAGGTCCTGACAGTACGGGTGGGGGAAGAAATGCCGAGAACTGTTTGGGCTGGGGGTGCCGTGCGGGCTGGGACTCCGGCTCTGCCCCGCAGAGAGTCTGCCTCGATCCCTGGCACCGCACAGTCCCTCCCACACGGAACCAGAGCTGCCCTTGGTACCGCCCGGCGTCACCCCAAAGCACACGAAATGAACCCGAGAGAGGGCTCCACATCCCCTAAAATAGCGATGACTAATTTTACCACATCAGACAAGAGTAAATCGCTAACTGAAAATACAATCTGATCCTATGTATACAAGGTTCCACATACAAAGAATAAGACAATCTTAAGAAAATCTCAAAAACTTGCAGTTGCCATTTGTTTGCGGTTATTTACTATTTTGTTTCATAAGCTATCTGCAGTAAAGGACAGGACATAAAAATTTAACAGGGGAAAAACCTTAATACACAGTACTTTTTATTGCTAGTTATTTGTTTTTGTTTTGAGGGCCACAACCAATGTTGCCGGGAGGTCACTCCGAGTGGTGCTCGGGGACCACGCAGTGCGGGAGCTGAGCCCCGGGCTCCCCGACATGTAAGGCGCAGTAGCTCAGCCCTTTGCGCCATCACCCCAGCCCCAAACGGAGAACATTTTACCCATTTTCTTCCCTTGAACTAACCAGAAATAGACTTTTACTTTCTAGAAAAAAAAATGTTCAGGCCCTGCTGAGGACTTGTGCTCCTGTTAAAAGCTCTCCTCCAAGAGTTATGTCAAAGTCTAGAAAGACCCTTTGGGCCCAGGAATCACTGACCTGTTCCAAGGTCTAAGAGACACTTGGGTTCAGCCTAACGTAAACTTCTCAGACTCAAGGGCAGAGAGAAAATTTAGACAATCGGGTGAAGAAGCGCCAGGGCTGGTCTCCCACAGTTCAACTTACAATTCATCCTGCACGCTGTCCGTCAGTCTGAAGAGCTGCTCCTGCCCCCTCGGCCTGGCTCTCGGAATAGCGGGGCAGGAGCCCCTGAGGGCCTCTGCAGCAGCGCGGTTTCCGGACCCTCCGTGCTTGAGTCCTACACGGGCACACACAAAGCAAAGACGTGTTTAGGCAAAAGTGTCACCTGGGTTGGCATCTATGAAAAACAGTACGGTGGCATCTCCCAAAACCAAGACTTGGGTTCCCATTTCCCAGCAATTCTACGGCTCGGTACCTACCCCAAGAGTGGCCAAACGGTTTCACTCAGATACCTATACACCCATTTGCACAGCAGTGCTCTTCCTGATGGCCAAGATCTGGAGATGACCGAGAGCCCAACAATGGAGGAACGGATAAAAGCAAGCATGGGACACAGACAATGGGATGTGACTCAGGCCTAAGAAAAGATTCAATCATGCAATTTGCTGCTGCGGAAGGAACTCGAGGGTTTCGTGGCTAATGAAGTCAGAGAGAGAAAGAGAGAATATCTTCCTCTTATGTGGGACATAGAGGAATACGGAGGGGAGGGGGCGCCAACGGCCGGAGGCAGCAGATCCCAAGAGCCGAGTTCACCTGGGGTGGGACTGGAATGTTGGATGCCAGAAACTAAGAACTTAAATCATGGTGCCTAGGTAAAAATGGGGGTGGGGTGGGGGTGGGGAATACAGATCTGCCTTTGCTGAGTAAGGCAAAAACACTTTAGCCCAAGATGCACTCAGAATACAGTGACTGAGTAAGAAGGGAGGGACGCCACCTATTCCCCATGAAGAAGAAGGGTACTAAGCGGAAGAAGGCGACTCCACTGGAAGAGGGTAGTTAGACTCTGGCCTAGAATCTAGCCTTGGCGCCTGAGCAACCTGGCCACGGATAAGTGAGATCGGGTCTGGTTTTCTCCATCCCTGGCGCATGAAGCCTACCTCAAAGGCTGACGGTGGGGTCCTGCTGGGGACCTGCTGCCTGTGGTGGACAGACCAGGGCCCCTGCTGCCCACCAGCCCCAGGTGCTCCCTTGACTTCACCCTCTTGTCCCAGGGGCACTTCAGGTGAGGCCTCTGAGACTAAGAGGCAAGGACCTTGGCATCCTGTCAAGTTTCTGGACTGACGCTCTGCGGGCTGTGGACACAGCCATGGCCATCTAAGGGAGGAGGGACGGGCGCGAGTGTGGCTCGTGGACGGGCCCCAGGCCAGTCTGGGGTTCCGCAGCCACCCCAACTCACACTGCACAGCCGACGGTGCCCAAAGGAATCTGCTTTGCTGTGGCTTTCGGAGGAGGCTGATGTTGTCTTTCTCCACAAACCATACCCTGGGTAATTGATAAGTACTTTTTGGTGTTTTCCTAGAAACAGGAGTCCTTATTTGTCTTGGAAAGGCTGTGCATACTTCAGATGACTGATAAGAGTGTGCCGGGTCTGTCCTCGGCCTTGGACTTGCTGTACTTTTCATTATTTGTTCCTGGATTCCAGTGAAGCAAAACACCCCTCTCGAGACGCAGAGAAGAGAGCGCGTCAGGCCGCCACCCTGACTCAGCGCCGGGGAGCCAAGCACGTGCGCATGGCGGCAGACGCGGGCAAGTCAGGTAGTGATAGGGACTGAGACTCGGGAAGGCCAGCGGGTTCCCATGAAGCTGGGACAGTGGCGAGCACGCCTGGACCCAGGGCCACACACAGGTCACGAGGTCCGCAGTCCATCTCTAGGAAGGCTTGCTGTGTTCCCTGGTAATACTGGTCCAGCAGTAAGGATGCCTGAAGCACGGCTGATTCTAGCGCTCTCAGGGGCGGGGCAGAGACTGGGGCGGGGCGGGGGGGTCAGTTGTCATGTACTTGTGAACTCCTGCTGCAGCCTGCCATGTTTCCTGCAAGATGAAGCCGGAAGCTGCCTCTGCAGAAGCTTCTTCTAACCCTTGGTGGAGAGGCTTCATAGGCGCGGTGAAGGGTGGGTGAAGCTGGAGGGTGCTGGGAGAAGGGGGGCGCATGGCGGCCTGTCCAGGAGAGGGGGGGCGCATGGCGGCCTGTCCAGGAGAGGGAGCGCATGGCGGCCTGTCCAGGAGAGGGAAGAGCGGGGCGGCCTGTCCAGGAGAGGGGGGCGCACGGCGGCCTGTCCAGGAGAGGGAAGCGCGTGGCGGCCTGTCCAGGAGAGGGGGGCCGCGGGCGGCCTGTCCAGGAGAGGGGGACGCGGGGCGGCCTGTCCAGGAGAGGAGGCCGGGCGGCCTGTCCAGGAGAGGGGGGGGGCGGGCCTGTCCAGGAGAGGGAGGCGGGCGGCCTGTCCAGGAGAGGGGGGGGGGCGGGGCGGCCTGTCCAGGAGAGGGGGAGGCGGGGGCGGCCTGTCCAGGAGAGGGGCGCGGGCGGCCTGTCCAGGAGAGGGGGGAGGCGGCCTGTCCAGGAGAGGGGGCGGGGGCGGCCTGTCCAGGAGAGAGGGCAGCGGGGCGGCCTGTCCAGGAGAGGGAGCGGCGTGGCGGCCTGTCCAGGAGAGGGGGAGCGGGCGGCCTGTCCAGGAGAGGGGAGCGCGGTGGCGGCCTGTCCAGGAGAGGGAGGCGGCGGGCGGCCTGTCCAGGAGAGGGGAGCGCATGGCGGCCTGTCCAGGAGAGGGGGGAGCGCGGGCGGCCTGTCCAGGAGAGGGGCGGGCGGCGGCCTGTCCAGGAGAGGGGGGCGCGTGGGCGGCCTGTCCAGGAGAGGGAGGGGCGGCCTGTCCAGGAGAGGGGGGAGCGCAGGGCGGCCTGTCCAGGAGAGGGAAGCGCAGGGCGGCCTGTCCAGGAGAGGGAAGCGGGCGGCCTGTCCAGGAGAGGGGAGGCGCGTGGCGGCCTGTCCAGGAGAGGGGAGCGCGTGGCGGCCTGTCCAGGAGAGGGGAGCCGGGGCGGCCTGTCCAGGAGAGGGGGGAGCGCGGGGCGGCCTGTCCAGGAGAGGGGAGCGCGTGGCAGCCTGTCCAGGCAGAGCCGGCTCTTGTCTTCTAGCCTACCTCAGGCGATCAGTCCACGGTTTTCCACGGGCAGTCCCACCTTTCCTGAAGCCACGGAAAGAGGGTCTGGGCAGGGCCGGAGGAAGGCCAGGGCCCTACTCTGCAGCACAGTCCAAGGTCAGGCTTCCTCGGCCCCCCACCGCAGCGCCCCAGAGGTGGGCAGGCCCCCACCTTCTCCCTTGTGCTCCACATGGTCTCTGCAGCCAACACGGCCTCGGCCCTTCCCACAGCACTGAGAACCACACAAGTTAGAAGGAGTCAGGCCTGGACGGGAAACACGCCTCGCATCCCTTCTCTTAGCTAGCGTGTGATTACATGACACACCATCAGCATACACCCAGGAGATCACCCTATTTCGCTCTCCTGGCCTGGGTCTCGGGCTGTGCTCAGCTTATGTTCGTTCACGTGCCTTGCTATCACCACACAAGCAACAGCTTTCTGGGGCATCCAGCGACTGCAGAGTTGAAAAGTAACTCAGGGTCTGTAGGGCGGTCAGGCCTTCCCGGGAGGCAGCGATCCAGCCTCCCCCTCCCCCAATACCTCTCCTTCCTCACTCGAGGTGACACACCCACAAGCACGGGGAGTGTGGGCACTGAGTGGCCTCCTTGTGGGCATCGTTTCAGGTTTGTCTGCTGGGGAAGCTGCAAACCACCTGTCCATTTTCAGCTGTGCCCTTCCATTGGCCGTCAGCTCAGCACTGAGCGGGTCGGGGAGTGCTCACACACAGCAGGCCACAGGGCTCGAGAGGCCCCAGAGCCATACTCTGGGGAGAAGGGACTGGGCCACACCCAGTGATGCTCAGGATCTACTCCTGGCTCAGGGCTTGTGCGTCACTCCTAGAGGTTACTGGGGGCAAGGGGGAGCGAGAGGGACCATGCATAATGCTGAGGAAAGACCCCTCACCTTTTACATCTACCTGCAAGAAAAAAATGACTTCAACTTGGCCATGAAAGGAAACTTCCCTCAGGTTTGTAGAGCCCATTGCGAGGGCAAGACTCGGTGGTGGAGCATATATAGAGACCTTGGGTTCCAGCACTCAACCACTTTCAAGGCCAGTAGATAAAGGAAAATAAGGATGGGGACAACTTTTTAGAATTGGTAGTTTAGGGTTTTGTTTTCTTTGGGGGGGGGTGGCCACACCCAGCAGCACTTACGATTTATTCCTGGCTCTGTGCTCAGGGATCACTTGGGAACCATATTTGGTGCCAGGCATCAAGCCCAGGTTGGCTGCATGCAAGGCAAGTGCCCTACCCACTGTACTATCTCTCTGGGCCCCACATCTCCTATTATCATATCATTGTTGGTGCCTGAGAAATGATTCATTGCTCTCTGAAAACGCTGCTAAAAATTTAACTGACGAGGCGGAGACTGGAAGGGGAAGAGGTGCGGGGTGTGGTTCCCTGGACGGCGCCAGCAAATTAAGCCTCAAATCTGAATGCATCAGCAACCAAAATCACCCATGAAACCAGAGTTTTCAACTCAAATATGCAAGCCTGCCTGACCACGGAGGCAACAGAGTCCCCGTGTGGCCCGTGTGACGCAGGCTGGAGCACATGTGCCCACCTCTGTGCTGGCGAGCATTCAGGGGAGCTGAGGGAGGACACAGTCCTTTGTCTTCTCCTCCTTAAAGTGGACTTAGGCACCAAGGCTCATCATTATCTCAGTTCAAGGACCACAATCATTACTGGCCTCTTCTTTCTTTTTAAATAACAACGAACAACAAACATCTGTGCTCCTGCGCTGCCCCCAGCATGGACCCCCCGTCGTCGGCCAGAGCTATCTGTGTGGTCCTTCTGCTCCTCGTCCCAACAGCGAGCTTCGATTCTTGATGTTCGTGTCTTTCTCTCCCCCTTGCCTTCCTTCCTTACGTCATCCCTGGTCACATTCTAACTGTGCTCTGGAATAATTCTGTGGGTTCTTCTTTCCTGTTGGTTGATGGTCTGACATAGAAAAGGAATGGGCCCCCTGGGATGAACCCAGAGCCATGGCAGAGCCTGGCAAGCTACCCATGGTGTATTCGATATGCCAAAAACAGTTAACAATAATGGACCTCATTCCCAATGAATGGAGATGTTACTGGCGCCCGCTTGAGCAAATCGATGATCAACAGGAAGACAAGTGATAAAAGTTCTTCTTTCAGTTGTTTTGGGCTTCTGCAAATGGGCCGCACTGCCTTTTTGTACTATCTTGGCACTTCCTCCTTGAAGGCACACTGCTCACAATCAGCCATTCTGCTGGGTGTGGCAAGATTCCACTCGTGTGGCAAGGTTCCATTGCATGGATGGACCATCCTCACTCCATCTTCCTGTTGCTAGCACATGGTTTGTTTGTCCAGGCTTTGCTATTACAGTGCTCTCAAGAACATCCCTGTACATGTCTTCTGGTGAATGTGGGCAAGAGTTTATTGGGGGTGGGGGGGTTATGGCCAGGAGACATTTGCCGGAACACAGGCCTGACCACTCACCTATCACAGTTACTGGGGCACAAGGCTCCATCTTAAAGAACTGCCTGGATCCACCCAACCTGAAATAGCTTCTTCCTCTCCCCCCCTCCTCCTCTTTTTAAAAAATAACACTATTTTACATCACTATAAGACAAAAAGATAATCCCGACCGTCTTCAGTTGAGAGATCTCTGTCCTCGCTAACACCTGGGAGTCTCCAGGCTGGCACTGCCAAAGTGGAGTCCAGGTCACACAGGCGCGAATGTGGCACATGTGATGAGGCATGTTTGCACACTTAAGTGCAACAGAGACTGTTTTAGCTGCGACGCGGCCGCCCCAACCTCTGTGCTCCAGAGGCTGTCCGGGAGGGCTTCTCCCAGTCTCCTCAATCCCACCTTCTTTCAGCCTAAAGCGCAAAGTCCAATAAAAGCGGTGGGGCCTGCCCAGACTGTGGCAGCATTCCCTCCCCCGTGTCCTTTCTCAGGATCACCTTCATGGCCAGATTGGGGGGTGTGTAGGAGACAGGATTGTTAAACCAGCAGTGGCTGAGCCCGCCCACTCGCCTCTCATTAGCGGACAGCGTCTCTCCTGACACTGGACTTGAAAGGTAGTTTACAATGGGAGTCTGTTTGGAGCACAGGCTGCAACTCGGCCTCCACAAGCCTTTGTTTAGCCAAAGGTCTGTGGTGTATTTAATTGCTGCCAGCTGGGGGCTTGTGGGCCATTTGAAGCCCTCAGCTGCTGCGGTTTATAAATTTCACAGTGTATAGAAAGAAGCAGGCCTTCCAGTCAACCAGCTAATCCAAAATGTCAGCACCAAACGAACTTGAGCTTTGAACTCCATGAAAATGTCAGGGAGTCGGCGGTACAGCACGACGAGTCTTCCCCGGGGAAGGGGCTGCCCCTACAGTGGCTGATACACTGCAGATATCCGCCCCAAGGGGTCAATCGGGACTCGGGGAGCACCTGCCACCGCACCAAAACGCATGGATGGCCCCAAACCAGAGGTCAGACCTGGAAGGACACACACACACACACACACACACACACACACACACACACACACACACACACATTTTCTTCATGCCACTCTCCATCTAAACAAGGTGACACCAGGCGATGGCACCCATGCCGGTGGTCAGCCTGGCCTTCCGTATGAGGTCAACAGCTGGCCAGGCATTACTTGTGCTTCGTGTCTATGATGAGTGACTATGTCAGAGTTTAATGAGTTGAAGACAGATGGCTTGTAAACACACACACACACACACACACACACACACACCGACACAGACGTGCACCACTGAACTGCTTAAGTTCAGGTACTGGTCAACTGAGAAATTTGTCATTGAATGTCCTTCAATCAAGTGAGGTTCAAAAACTACCAGCAAGGGGGAAGAGTCTGGTGCTTCCAGACTGGTGACTTCCCAGAGTCCCAGAGCCTTGAGACCTCTGATGGTGACCACTGTCCTTTGGTGCTCCGAGGCCTGACCACAAGACACTGACGGATGGTGTTGGCTTTTCTTTATGTGTGTCCATTACACCGCTCACAGATTTAAACTGTTCAGCTGGGCACAAGCAACTAGGCCGAGTCCAAGGTCAATGTAGGACCTCTCCCAACGCTCACTGTTGCTAGACGCTGGCCACGAGGCACCGAGATTCCTGACTGAAGAGATCCCTAAGCACTGGGCTGTTCTCTAAAAAGGAACCACGGTTACGTGGTCTCCTCCGCACAGGGCAGTGTGGACTGGTCACCGTGGGCCGCCATACCCTCAGGTCTGACGTGGCTGCCTCCCCACTCTCCCACTGCCCCGGAAGGCACACTTGTCCTCACGAGCCCCTCACCCCTTTCGCACCTTCAATCAGAGAAGCCTGGACTGGAGAAAGGGAGACCCTTCAGTCTGGCGCCGTCTACCAGAAAACTTCTTCCCCATAATTCCACGACAAATAAAAATCCACTTTCTAGCTCCTACTCAGAGTTACCCTTAAAAACCTTCGACGGTATGTACCTACTAAGCTCCGACCTTTGAATCCTGAACCATAAAAGGTGCCCAATGTTTGCTTCAACGAATTAAATTCCGGAGCAGATGAAAGGAGCAGGGGGACAGAGAGAACCCGCCAGCAGGGCCTGATTCCGAAGAAAAATCGCCGAAGACGCAGGCAAGCAGAGGCAATCAGAAAAGGAGTCTCCTGGGCGCCCGGAATGGTTTGTGGGTGTGTGTTCCTGCTGCTCCTCTGACGAACAAACGTCGCCCGACCCAGCACACGCACGTCCCAGCATAGGCCTGCCTGGAGGAAAACAGGTGAAGCCAGTGTCTAGGGAGCTTAAGAACGCAAGGGAGAGAAGCAGAAACAGATGACAATAATGGCGGAGAGGGAACAGCAGGGCCAAGGCAGAGCACAATCGGGGTGACAGGAAGGGCAGCGCAGCCAGGCCGCCTTGAGGGAATCCCCTTCCACTAACTGCAGAATGTGACCATGACAAGCTGTGTTTCCCTCTCAGAGTCTTGGGTTTCTCACATGCAAAAGGGCTGTTGAGCCTCTCACAGTGCCCGGTACGTCAGGGACACTCAAAAAAATAACATAAAATCCAACGATGCCAAAGGTGACGCCACATCTGTACAGGTCACCAAGGGTGCACGTGCTCTGGTGGGTCCCTGAAATCTGGGACCAATGTCCCTTGCACTCTTCCTACCCTCTCCTCTTCACCTCTCCCTGGGGTTCTCAAGTCCTGTAGGTTACGACACATAACATTCACATCATACTGGTGCGACAGTGAGGGTAAGACCTCTATCCATGATGCCATATGGGTGCGACCGGGGAGTGTGGGAAAGACCTCTACACATGACGTCATATGGGTGCGACCGAGAGTGTGGGAAAGACCTCTACACATGATGTCATATGGGTGCGACCGAGAGTGTGGAAAGACCTCTACTCATGACGCCATATGGGTGCGACGGGGAGTGTGGGAAAGACCTCTACACATGACATGGCTAAAATTATGTCACCATTGTGGTTGTTTTTCCAATTTGACATCCTGGCTGGGCTGTCTCCCATCTGTGGAATTCACACCTGACTTGTTTATGGGGTCAAGGCTTCTGGCAACCTAACACATGTTTAGGGACCCCGTGACACTGGGAGTTTGACAGCTGGTAGCGCAGAATGCCAACAGAAACCAACTGGGATTTTAACTGTAAAGACTAAAACGACTTCACAGGGTTGTTTTTTTTTTCTCTTTCTGTTTTTGGGAAGACACAGGCACACCCGGCAGAGCAGAAACCAGCTTTCCCCGTTGAACCCCCTGCATTCCATGGACCACGAGAGCAACTTCCGACCCAAGTCCACCATCCAGATGGAGCCTCGGAGGAGCCCAGAGAAACCCCCATACCTTGCTGGTAGCGATCTTCACCATCCACACTCCGCAGCTTGTAAGATCTTCACCCAACAGATTAATCCAGTCTCCAGCCCGGCTTGTCAGAAACCCAGCCTACAAGGACCCACCCTGCAGAGACCCACCCTTCAGAGGAGAGTATTTCAAGCCCAGGAATGCTTGAGCCTAAGACACAGGTACACCTGGCAGACCAGAAACCAGCTTTCCCCCATTGCACGCTGCCACGCAATTTACCTCCAAATTACCGTAAATATTCTACCCACCCCTCTGAGAAAACCCCACAAAGTAATGAGAATATAGCACCTGCATGGCAGAACCTGGCAAGCTGTCCAATGCGTGTTCGATATGCCAAATCTAGTAACAGAAATGTTTATTTTCTTGACCCGAAAGAGCCCTTAATACGGCAGCAGTAAGAAAGGCAAACAATCAGTGCCTGATAAAATTTCACGGCCATCCTAGGCTGCCAAAACGAAGAAGGACAAGATGGTCAGACTTCCTTGTCAAGACCCTGAAGGAACGGTTTGAGGTTCTTCATATTCCTGAAGCAACCAGATGCCATTGGGCTACATTGGCGTGATAGGGTCCAATGGAAATGTTACTGGCGCCCTCGAGCAAATCGATGAATAACGGGATTCAAGTGATCAAGTTCTGTTTTTGGGCCACACCTGGCAATGCTCAGGGCTTACTCGTGGTGGGGCTCATGGGACCGTATGGGGTTCTGGGGACTGAACCTTGACAGCTGCGTGCAAGACCCAGCCACTGTACTATCATTCTGGCCCCTACTTCAGAGTTTCTCCCCTCGACAACTAACTGGCTCAGAGGCGAGATTACTTGTAATCTGCCAGGCAGATTCTCTTCTAAAAGCATCAAGTCACAGAATTTCCTAACACGCCTAACTTTGCCATACAATCTGGGACTGCTTAGCTTTTATTTAAAATATATAGAGCTAGAGCAGAGGGCCAGGAAAGTAGGTCCACGGAAGAATCCATATTTGAGATAGTTTTTTTTCCCCTTTTGGGTCACACACAGCAACAATCACAGGGGTTATTCCTGGCTCTGCTCTCCTGGCAGTGCTTGGGGGACCATATAGGATGCTGGGATCAAACCGGGTCAGCCACGTGCAAGGCAAATGCCCTCCCTGCTACCCTATCACCCTGGCCCCAAGAGTCCTTACTTGAAATTCCAGTTCTCTTCCCTGTACTGAAACAATGTAAAATAAACTGCCGACAACTTGTAGGGGTTTGCAATGCATGCAGTTGGGAGATGAAAGCACTCCCGAGCAAGCTCCTTCCTGCTCTCAGCACAGCACGGACTCCAAGAGCACAAGCGCCTGGAGGAATCCCGCAAGCCCTGGCCGGGAGCTTTGACACCGTCACGCCCACTGCCAAGCCCACTGCCCCACCTGGGCCAAGACATACAATTTCTGATAAAAAAGAAATGATTTTGTGGCTATTAGGGACGCATTTTAACGAGAATAAGCTGATTAAAGTAAATGAACCAGATTAGTTTCAGATTGATTTCTGCAAATGGTCATGTCATTTCTTTCTTTGAATCCTTATACTTTCTGCCTCTGTGTAAAGGCTGAAGGAAGAGGTGAGACGGAGGAGCCTGGTGGTCGTGGGGCGAGAGGCCAGGCCGGAAGGGGACCACAGTCAGGAAAAGGCTGCGGCACAGTGTGCGGGGCTTTGGGAGAAAAAATAGACCAACCCACAGGCCAGTGGCTTAGCAGCTGAGTGGCTGGGCAGCGTGAGGGGACTGCAGTCCACTGTGACCAGTGGCCAGTGCAGGGAACACCGCAGCAAGGCGACACAGAGCTAATGTGTCACAAGTGCAGAGCAAGGGGCTGGCTGCCTCCCCTGCCTTCATCCAGGATTACTGGGTGTCAGAGGAAGTGAGAATACCAAGCCTGAGAGTCCTCAAGTTTAGAGGTAAAAGTTTCACCTGACAAGCCACAGGCTCGGAAATGAAGGTTCCCTCTAGGAGCCTTCAAATGTTTGGATGCGGGGAGGGTTCTGTTGTGGTCCTGGGCCGCGGCCTGCGGGCATTGGTGATCTCCATGGTCCCATCAGACTGTCTCACGTTCCAGCTAGTCACTCGAGCCGCTCACTGAAGTGGCCCCGTGTCAAACTCTTAGAACTGGAGGGAGTGGTTTTAGAGCACGACCATGAGTAACATCACCCACCAGAGGGTCTCAGAAGGTGGTGCTGTCGTAGCCGGCTCTGAGAGTGAATCTGAACATGGAAGGGGGTGCGGACGTGGCGGACGTGGCCCCAGCGTCTCTGCTCAGTTACCATCCCTGGGCTTGAGGCCGGACAGGTGTGAGGTGCCACACCACCACAGGCTTTTCCAAATCTGCCTTTTTCAGGCTGGATGTCCGCTTGCACCGTGCCGTCAGGGAACGTGGCAGCGGGAGAAGCCGCCGGCAGAGTTGCCAGGAGACGGGACGCCAAGTTCGTCTGTGGCTCGGCTCTCGGCTCGATGCTGGGGAGAATGTGAGGCTGCCACCAGCTCAGCAGCTCAGGGCGGGACGGAGCTTCTCAAGAAGGCAGAGACCTGGGAGGTGTGGATGGCGCTGGGGCCGCTGTGCCAGGGGGCCTCTCTGACCCCAGCACCTAGGACCATGCCTGGCACCTTCCCTGTGTGACTCGGCCACAGTCACAAGACCGCCAGCGCCAAGGCTGCTTGCGGAGGCCGAGGAGGTAGGACTTGGTACCCACCCAGGAACCCCTGGAGCGTAGGAATGAGCGCAGGAATGCTGACCGCCCCGCGGCACGGGGACACTGGACAGTTACTGACCTGGGTCATGGTCTCCCAGGGGGCAACTGGAGAGCTGCCTGGCAGCCTTGGGGAGCTTGGCCCTAGATGGACGGAGCAGCAAGTGGGACCCGTAGCCCTGGACACCGTCCAGGGGCCTGTCCGAGCCGGTTGTGCTGCTGTACCTTCCGACTGCAGCTGGAATCCCGAGATCGCTCTCCAGAGAGTCCCACTGTCTGGCCTTCCCTGCCCTCCGTCCTGAGGGGTTATGGTGCTTGGCTTAGAAACATAAAGGAACCCCGCGATCCCTGCTCTCCTCCCTGCCCTTCACTGCGTGTCCTCGAATCCAATCTACAGCTCAGCTCTCCAGACGCAAAGGCCACTCTTCTGGTCGGATCTGTCCCTCTGCAAACAACACGTGGCGCCGACTCTCTGAACTAGAGGCAAGCTGGCTCTGGCCCATCATTCCAATGCCCTCGAGAACAGCCTGACTTTTCCAGGTGAGAGAAGAGATGTCTCTTTGTCCGGGCTCTTGCCACACGGCCTGGGTACTGAGCCAGGGCAAGAACATCCCTGTGCCTGAAGGGGTTCGGGGCAACGGTGGGGACAAGTAGGAAGTGGGACTCAGGTGGGCAGGGACTCTTTGGTGCTTCTACAAGGTACATGTTTCCACCTGGTGCCATGACGCTCAACCTGGTGACAAAAGAGGATTCATCCTTCGGTGACAGGAGGGTCGCGCTGCCTTCTAATTAAGTGCCGCGGCGTGAGCATGAATGAGCCCTGGCCGCCGCAGGCCAGCACCCCTTGGCAGACTGGTTTGTTTGGTCTGGACAGCACAAACATTCCACACTACTGGATTTTTTTCCCCTCTCCCACATCCCTTGTGGCCTCATCACCCCTACCCCCACGGCTTTTTAAAAAAATGACAATCTGTTCTGCTGTCTCAAGTTACATTCTGTAAATAACAAGCAACACTGATGAAATGCACAAAACTGAAAATGGGGGAAAGCAGAGAGCGCCGCAGCCTGCCCCATCTGCGACCCATTAAACACGCGCCCGCAGATCTGCTGATTCCTGGCTGACGTGGGGCGGGAGGGCTCAGTGCCACATGCCAGTGTGGGGCTGGGCGGGTGGGCATTGTGGGGCCAGGGGCAGAGATGCCAAGCCCACAAGGAAGACGCCATCAAGCTGAGCTCCTGCCTCAGGGCTGCTGCGCTCAAACTGCAGGTCTTGGTGACGGTCACGGGAGAAGGTCTGTCAGAACCCTCCTTTCTCACCCTCAATGGTGCCCCAGGCCTGGCGGGCCGACGAAATCACATGCTCTAATGGCAAAACACCTCAGCTAAAGGGGTGGGCTCCCTCGGTGTCGAGATGACTACAGAGCAAAGCTAGGACAGAAGGAATATTATTGATACAACAATCCACCTAGTTTGACAGCAGGGACTGGAGAGAACAAATACTATGAAACAGAAGGAAACAAGCAGCCAGCTAAGGGCAGTCACCAGACCACACCATCCTCAGCGTGGAGACAGCACTAGCCTTGAGTTCGGTGCCAAAGTCTGGGATGGAGACGTGAGCTGTCGTCTGAACAACCCGCCTGCAAGCACAGAGCCCATCTCCGTGGCTGTCTGGGGGGAAAGCGGCACTAATACGGGCGGGACTGGGAAGATGAGCTCAAACAACACAGGTGAGGACAAACAAGAGCTCACGGAGGAGGAAGACAAGTCCTGACCTCGGCGGGTTGGAGGATGGAGGTGAAGACCACGCAAAGTCCTGACCTCGGCGGTTGGAGGATGGAGGTGAAGACCACGCAAAGTCCTGACCTCGGCGGGTTGGAGGATGGAGGTGAAGACCACGCAAAGATGTTCACCAGAGAAGAAACCCAAGCAGCCGACGGCATGTGGAAAGACGACCCAACATCCCCATTTATCAGACAAACACAAGTGGGTACATGCGAGTACTAGCTGCGACTAAAGGAATGACCGCTGCCGGCTCCCGGCACAGCGCCCGCTTCATGAAGCAGCACACAGGAAAGGAGGGCAGGGAAAGGGGTGGCCGAATGCAGAGCCGGGGTGCAGAGGGGAGCATGCGCTGTGGGTGAGAGCACGGACTGCTTCACTTGTGCAAGGCACCTCGTCGCCCTGTGTTTCCAATGCAGAAAATGCCGCTGTGCCTTTAGCCCGGCAATTCTACTTCAGAAACTTAACCCGCAGAGTGGCGTCCACCAGTATGACCAGAAATATGCAAATGATGCTTACAGCTGCAAATAGCGAAACGTCCATCAATAAAAGGAGCCGCACCGAGTACATTACCGCACAGACACAATTCAGTATCATTTACAAAGCAAAAATCAGGATTTACTTTTGGAATAGAAAGTGTTTTAGCATCGCCCTGAATGAGAAAAGGAGCAGGAACCACCAGCATCTGCGTCCGGGGAGGGAGAGAGGGAGAGAGAGAGGGAGAGGAGAGGAGAGGAGAGAGAGAGAGAGAGAGAGAGAGAGAGAGAGAGAGAGAGAGAGAGAGAGAGAGAGAACACGCAGTGTTCGTGCGTGTTCGTGTTGCATGCGTGCGCATCTACACCTGCTGTACTGGAGTCTGCTGGAGCTGCCATTACCAGCCCCTCAGCGTTTACTGACCAGAGACACTTCTCTTTGTTTTGCCCCTTAACATCGGAGCAGCAGCACCTGTTTCATTGGTGTAAGAATCAAAGACGAAATTCTCACACGGTCACTGTAACCTCCATCCTAAAAAGGTTTATCTATGATCTGGAGACTCAAGACAGTTCACTTTTGCACATGTTTCTAAAATACGCACAACAAAATATTTCCTTTTTTAAAAAAGATGTGCCCGGGAGAGAACAGGCATAAGCGGCCACATGTTGGTACACAGGAGGGACGCATGACAGGGGTCCTATTTCCTGGCTGGCCAGAATAGGACAGCTCAGAGTCCCTGGGTAAAATCTACTGGAAAATGGGTGGGCAACATTCCCAGAGGAAAGTGCCGGGCCTGACCACGGGGTTCAACAGTGATTTCACCCGCCCAGGGCGGGGTGAGGGAGTGGGTGGAGGGCCTCTGCACGCATCCCCTTCCGGTCCTTTTCACTTCTCCTAACAGCAGGAGTCATGGGGTAAAAAGCCAGGCAGGGGCAGAGCTAGATACGCCCTAGCCCCATGGTGGCACACCCAGCTGAGCCCAGGTGCGCCAGGCAGGCGGAGTACGTGTTCCGCCTCCCACCCCTCAAAGAGTCCCAGCCAGGCGGGGCCTGAACGGCAAAATGGGGCCCTCCGAGAATGGGGGAGAAGCCAGAGCCTCTGTCTCCCAGCCAGCCGGGAGGGGCACATGGCATCTGGGACCGGCCTTGAGCCCCCCGGCTGCAGCCACCCCTGCAGTTCGGGTTCCACTGGCACTTGCATTTCAGGGGCTTAGGGACTGTCCTCTCTGTTCTCAGGGTGAAGCACAGCCCCGAGACAAGCTGGTTCGGAGACCGAGTTCAGAGATCCGCTTTGGAATGGTTGCCCGGCCCCACACCCTGGACGGCAGCACCCCGAGGTCCAGGGTCACAGGAACGGCTGTGCCCTTGATCTGGCCGCGCCTCAGGATGAGAGAACATGGAAGGAAAATGTGTCAAACGTTATGGGGAGCCAAGGAGGAGGGAGGCGCTGGGCACGTCCCAGGCGGGGCTGGCCCTGGGCACGTCTAGGCGGGGCTGGCAGAACTGAGTCGCCCTCAGGTCCGGTGTCTGCTGCTGCCCCTTCAGGTGCCAGTAGCAACTGGCTGCCCTGGGCGCCAGGGCACTGGCCGTGAGCAGCTGGCACCACCCCTGTGACCTGCCACCTGTGCCTCTGGGAAAAGCAGGTGTGTCCGGGAGTCCGTCCTGCCCAGAGGCCACACACAGCACCTCTTCCTGCCTGCTGACGGGAGCACGCAGCCTCTGTCCAGCACAGGCAGAGGCACACAGGAAGAGCAGGCATGTGGCCTCCCAAAGACTCAATCCCTGGGGCGGGACAGCACGCTGCGGACAGTCTCCTTGTGGCTTGTGGGAGTGAAGAGGGGCTGCCCATGAGCTGCTGCCCCTACGTGTTCCACGTCCAAGTGGCTCTGACGGAGAACTCGGGCCAGACCTGCTGCACTCTCCGTAAGGCACCGATAACCCCAAGTCCTTTGCCCTAAGACACTTTTTTTTTTTGGGGGCGGGAGTCACCCCGATGGTGCTTAGGGCCTCCTCCTGGCTCTGCGCCCGGGGTCATGCTGGCAGGCTTGAGGGACCATATGGGGTGCTGGGTATTGAATCCAAGTCAGAGACGTGCCAGGCAAGTGCTCTTCCCGCCGTGCTATTGCTCTGGTCCCTGTCCTAAGAATCTTGTAGATAAAAATTCCCACAAAGCCCAGATCATCTGGCGGCCTCATGGCATCTTCAATCCTCTGGTAAATGGAACAAAAACAATTTCAAATAGCAGCTAAATTCCTTCATGCAACCCAGTCACTTGATTGCTTTAGCATTTCTCCTTACACCCCCAAAACACGAGGCTCAGCAGGGCTTCCTGATGTCATACGAGTTCAAACACATACAACGAGAACCCCCAAGTGGGTGCCCCATTAAAAGGTCCCAGAACCCAGGGTTGCTCTAGCACTTCTTCGAGGAGCTCAGACCCAGGACTGACTTGGCATTTCTGGTGCCGCGCCACGGCAGACAGCACCGGGAAGCACTGGGGTCTCTTCTCCACTGCAGCTCCCGACACCGCCCCGGAGCACCAACATAAACCAAAGTTACCCAGGGCTGAGCGGAGGTGGAGAATGCTGGGCACACACCAGGCCACTGTCCTTCGGAGGCTTTCTGCTGGTGCCAGCTGAGTTCCCAGGAGCCAGTGCGTGAGGACAGGCTCGAGGCCAGCAGGATAAAGATGAGCGGGGGACGTACACGCACTGGGGTTGGAAACCCGAACTGCGAGGGGCAGGGGCAGAACAGCTGGGCAAGAGGGGGTACACGGCCAAAGAGGAGGCCAGAACACAGAGCTCGGCAGCTGCATCTCCCAGCACTGCGACGTGGAGTCTGGGGTCTCCCACGTGCCCCCTAACCCAGCCTGGGGAGAGCACGGGCTAAGCGCCCTTTACTCCACGAGACCGTCCTCTCTCGCAGCACTGAAGTCCTTCCTGAGTGCTCTGGGTCACAGGCAGCGCGGACTCCCGCCCTCTGTATCCGGGATCAGACGCGGATCTGAGGCCAGCTAAGAACCCTCAGGCACAGGAGACCAACAGAGCACCGGAAGTGGCCGAGGAGTGAGGGGTGCTTGCTCTGCATGCAGCCTGCCAGGGGTCGGGCGCAGGTTCCCCCGACTGTGACTCTCTCAACCCTCCCTCTGTGAAATGGGGGGAAAGTGGCTCTGCGCCCCTTAGGTTGCTCTGGGACTTGAACAGTGGAGACAGGACCTGTGTATCGACACATGAACAGGCGTTCTGCAACCTGGCTCTGGGCCACAGTGACCGTCCCTCTGCCCACTTGCTCCTCTGCAAACGCAGCTCCGTGCCTCTTCTCACATTCCTCCACCTGCTTGGGCTTCTCTGGGCCTCATGATGACACGTGCCGCTGCACCGGGCCGCCCCTCCCTGACAGGGCAGCCCAGCCCTAACAGTGGGGTCTGGGGGGTCCCCAAGGCAAAGCCAGACGGGGGAGGCTGGGTATCGGGGGAGGTGGGGTCCAGTGTGGCCGCCCCAGCCGGGTAGGTTTCCTGTAGTGTCAGCCTCACTTCCTCCAGCAACATTATACGGAAAACACGGAGCAACTGGGGATAAAGTGCCGGGTGTCCCATTTCGGGGGTGGGGGGAGAGGGAGGAGGCGCCTGGCTCGCCCGCAAGAGGGTTTCCCCTCTCCTGGGTCCCGAAAGGCGCTGTGGGATGGTGGGAGGAGAGAAACGTGAGGGCCGTGTCTTCTGAACTCCGATGGGCAAGTTCTGAATGGCAGCTGGGCCTATTACAGGCGGTGTGAGAGGGTTAAACAGGACAGCCTCAACTCTTTATAAACTTTTGCCCTGTGGATATGTACTCATTGGCGGCAGTACAAGACTCGAGCTGTATTACACGCCTTAACGATATGGTTCAACTGTCGGTCAGGCTTGGGCCTGGCCCGGGGCCAGACCGCAATCAATGGGACACAGAACCTCCCCCTTTCAGATCATCACGAAGGCTCATATTATGTCGTGCTGGTTAAATTTATGGAGCAGAACCCTGAAGCCGCATTCCTCGGCCTGGGCCGGCCCACGCGGCCCTCCCTCCCTTTGTTCGGTACTGGAAGCGAGCTGCGCTTCGGAAGGCGGCAGGGCTGTTAGCTCAGGCCTCTGTCTGCTCGTGACTGAGATGAAGAGAGTTCAGTGGAAGGGCAACGGGACAGCCGAGAGTAAACCCCATCCCGTCAGGCCCGGGTGGCTCCCGAAGGCAAGGTTTCACTTTGTTCGCACCAAAGAACCTCTCGGTTGATCTCCTGGGGGTCCTCTAGGCCTTCTGCAGTGCACCTTTTGGGGACTTGAGGATTCTGGGGTACACCGGTGGCACGCTCCACATTCTACAGCCATCAGCCCCTTTCCCTACATACCACAGGACATGAGAACGCAAACAGGGGCCAGAAGCTGGTCTTATTTTACATATTAGTACAGATTAAGGTCAACTTCCTGCCCCAGACTTAGCTGTCAGCAAAACGTGATAGCGATGTCCGTGAGTGGGTGTGTGGGCAGGCATGCGTGTGTGGCAGGGGTCTCACCCTGCAGGTGATACCTCACACAGGAGAGGGGCCCGTGCCTCCAGAGGCTGAGACGACCCAGGCTCGCATCCTTAGCCTTTGTGCCTGGTGAGGCAGGTACAGAAAGTTAGACGGAGAGTCGGAGTCCACACACACACAGCGAGGATGCCGGGTGAGATATCTCACTCTGGAGGAGGCTGTCTGCGGGCCGAGAGCTGGGCGCAAGCTCTCCCAGGGATGAGTGGGACCCTGTGCTTGTCACATGTCTGCCTCCCTCAGTCGGAACCACCTATGGAACGAGGCTTTTGGGCTGAATTCTGGGAGTCTGGGATGCCTGGGAGAGAAAAACACTCCAACTCCCAAATCAAAGCCAAGTGGCGGGAGTGAATCAGGTGGGGAGGCCTGTGAGGAGTCACCTGACACTCGGGCGATTTCCCAGTTTCCTCCTTTCAGCCTCTCTGCAGAGATGATGGGAGGGGCGGTGCTTGTTTACAAACACAGCCAGAACCCCACACCAGCACCACCACACACAAAGGCACCTGACAGTTCTGGGTAGGTACAAACTTGGGGGAGTCTCACGAAGCCAGGGGTCTCTTTCAAATGGGACCTGGGTTCCAGCTGAAGGGGACAGTCGTGCCGCCTGACTCAGAGCCACCCTCCTTCTGCGTGGCCGCACAATCCATGCCTGCATCTTTCACACAACGTTTTCCATCCGCAGCACTGATTCGGTGATCAGTGAATAAAATCTGGTCTTCCAAAGTCCAAACCTTCTTTTCTGTGGGGAGTCCAGGGTGGGTGGTGGAGGGGAGACACCGCCTGGATCCCAGACCACGATCGCTGGCCTCGAGAACCTCTTCTCTATGTCTCCGGCCTGCTTTGGCTTCTTAAGATACAGGCGAGACTCATGAAAGTCAGGGATGAGGCAAAAGCTGGGTAGGCTAACTTAGGACACTCCCAGGAAAACGCCATCCATAGTGTGATGCCTGCTATTCAAACGGCACAAATCCAGAGCTCAATGTGTCTGGAGTGGTAACAATACCCCTCACATCTCCCAGGACAACCTACAAAGCATGTCCACCCGGGTTATACGGACACTCAGAGAGAATCAGTCTCCACTGGGTCTCGGTCAGGTGTGGAACAGAAGCCTTAGCATGGCTGCCCGTCAAGGCACCACCAGTAAAACTGGGAGAACTGTAGCCTGTTGGAAGAGTATGATCCCACCGAGCGGCAGTGAACAGCGAGGTGCTGCCACTCCTGGGCTTTCTCCACCTCAGGACCACACTGGGGGCCCCCCCCAGGGCCTCTAGGGGAAGCACTGAGGCCAGACCCGAAAGTGCAGCGGCCTTAAGCAGAGCATGGCGGCCATGCCTCCTGGCCATGCAGCAGCCATCCTTGCCCCAACTGCCCAGGCTCCTGACAAGTGGTTTCCTGTACTGTCCTGACTGCCAGTTCTGGGGCTGTCCACCTAGCACTGTGGGCAGGGAGAAGGACAATGAGACTTGTTGGAGAACTAAAATGGGTTTGAGGCCAGGGATGTGGTCTAGTAGGAGAGCACACGTGTGAGGCTCGGGCGACCTTCAGCATTGTGTGTATGCAAACGTGTGCATGTTTGTGCATGTGCTTTATACTGGACATTTTTCTTTTTGTGGAGTGGTGTGGCCACACCCGGGATGCCCAGGGTTTATTACTGGTAATGCTTGAGACCAGAGACTCTCAGACATGGGGCAGAGCTGCTACTGGCTCTCCGTGTACCCAGCCGGTCATGAGGCACCGGGAGGGATGGCGGGTTCTAGCCCTGGCCCACCACCCCAGCAGAGCCTCACAACAAGCCAGACGACCCCCACTCCATGAGGGCCGCCATTTTCCACATCTGGATTTCCCTCTCGTCAGAACTCCACCCAGCAGACCAGCCTATCACAGCCTGGCTTGCGCGGCTGCAAGCGGCCACGCCGTTCATCAATAAATGCTGGATTTTGAGATGACTACAAGAGTATGCCACCCGCACGGCAGAGCCTGGCAAGCTACCCATGTCAGATTTGATATGCCAAATACCAGTAACAATTATAGACCTCATTCCCATGACCTGATGGAATGGTTTGAGGCTCTTTATGTTCCTGAAGCAAGCATGTGCCCTTGGGCTCTACTAGCATGAGACAGGACATATGGAGATGTTACTGGTGCTCGCCTCGAGCAAATCGATGATGAACGGGAAGACAGTGACAGTGATACAGTGCTTGGGGAACCATATGGGAGCTGGGGATCAAACCAGGTCAGTCACTTGCAAGGCAAGCGCTCTCCCCACTGTACTACCTCTTCAATTCCTGAATTTTCTTTGCACCACACGTTTGCCCTCGGTATAAAAATCTTTCTTTTTTTCCCTTTTGGATTCTTTTCAGCTGCCTTCTTGGCTGTCAGTGAAAAGAAATGGTGACGGGCAAGAGAGACAGTACAGTGGTTAAACGGCTTGCCTGCACATGGCAAGAAAAGGTGAGGGGCAAGAGAGACAGTACAGTGGTTAAACGGCTTGCCTTGCACATGGCTGACCTGGGTTTGAACCCTGGCACCCCAGAGGGTCCCTTGAGCCCCGCCAGGAGAGATCCCTGAATACAAAGCCAGGAGTCAGCCCCTAGCACTGGTGGGTGCGGCCCCACGACAAAAAGAAAAAAAGGAAGAAATGGTGATGGCTGCGGCTTGGCGTGGCCAGGGGTGGCTGGGAGAGCTGCCCTCCGCTCCCCTCCCGGCTGGAGCCTGCCTGGTGAGCAGGGCGGGGGAACCTACAGCGTTCCCAGAGGGACCATCAGAGGAAAGGCTGAGGCAGTGACAGGCTTGGCTGCAACATCCAGCCCTCAGGGGATTAGATATAACTGACTTAACTGGTGCTAAGCCCAACTGGGGTTCAGGACGGGGGCCAGGAGCTGTGCAGGAATATTTGAGGTCCTGCACTGCCTCAAACTGACCTACTGGACTATTCTGGGAAAACGGTCGCAGGTGCTCCTTGGTCCTGCCTGAATTTTCTGCAGTCCAGAGCCTGGCTCCCTCCCGACAGTGACTAAATCCCACAGCCAGGGTCAGGGGCTTGAAAGCAGCTGCAGCTGGGCAGCAGGCCCTG
This sequence comes from Cryptotis parvus, assembly GCA_021461705.1. Lineage (NCBI taxonomy): Eukaryota > Metazoa > Chordata > Mammalia > Eulipotyphla > Soricidae > Cryptotis > Cryptotis parvus. The sequence goes on from JAJIBD010002255.1 coordinate 191,615, forward strand.
GCACAGAGGTGCCACCGACGGCCACCACAGGCCCAGTCTCAGGGCCTGCATACAGTGTTCCCTTCTGAGGGGCCCCTCGGCCTCGGCCACCTGCCACGCCATCCATGCCAGCTGTTCTCATCCCAGACGTGAAGGCAAGGGAAGAAGCGACCCCACCCCGCAGACAGGAAGGGAGTGGCTGTCACCCCAACAAAATCAGAGCCGCACACCCTGGTGACATCCTGGAAAGAAGAATCCTGAATTCGAATCTCCGGCACAGTCCCTCAAGCACCACCAGGAGACATTCCTGAGCAGAGTCCGGAGTAACCCGAGCATCGCCAGGTACACCCCCCAACATAAACAAACACAAAGAAACAATAACAAATTCCCTGAATCTTACCCCAAATTTGAATGAAGAATCTCTAAGACATTCTACTTCAGTAAGATTTACCTAGTGGTACCTGGAGGCATCTACGTCTCCAAGAAGCCCCTGGCCGGGCCAGGCCGGGCCACCTCTTCTGCCCCAAGTTGACGCCCTGCTCAGGACGGCAGCATCACCTGCGCGAGCTAAATTTCTGGAGATGGGCCGAGGGGAAGAGGAGCTCTGAGGTGTTGTGAGTGACAGGAAAATAGAGAGGAAAGCCGCGGCTCTGCCAGGATCATGTCGAGAGCCTGGAGTGAAGAATGGGGCAGGAAGGAAACCCTGTGGCCAGGTCGGAACCTAAGAAATTTGGTTTTCTTTTCCGGCAGGGAAAAAGGAAAAAACAAGGGGGGACCCCAGCCTATGTGTGTTGTGAGGCTGTACACACAGAGTTCCAGTCCCGGTGACTCACGCACACACAGACAGACAGACAGACAGACAGACAGACAGACAGACAGACAGACAGACATAGACAGACAGACAGACAGACACACACACACACACACACACACACACACACACACAGAGTTTCCAATAGTCCTACTGAACGGATCTGACTGTATAATCCAAAGCCTTCAACAATGCTCACCAGCGGCGTGTCATGCGTCTGGAAAACATCGCCGTTTCTGAAGCATGCTTTCCAAGCCACGTCATGCTTTTAAAGCTGTTTATCAAAACGACTGGATGGGCCGTGGTGGCCTGAGACCGCCTGTCAGCTGTCCGGGTCGCATGCCCCGTCCCAATTTCCGTAAGCACTCCATCACTCTCGGCTGTCCTTCCCTCGGCAAACACAGATGCCAAGGCTGGAGACTCACGCCGCCACGCTGACCGGCAAGCCTGGCCCCAGGACAGATTTCCATGTCATGTGGGGCTTTTGGCTGAACTCTGCTCGAACCCAGAAGCATATCATTGACAACAGACACTAACAAGAGTTCGGGATCACCTGCTCTCCTCAGTGGGTTCAGAGCAAGTTCGTGGCCTCTGCACACCTTTTCCAGCGGGGTTCGCAGGCCCAAAGGCCGAGGGCCCCGGTAAGGCCATTCCTCTACCCAGCAAGCCCAACCCTGAGATGATCACAGGTCAGCACACAGCACACAGCACATAGGACAGAACTGCACTGTCTGTCGGGGGGTGAAAGAAAGAACAGAGAAGGACAAGGATGGAGCAAAGAGCAACTCCTAAGCTCCGCCCGAGTCGGGGTCAGCCAGTACAGGGTAAGACGGGGCAGCTAAGAGCTAAGGACCTCACCCAGTTCCACAATGCTTAGCCCCCACTGTGAGAGAAGGGGACGCCAGACGGCTGGAGCTCTAAGGAGTTTAGCACCGCTTATTCGCTTCCTATCTACCTTTCCCAACTCCAGTCACCCGAATCTCATCTCACAGGAGTGGGAGCTTAGGTCAGATGTGGGAACCAGAGGGCTGTGGGCACCTCCTCTGGACTCCTGCAAACGCTTTGTTTGTTTCTAGCCTGCCCACCGCAGAGCTCCCTCCCGGGTCTCCCCCAGACAGGGAGAAGACCCCGTGAGTTTATGTTCTTTCCACGACTTTCTGAAACAAGCCCTTCTCTTTGAAGAAAGACCTCTTGCCCTTGGAGTGTCAAGATAAGAAAACTTTCAGCAACTTCCCCTGGAAACTACAAAACACCCATCAGCACCCAAGATCTAAGTGCAGTCGCTCACCAGCTGCTGGCCCCTCTGAATGGCTTTTATGGTTCAATGACGGGTGGTGACAGGGCCGTGTCACTACCGCGGGTGTGCTGCTTCTTTCATGTTCCTGGGATCTGACAAGAGCCTTCCACAACCTGTTTCTTTACAACACACAGAACGAGACTAAAGATCAATACCAGATTTGAAGCTGGAGGTGGGACCAGCCACCCCCCACCACTGGCCTCCGGATACATTTTAAATCTGCCCTGGGGAAGAAGGGCCGAGGGCTGCCGCGGGTGACTGCTCACGTCTTCACATCTGTGGGCGCCTCACATCTTCACATCACGGGTGACTCTGCTAGACGTCTGCCACGACCCCAGAGCGGGCCTGTGTGCTGGCCCTGCCCTGTCTTCTGTGATAGGGCAGGGCCAGCCCACAGACCCACACTGGGATCGTGGCAGACGGGTTAAAAATGTCAGACGCAACACAGTGCTCATGAATACCACGCAACTGAAATACCGTCCGAGCAGAAATAATGGATGGGGGTTTCAGTACAATCACATTAATTCAGAGCTACCAGATGGATGTGAAGGGAGAGGACACCAAGAAAGGATGAATAAATGAAAAACCTAAACGATAGGACTTCCGAGGAAACATGACAGACTTAGTCCAGACCCCGTTCTAAAGCGCAAGCGGAGGGAGACAAGTGGCGCGGATCCAAGGGGATAAAGCGAAGGTGTCAACAGTATTCTAGAAGCTAAAAAGCAGAGGGTGAGTGGCGCTGACGTGTCAGCCGAGGGAGGGGCCCCGGCGATGGGCTAATTAGTGTGGTAAACCCCGCTGCATTTCTGGAAGACGGGGCGCGGGTGGCTCAGAAGGCCGGACAGAGGGAGGATGGGGAGGCAGGTCTGCAGGCGGTGAAGACAGAAAGAGTGTTCACAAGTCAGGAGGCAGTTAGAGCAGCGACCGCTCAGGCTCGGCCCGCTGCCTTCTGCAGAACACAGGCCTCTACGGGCCCGGGGCTCCCCCTGCCTCGTGCTGCTTCGTCTGCGCACAGCCAGGAACCGCCGGAGAGCTTAGGCTGAATAACACCAAGGAGAGTAACACCACGGAAAAGGCCAAAGCCGACCAATGGAAGAAAGAAACTCAGCGGGGTACCAGCGTTCGTAACTCCAGATTGCAGCCAGGGAAGGCCAGTCAGAAGCAGGAGAACAGCCAAGAAGACCATGACACCAATGTATTTATGTAACACAGCTTTTAACTTAAAGAAGGAGTGTTTATGGATAGAATAGTATTTTGTTTGGTTTGGGGAACACAACCATTGATGCTCATGAGTGATTCCTGACTCTGCACTCAGGAATCACTCTTGGAGGGTTTGGGGGACCATATGGGATGCCAGGTCGACTGTGCAAAGCAAGTGTCTTACCGACCATACTATAGCTCCAGCCCCATAGAACAGTTATTTGTTAAAGGAGTTGCTAACCTCAAAATGAAAAAAAAGACAAAACAGAAAGAAAAGTGGTAAGTATATGAAGATAAATTAATAATATGCAAATAGAAAACAAAGCAAATGACAAAAATAAAAGCAGCAATTAACTCCAGGGACAGAAAAAAACAGAAAGTATACATATATATATGTGTGTATACTTAGGTATGTGCATATATATGTATATATTTGTATATGTATAATCATAACAACCAATGTGGTTTCCCAGGAATTCTATTTACATAGTCACAAAAACTGTAGCAAGTGAATATGGATTTCTCCCAAAGATGATCATTATATTGAAAAATAAGGGAAGAACACGACAGTATAGCAACAGGGAGTCAGCTGATACAACGAAATGGAATAAGGGGACTGTAGTGAAGGCTTTGCACACAAGAATCCAGGGTTCAAGACCTGGATTCTTGAACCCTGGACCCTGGATTCTTGAACATGGTCCCTGGGTACCACCAGGAGTGACCCCTGAGCATAGAGCACTGCCAGGTGTGGTCCAAAAACCAAAAATAAAAGAGAAAATAGAAATAGGAGAGAACATAGAAATAAGAGTCTTTTCCTAGGCACCCTGCGGAGTAAAGCACCCCCAGTGTAGTCAGTGGTTGCCGGCACCCCAACACTCACACTGAAACATCCGGCCCAGTGGCCCAAGATCAATGGGAGTGCTTCTATGACCACTGCTTGGGAGGCCAAAAAACAAAACAAAAACCAGAAGGAAAGAAAAGGAAAAGAAATCGAGGTCTTAAAAACTGAGTAACACTGGTTGATAATCTAAAGCCTTCAGGCATGCCTTGCTAGAGGCTGACATCGTTTCTGAGTATAAACCCAGTGAAGGAAGAACCAAAGCGTGGAGAGGGAGCAGCTGTCCGGGCGCGCAGGCTCAGAGGCAGCGGGATGAGGAGGACACCCGGAGAAGCGTTTGTTTCCACTCTGAGGCGATCTCTGGCTTCTGTGAGTGTGGAGACAGGTTCATTTTGATAAAATGTGAAAAGAGTAAAGTAATTTTTTTTTTTTTAAAAAAGGAAACTGTTATAGTGAGAAAGTAAGGCCCCAAATCAAAATTTTTTGGTTCTAAAAATCTGTTTTTATAACAGATCACTTGATCACTTGATCACTTGAACCCCGTTATTCATCGATTTGCTCGAGCAGGCGCCAGTAACATTTCCATTGGACCCTATCACTTGCCAATGTAGCCCAATGGCATCTGTTATATCTGTTATATCTGTTGTAATGCCATTGGGCTTTATAACAGATACCCAGTAATATTTAATAAACACAGGCAAGGTATAGAAAAATAACTGAAAGATTCTGGAGACCATTAGCTAAGTAGAAACTATTGGTAAGTCTGACGTATTTTGACAAAACTACGATGCTAATAAAATGGGAGCTGGGAGGAGCCTACGAGAGTCACAGCTCCCCGGTTTACCACCAGCCCCGGTGCAGCTGTAGCTTCAGGAGCGAGGAGCTGGTCATCACTAACAGAGGCACACTGCAAGAAAACTGCAGGAAAAGGCTTTTCTGGACATGTGGCTGACTGAAGATGTTTAAGCACAGTCAGCATAGTGACCGTCAAGCGTGTGGAAGGTTCTTCAGATGACTGTCCGAGCATCTAAATATTCTTAGCACCGACTGTCTCACTTGCCTAGAGCAGAGCACACGACGTGAAGCCAACTGGTGGGCTTCTGCTGTCAACTGGATTAGGCGGGGCCCGGTGTGCTTCCTAAGCAACAGGATCTGAGTAGCACAAGCTCAGGATTGGTGAAGCCGAATCAATGGGGCGCCTGGGTGGTGCCGACAAGACCGTGAGGCTGTCGCTTGCCTCTCCAGGAAGGAGGCGAGCGCCTCGCCCTGGCATCTGCTCAGCAGCAGGTGCCGCTTGTCCCCACCCCAAGGCTGCTGCAGGCGCAGACCTGAGGTCTGAAACCTTTTCCCGCTGCAGCCCCCTTTCACCTGAGAACCGCGGGCACCCGCAGATTTACTCTACAGTGGATTCAGAGTTAATTTGGGGTTGTTGCATGAGGAGCCACTTTTACGGCTGCCAACTTTTTGGCGACCTGACATATCAGTCACGTAACCCTGTGTGGGGTGGCCACCCACAGTGTGACCTGGGGGGGATGGTCAAGGAGCTGTGCCCGCGTGCCAGCAGTACCGCTGAGGCCACAGAGGGTTTGGCCGGGACTCCCGGGACCCATCCTCCTCTCCAGGAGAGGAGAAGAGAGGTCTTGCTAACTCGCCTTTGAAGTTCCCTGCAGCCCCTGGGATTTTATGGTACAGCTCAGCTCACCCCTGCCATTATCTATGTTTGAAGTATGTTTGGGGAAAATCTACTAGGAGCTGTCTCTGGGTTAACACAGAACAACTGCCTCATAAAACCTGCGTTCCACAAGGAGTTCAAAGGAGCTTATCCAGATAGTGTGGGCTGGTCCGACGCCACCAACGTGGGTAGTGCAGAGGCAAAGGCCTCGGCCGAGTCAACTCGGACATGCATCTACCACCTTCTGGGGCTCCTGCAGGAGCTCAGGGCAGGGAGAGCCCGGCCCTGGGGCCTGCTGGACAGAATGGGCTGGTGCCCTGGAGGGTACGGCTGTGTGCTCACCCTGCTGATGAGGCCAAAGTCGATGAGACGGCAAGAGTGGGGAGGGATAAATAGGACAGATTATTTTGCGTTGTCTTTCTGTTATGTGATTAAAGTCTGTCTGACTGTTACTCGAGAAACCCAGGAGCAAGTCCGGAGGGGCTGACCACTGCTGGCAGGAAGCCAAAATGAAGCATCCCGTTACGGGGGCTCCACAGCCTAATCCACGGTGATCTGTCACCTGAGGAATGTGTCTTTTATCAGCAGCCGATGGCTCAGGGCCCATCTTCAAACGGGACCGCTGGTCAAGGAAGTTACCCAGGTACAGGTATCTGTCAGCTGGCGGCACGGCCATGGAATCGCTGGAGACAAGCAGGCTGGTGCCTTTTGGACAGTTCTGCACAAATCGCCCCAAGTCGGTCAACAGGAAGCAGCCGTGACCTCTAGTTTGCTTCTCGTTTTCATCTGGGAAACAGACATCCCGTGTAGCTTCTGGGAAACTCCGTGTACGTTCCCGTGAGAGACTGCAGCTATAGAAAGTTGTCAATTCGGGGCCCAGGCAACAGTACAATGGGAAGGGGGACTTGCCTGCAGCCAAGCTGGGTCTGACCCATTATCCCATACGGCCCCCAGGCCCCACCCGGGGTCATCCCTGAGCACAGAGGCAGGATGTTTTGTTTTTTGAGCACAGCTGGGCATATCCTTAAAGTAAAACAAAAGAAAAAGTTGCTGATCTATAAATTCACAAGACCTATACATGTTTGTCCTATGGCTTCTGAAAAGTTCCGGGGTCCCCAAAGGATCCCTAGACAGCATTTGGAGACTCACATGTATGTGGTTTACACCGATTAGGAATTGGGGGTTTCCTTGCTGTATATTAGACTAGGTCCACTGAGGAGGCACAAACCAGCACCACCACTGGCCATGCTTGAGTCGTATAAGCCTGAAGAAATAAAAGTCTTTATTTTTTAAAGACTGTATTGTGACTAAAATATTTTATTGACTCTCTCCTATTTATAATCCCTTGTCTCCATGTGACAAATCAGGGAGAACCGTAGCAAGAATCCGGCAAGAGTACACAATAAAGGAAAGCCGGTTACCTACGGCACCCAAAGCACCCTTTGCCCTCCCCTAGCCCTCGGCCTCTCCCCGAAACTGGCTGCCAGTCCTCAGCGCGGCACCCTTGCGTCCGCAGTCAGCAGCTATGGGCACTCAAGCGCAGCCCCTCAGGAAGATTCTACTTTCATCCGGGGCACAGAGGAATGATGCTGAGGAAAGCAGAAGGCAGCCACCAAGACCTAAGCGCACCCCTGACGCAAAAGCCTCTGCAGAGGAGCTCCATGAAGTCAGTCAAATTCTTCCTCATTCTCTAAAGCACATTTTTTTGGAAAACTCACATTTTTCAGGCCAGCGATCCGGTGCAGAGGTGAAGGCACCGCCCTGACCCCAAGTAGATCCCTGACACCACAAACAGTCCCCAGAGCACCGCCAAGAGTGATCCCTGCACAGAGGGCCAGGAGTAAGCCCTGAGTACTACCAGGAGTGACCCCAAACCAGAAACAAAAACTGGCATTTTTCACATTCTTCTGCGTCTCTTAAATTCAATCCCTAAATCTCAAATCTTTATCTTATGTGTGGATGATTGTGAGCTGTTTCATACTTAAAAAAGCAGCTCACTGAGTACTGATTTAGCTTCACAAGGGCCAAATGATCTAACTTTAAGTGGCAGAAGCCAAAGTGGTAAAGCATTCACACTTTCCATCCTGTCTTCTTGAGCAAAAGACCTGTTGGTTGAGACGCAAGGTCGGAAAGGTGTCCATGCCTAAAGGCAACTGGCTTTTACTTCTGGAAGGACCGTGCTGTTTCCATGAAGTCAGTCGTCTCTGCATGCCAAAAATGGCAAAAAAAATAAATGCCTCTCCTTTCTAGAAATGATTATAATGTACCATGACCAAAAAAGTGTTTTTTCCCCCTAACAGATAATCTTGCATAAAAATGAGTCATGGGATTTCAGAAATGGAAAGGCTTTTCTCAAATATGTGCAGGAACACACACACTCCATTCCATTTTTTTTAGCAACTGAGCTGAGTGCTCCATAAGTTACACAGAGAACAGCATCGTCTGTAGCAGCTGAGTGAAAGGAGAATATAGTATTTAGAGTTCAGCAAGAGGGAAGATGTCTGTCTGAGAAAATAAGATTTCTCTACTTGTGTTCCTGGGAGAGGAATTTTAACTTATAAGGCATGAAGGACTGTTAAGATGTTTCTTAAAAATATCTTATCCGGTAACTTCATCAGCTTAATTATAGACCTGCGTGAGACATCCTATGTGATTAAGCCAGCTCTGAATGTTGTTTCTTCTCCTGGAGGCTGCTCCATAAGGGTGAGAAAAAAGATCCTGCTTCCTTCAGGCTTTCTCTGTACAGGCTGGGCTTGGCAAGGAAGGGGAACGCTCTGACTCCTCTGTCCCCACAGTGAGCAGCAGAGAGCCAGCACGCAGCCACTTTGGCTACTGGGTCGCCTGGGGACAGAGGACAGCTTCTTTTCAACTGGACACCATGACCATTTTCCAGTTTCATCGAACTCCAAGTGCTTCTCATGGCAAAAACAGGTCAGTGACCAACCGGCCTGCCCCACACGGAAGCGGCCAGGTGGGCACCGACAGGTCTGGCCGACGAGGAGGATGGGCACTGGTCTCCGCTCCTCCTGCTTACCGACACAGCTACGAGGACCTTGCCGACAGCGCAAAGGAGATGCACGTCTAACAAGTAGAAGGCAACGGCCTTAACACAGTTGAGTGCTACCTGTCTCGCGGGTTAACTGCACCGGTTAGCAATGAAAATTACTTTCTTATTAAAACAAACAGAACCATCCGTGCGTGCATGCTTATGTGTATGTCTGCGTCCTTTATGAAACCCAGTGTCTCACGAACTACCTCTGGCCTCACTGACAGCTTTCCGATCGGCAGAAGTTTCACAAGCCATGGTTTGCTGTGGCCCCGCTGCACGAGGTCAGCCCATCCATTCTGCCTTGGTGCAGGAAAATGGGCAGTCCTGGGGCATCTCAGTACACATTCTAATTTTTTACTGGATCAATTCAAACCAGTTCAGCTTTTTTTTTTTTTTTTTTAATGCCTCCTACCAGAGTCGCAAATGGCTGCTCTCAGGGCACAATCGTGATGAAGAGCAGGAAAGCCCAAGCCGCATTTCTTAATTTCCCTTCCCTGACTTTTTCCTCATCTGTCTCAGTTGATGGCAGTCTGAGGCTCTGGGAAACCAGGAACCGCACAGCCCTTTCATCCCAGAGAGTCACGGGCAAGAAGCAAAATGCAGTAACGAAAAGGGCTTTTCCTTAGGAAAATCCATTTCCATTTCACATCTTTTTTTTTAATTTAAATTTATTTTTTTGTGGTGCCAAGAGTTGAACCAGGGCCTAATGCATGCAAGGCAGGTACTCGACCACTGCGTCACAGCTCAGGCACCCCTAAAGTGTTTGAAGAACAGCTTTTGGATGGTGTCTTAAGAGTGTTTTTAGTGAAACAGTAAAATATGTTGCCGTAAATCTCGGGGCCATGGGAACACAAGCGTCCTGGGATTCCAAAACATTCCGGAGTCCTGACAGTGAATTTGACGACTCTGACACTGATCCCTCGTTATCCGCAAACTCCCCTACAGTAATGAGATACGCTCCGCACTCCTGGCTCTGTTCCGTCAGTTTAGATCCTCCCGTCCGGCCAGCTCCCACTGCTCCCCGTTCTGGGTCTTAACTGAAAAAGGTGAAGTTCTCGTGAGGCGACCTCAGGGCCCAGCTCCACGAACCTTCATCTGCGCCTCTCTTCGAAAACGCACGCAGGCCCAACCGACAACAGATGGCATCCAGAGAGAAACCAGCAAATAAACAGCCCAGTCTGGCTGCTTTCTCGGCAGCCACGTCCCTGCCTTCTGCCGGGACACGGCTGGGCCCCGTCGCAGCAGCCGTTGCCCACTGCCACACAGAGCAGGGCAAGTTTGTCCCAGTCCACTGGCGGCCTGCTCTGGTCTGGTCTGGAGAAAGGGGCGGGGCTTCCATGGCTCAGCCAGTGAGGCGGCATCTGTGCCATTTGCAGGCTTGCCTTAGGAGCAGGCTCATGTGGCCCGTGCACGGAGCCCAGAAGATGCGAGCTGAGCTGGCAGAAGGTCGCCTTGGAAAGGCCGCATAGTTCAGTTCCAAACCACACATACTTGTGCAGTTAACAAATGCAACAGGGGATACTGGTCCACAACATTCAGGCGGAGGCCAAGGGCGCTGCTGTCCTCCGCCCCTCCCTCACCCCCACCTACCTTCCCAAGAACTCAGAGAGTGTGTGGACATCTCGGACAGAAGCGAGGTGGCTGGCGTTTTGGAAGACTTGTACACATTCTGACAAGGAGAGGAACTTGGAAGTATTTTAACCTAGAAGAACTGGGCGGGGGGGGGGGCTGTAAATAAAATCCTGTTCATATAAACACGAAAAGGAGCCAATGTTTCCTGTAAGGCCACTTTTCCAAGGGATTACTGGAAGGAGTATTCTTTCACAGCTTAATGGCTTACTCTGCTATCATCTGCTTAGAATTTGGGTCATTTAAAACAGAGACGCGAAGATCTAAGCCTTCACTTGGATGAAATATTACAGAGGAAGCAGAAAGTCTCATTCCAAGGGCAGACTCTGAGGCAAACTCTTGGACTCCTGGTTCTATTCCTGGCTCAGTCCCTGGGCCCAGGTCAGTCCTCGGTCAGAATCTCGCTTCTAATCCCTTCAAACCATTTGTTAGTCCCTGTTGTCTAAACAGTGGGGGAAAACCCTGAGTAACACCCCTGGATCCTGTTCAATCAACTGGGATGGTTGGAGAGGGTTATAACTCACTTCCAAGATACCCGTGTGATTTGTCCCTTGGTAGAATTCACAGGTTCTATGGAGACCACAGTGTCATCGGAACAAATCGGTCTCTGAAACATTTCTCCACTTGCCCAAATCATGGTGCTACTTTCATGCGACTTTCAAAAAATAGTATTGCCCAGGATTTTATAGTTCTTTACAGTTTCCACTTTGAAATAACTGTAAGGGGTTCAACCTGAGAGGCAGAATAAACAGGTATATCTGTTTCAAGTTTCGTGTCCACTTTCTGGATGAAACCACAGAGGCTGGTGAGGTAAATGGGCGTGGCCAAGGTCCCACAGCTAACAAGGAAGGGGGTTGGGGGTGAGGCCTGTTCTTTTCCAGGCTAATGTGCGGGTCCTCCTAATCATGCGCTTTTGAATCTAGGCAGACAAACTGAAGAAACCCGCTAAAGTGCTCCTGAAGAGCCCAGCAACAACGAGGAGAGGGTCACATCTTGCTGTGGCCCCAGTGAGCACGGATCACTCCACTTGGCTCTGAACCCTCCGTCACAGTTCGGGGGTGCTCTCTGAGGAGACGCAGCAGGCCCGGAGCTGCTTCCCCTGTGACCCGGCCCAGGATGGCCAGGCTGCCTCTCGGAGGGGTGTGGTCACAGGAGGCGAAGCGCAAGGCCACGGCTCCCGGGAGAGAAGTGGGGGAGAGACCGCCAGCGAGTCTGTTTCTGGCAAGCTGCACGGCCTCTCTGGAGCCTCCGCATCCTTTTATTCATGCTGGGGACTGAACCCAGGGCCTTGTAACTTACCAACAAAGTGCTCTACCCCTGGCCCAAACCTCTGGACATGTGACATGGAACATGATCTCTCCTCTTCACCTCTCAACTCCTACTCAGACTGTGGGCTTCACCTCACGCCCCGTCCAGGAATGCCTCTGGGGTCCACTGGCCACAGGTGACCAGTCTATTCTCCTTACCCTTCTCTAGCCACACAACCTCAGTACAATCTGGGAATCTGTTAGTCACTGACCACAGTCCCAGCAAATTATTATTAATATGATCGCTTGGTTCTTGTTCTTTGGAGTCCAGGGATAGTCTTGGTTTCTGCTATATTAGCAACCCTGAGCTCTTAGGAGACTTCAAGCATTATGTGTTGTCTGAAAATGAAAGAACAACATTTGTGTGTCTTAGCTTTGCTGGTAGAACTGGATACAAACTGGACTCTTCCGTGCCAATGCTGGGGCAAGTGTACAGAGGAAAAAACCTTTTTTCCTTCTGGGGCTGGAGAGGTAAAGACAGGGATTAAGGCATGGACCTTGCTCCAGCACACGGGGTGCAAACCCAGAGGCCCCTGAACACTACAGGGTTGCAAGGTCCGGCACCCTCAGACCCTCACCCTGAACTGCTGGTTTGGTTGGCCGAGAATCACCAGATCAACCCCAGCTCTAAACTTCTGCAACACTCTCGCCCCTTTCCTTTGCGCCTAAGAAAATGCGAAGCTGGGGATAGAGCTCAGCAGCACAGCACACGCGTGCATGTGTGATGCTGGGGTTCAAGTCCTGCACTGCATACACCCTCCCAACAAGCCGCCGCCATTCAAGCTAAGTGGCACCAGACGAGTCAACATTCCCAAAGTCGGAGCACAAATGCCATTTTCACAACGGAAGGCCATGGATCCTTCCAGAAGCCAGCCGTCTCCGAGTCTCAAGGGAGGCCCTTCTTTCCCAGCCTCTAGGGGCCTTCGCTTTACTTCAGGGTCCTAACAACATAGCCGAGGCCAGACTTGTTCAGAGTTGAGCAGACAGACAGGAAAAACTAACCAGAAACACCTTTGAAGTCGCCCTGTTGTCCTTCCCTCGCTTCAGCAATGTTTCAGAATCTACTCCAGGACTGTCTGAGCTCTGGCCTGAGATAGGATGTAACTCCACTAAAGCAAATGTTATCAATCTGTCTGTAAGAAGCAGCTGCTTCCGGGCGGGCGGTGTTCCAGCTGCATAGCTAACACCCCACGACAGTCTCGCATCGCCCCCCACTGCAGTGACGCTCCATACACAAGGCTTCCTGGTGACAGACAAACGGATTTACTTTAATTGGGAATGATTTCATCTCAAGTCCTAGTTGAGGGAGTGCTCGGGTGCGGACAGGGCCCCGGCCTGGGGCACTGATTCATTGAGGGAGTATCTATTATCCAGCAGTGGGGAAATCTTTCTGAGCTTAAGTGGAGTCCAGCTTGGCTGGGAACTGTCACATTCATTACACCCTTTGTTGATAAGATCCCCAATTAGTCACTTAAAAAGAAGGGGGAGGGTTATGGCTAATGTAAAATAGGTCACTGATGTGAAAGAAAGTTAAAGTTCTGGGTTTGGAGTCATATGGGCTGTTGCCGATCTCCTGTCTCCGCTGGTTTCAAGGAAAGCTAGCCTTCCATGGGACTGCCAGCTCCCCTGGACTTACAGGTGGAAAGGGAGCAAGAGTCAGACCCACATGATGGAGAACGCATACAGGGAGGTAACAGAACTAAGCCACGGAGCCTCAGAGCAAGACACACCAACAGCCTGACAATCTGAGAGCCGCAACTGACTGTCTAGTTAGTTTAGGGGACAAGAGAGGCTTGTAAGGACACAATTCTATTCTTAAGTACTCTGGGGAAAATATTTTATATGTCTCTATGTATATTTGTGTACACACACTCACACTCGCACACACACTCCTCGTGCGGCGAACACACACACGCACACCACCAGTATATTAGCTGTCAAGTCCAACATTTTAGTTACATGCCGTCTTAGTATGGATTCGAAGAGGCAGCAATCAGGGCTGGAAACTATGAAACCTGGAAGCCCCAAACACACATCGCCCCCACCCTTCGACTGCTTACCTGGGGCCACTAAGTGTGGCTGTGTCTCTCACAGCCTGGGCTGTTTCTGATGCAAAATCCAGGGCGCCTGCCACAGGCTTGGTCACGGTGCCAACAAGCCCCTTCCCAAGGCCAGATATGAAACCGCTGACACCCCCTTCTGTTTTCACACCTTCCACTGTGGAGGTGATAACACTGGTCAATCCACCGATGATACCTAATGAAAAAAGACAAGGGCTATCGTTAAGAGACCACGGATGAAAGCAAAAGAACTTAAAACAGTGTTTTCCAAAGTGGGCAATACCACCCCCCATGGGGCACTGGGCATATCCAAGGGGCCCTGTGAGGGCTGAGGGGGCAGTACTGTTTGATCACTCAGAGACCAGACATTTCCAGGGGGCAATGAGTGATTTTTTTTCCCCCTGAAAAAGGCAGGTGGCAGCGAGGCCTTAGAAGTCTGGGAACCTCTGATTAAAGCCAGACTCCTCGAGCCTGTGCACCTGGCTGAGCAGCGTAGGACCACAGGCAGGCCGACTTAAAGGAGGGAACCGGCAGATCCACCCACGAAGTTTAGAGGCCAAGGATGCATTTTCATACTAGTCAGAAGTCTTCAAGTTTCTCAAAATCAAGGAGCAGATTCCCGCTCCAGGACGGGGGTAAGCAGCAGGTCGCAGACTAGAGCAACGGCTCTTGGGAAAGCTTCCAGGAAAGAAAAGGCAGAGAGCACGGAGTGTGTCAGGGGTGCTGGGACGCTGGGACTGACTGCCCACTTGGGGCTGAGACAGGGTAAAGCCCCAGCGGGTCTCGCTTGAGACCCTAAAGGGTGAACAAAGCAACGACATGTTGAGGAAAGTCACCCCACAATCGCCCAAGGCAGCCGGCTCCCTCAGGGAGTCAGTGCAAAAGAGCAATCCAGGCCAAAGAAACATCTTGAAAGTCGCCAGCAAAAGACCCGAAGAGCCACAGAAGCAGCGGAAGTTGGCGTGGGTGAGCAGGGCCAGCGGGTGGGCAGAGGGTCCAGGCGCAGGGCCAGGGCCACTCACGGTGTTTACCCTGTCACGGGGAGGGGGTGTGAGGAGCCTCTCCAGCCTCTCCAGCTCGAGTGAGACAGATGGGCCCAGGCAGTCTCTGGGTGAGAATGCACTAACAGCTCACAGCGCCTCTTGGGCTTGGGGTCCAAAGCGAGGCGAAGTTCCCTTCCAGACTGAGTCTGCCACGCGGGTCCTCAGACAAGGGAGGTCAGTGACCCCGAGACAGGAACAGACACCCTGGTTTTAGATCAAGGAGATTAAATGGATTTTGGCTCTTGTCTTCCAGGTTTTTTTTAAAGTCCCAAAGGAAGGTCTTCATCTGATGACAGAGCCTAGTGGATCCTGCAGGGATGAGGCTCTGCTTCCGCCCTGGGGCTGCCCCGATGGCTCCTGGAGAGGCGGCATGTTATCGAGATGAGCTTGGGGATGATTCTGCACAGCACACCAGTGTGCTCTCTATAAAGTAAGGAGAAGCCAGGCCTTTTCTCCGCACCTCAAGGATGCTGGCGAGACAACAGCAAAAAATATTTCTTTTCACCAAAACTGGCCTCTCTGAGGTTCCGCGTGCTGCCATGAGATAGGACAGTAGCTGTTACTAGAAGGGCTAACTCCGCAGCCCCTGCTGGGCGTCCAACAATCAGCCTTTAAAGTCCACAAACAGATTAAGTCCTGTCAAATACCAGCTCTAGCTTCCCTTGAGCCTGTGGATTTGGGAAATGTAGAGGCAACACTTTTGGGGGGAGAGAAGGAGCCACACACAAAGGTGCTTGGGGATCTACCTCCTGCAGTGCTCTGGGGCCCAATGTGAACACGGGAGCGGCTGTGTGCACGGCGAGTGACTTAACCCCCTGCACGCTCTGGCCCCAAAGCAAAGGCATTTTTATCCAAGTCTCACCATCTGGAAAGTTGATAAACTCTTTGGCCTAAACACCACGTCCCAAGCACAAAATAAAAAACCTACGTGCTTTTTAAGTATTAATATTCATGGTGCTTCTTCCTCCAAACGCAGAGAATGGAAACTGTGTCTGCCCCAATACTCCTAACAGTTTCCGACTCTGCCTCGGACTCTGGAACAAACTGTCCAGTTCACTATTACTAAGCAGGAGCATCCTGCCAAGTGTAGCGGAGGTTCTGCGAGCAGAGTAGACTAGGAAATGAGCTTCCTTCACCACTGGTCACCGGGAGCAGGACAGCAAGACTCACACGACAACCAGGCTGCTGTGTCTGCGCGGACCATCATCGCTTCCATCTGGGCACGGGGACTGGGGCGGCGGCACTGCGCTGGGATTTACCAGCGGAGCAGGACCCTGACGAAGCACGGAGGGGAGCAAGGACTAGGAGCTTGTGTGGCAGCAGCACACAGTGTCTCCAGGAGGCTGAGGTGGGGGAAGCAGCAATGTTTCTATTTTGGAGGGCCTGAGAACCCATGCACTGAAGTTGCTGAGGAAATGCAACTCCAGGCAAACGAATCAGAACTCGCCGTTCGAGTTCAAGCAGAGACAACGTGAGTCGCGCCATTGCCTTCCTATCTTGGGACATGGATATATGATCCCTGTGATCATGAGAGTCTCCGCCACGGCAGGTGATGTCCAGCTCACTTTGACTCGGGGGATGGGCGGTAAGCAGGAGGCAAAGCAACCAGGGAGCCAGCTGAATCCCCTTCTGGCACTTCGGGGTTTTTCTTTTTCTGTTTAAGTCACACCCGGCAATACTCAGGGGTTACTCCTGGCTCTGTACTCAGGAATTACTCCTCGTGGTGCTCAGTGGACCATATGGGATGTCGGGGATCGAACCTGGGTCAGCCGCATGTAAGGCAAACGCCCTCCCTGTTGTACTATCACTCCAGTCCCCTATGGCACTTTGGGGAGAGTGGCAGGAGAGAGCTGCAACGTGCACAACAGTTTGGAAATGAACCAAGAGTTGTCACTCCTGGCACCGCTTCAGTTACAAGGAGAAAATGAGGGTACGAGAAGGCTGACGGGCAGGAAAAGTCCACTGGAGTCAGTGTTCTCTTTCAACTAAAGCCCCTCAGAGAGGGGCTGGGGTGCAGCAGACCCAGGCTCGATCCTGGCATCCCATATGGTCCCCTGAGCACCGCCAGGAGTAATTCCTGAGTACAGAGCCAGGAATAACCACTGGGCATCGCCGGGCATAAGCCAAAAAGACAGATAAAATAACGAACAAAGGAACAATGAATAGTGAACAAATAAATATAGCCCGCCCATGAGTGAGGCAGCGCCTCTCTGTAGCCTGCCAGCAGGTGCCTTACCGTGGCCAGGCCGTGGATGCCGCCACCAGGTGTTCGCCACTTGTAGCCGCGTGGTACCTGATGTATTCCCGCTCAGACTGATGCCGATTGTCCATCGTCTTTCCTAAGCCATCCGACAGTGTCCCTGCAAACTGGATGGGTTGAGAAAAGAAGGAAGAGCGCTTTAAAGCCACAGCGTCATTTTAATTGCTGTAAATCAATACCCCGCCTTGCTCCTAGCTGGGGCCCAGCATGTCTGCGTTAGACACTGTGAGACCTCAGTGATGCCTGGACACACACATGCTGCAGCAGGTTTATACTGTGGACACAAGAGTCACAAAACAACTGACACACCCTAATGACATCTATACCCCACAATTTTACGGCAAATATGCTGGACTATGGAAAGGCGTAACAGAATGGCCTGGGGTGGAGGGGATGAACTTTGGGGCTCAGTATGCTAAGGACAGAGGTGCTTTGCTCTGAACTTAGCATATTAGAATCAGGGGGGATTAAGAATAGCAAAATGTGATGAACTTTGCTCTTTTCGCTCAGGTCTCATAATTTTTAGAGACATCAGCGGCCTTAAGTAATACCTACTTCTCCCATATAGTCAATAATTCCCGTGCCTACATGCCAAGCCCCGTTTGTCAAGAAAGATGAAGTATCTGAGAGGTTAACAGATTAAGTCACCTTTTGGAGGAAGTGGCAGACTTGAACTCATGACTTCAAATGTAACGTCCTCCCCCACCAATTAGAGGGATTTTATTTATCCTGGCATACTTTAACCGGAGAAGCTGTCTCATCCATCACAACTGGATAAAAAGGGCATAAAACTCTGTTTTGTCACAAGACAATTTGAAAAGGTTTAAAGTGACAGTTAATAAACCACAGGGTACTTATCCTCATCATTCAGGCATAAAAGGGAAGGATATCAAATATATAATTAACCTTCTTGGGAAGGATCTACCAAAACAAATGGTTTAAGTGCCAATGACCCAGGACTAACCTTTCAGAAAACTCACAGGAATGTTATTTAGATAGAAAGCTCAGGAGGAAGGATTCAAGGCACCCGCTGCCTTGCAGACCGGGTGAGCACCCTCAGAGTCAAGATGGGGGTGGGGGCACAGGGCGGGGCCCTGGTTCATTCTAGTTTATCCTGGTTTGTCAAGAGGGCGGTACACAGGCCTGGCCTGGAGGCTGCAGGCCCTGCTACTGCCGGATCCAGGGACAGGTGATCTGGGCACACAAGCAGGACTGAGGAGCAGAAGCCGCGATCTCCCGGAGGCAGGGGCTCCTGGAGCTTTTCCCAGCGCAGGCAGGGATGACTGAGGATTCCAAGGACGGAGTCCCTGTCACTATTCGCTGCTGCCTTGCTTGTCTTCCCCACTTCCCTTCTTGGCTAGTTAGAGAAGCCAAGGGGAAGACGATTAGCTTCACCATTTCTTTAGGAGGGAGGCACTGGGGGTGTTACAAAGCCTACACTGCAGGGTCCTCACTGGGGACCCGTCTGGGAGCCGCCCTAGCCAGGAGCACGGTCATCTGCCCAGACCTCATTCTCACCCACTCGGTCCACCACCACAAAGCCTGGAGCAGGGGCTATGCCCGAGCCTCCTGCCTGGGGTTGGGGAGAGCAGTGGCCCACAACCATGTGGCCACATTAAGGATCGTGGCTCCGGTAAGGAACCTGGTTAGTATTTGGGCTGTACTGGTCAGCTGTGAGTCCAAGGAGGGACATTCTGTACTGTTTAAAGAGACACTGTGGAAAGTTCAGATCACTCAAACATCAGAAAACATTTTAACCCCTTTTTGTCGCAGCAGACGAACACCACCCCCACTCCCCAAAGCGATGCTGCCTGGGGCCAGGGGCCAGTACAGCATAGACGGCATTTGCCTTGCACATGGCCGACCCGTGTTCCATCCCTACCATCCCATATGGTGTCTGAGATTCGAGGGCAGGGCCTGGTGTCCCAGAGATCTCCCCATTCCTGACACCATGTAGCAGTAATGAGAGCTTTATCGCACCTTCCCTCTGGGCTCAACACAGGTCATGGTCCCGCTGAGGCCATACACAGCCAGCGGCCAGGCCCACTGTCTCACCAGGCAGATCGCTCCAGATGTGGATGAGCTATCAGAGAGAATCAGGAGCACCAAGGAGAGGCAGGGCTGGCGGCTGGTTCAATAGGCAGAGCACCTGCTCTACATGCAGGAGCCCTGGCACTGCTGGAAGTGACCCCAAGTAGTCCTGAGGACCACCAAACCGTAAGACCCCAAAGAGTCTAGCCACGCCCTGGAATTATCTGGCTGCCAGTGTTATTCAGTCAAGTTCTAGACACAGCTGTCCCCACTGGTACCCTGGGGTGTGGACAGTACCCCGAGCGGCCTTGGAAGCACACAGGCCTCCAGGGCCTAGGCTCCACTGTCAGCGCCCAGGCCACTGCAGGCCTTCTCAAGTCTCACCTGCAGATGAGGTTCTCCTGGAAGAGATGCTACAGGAGCTGGTCTGCCGTTTCTGGGCTGCTAAGTGAGTAGCAGCTTGAAGTCCCCTAACAGGCCGCCAGAGAACAGGGAAGAAGAATGCAGGCAAGCAGCCCAGCGCCCTGCTCCCCCCAGCCCCCACTGCAAACACACATGCATAAAACACATCTCATGTCCAAGGACTGCGAGCTGACCAGGGCCCAAAGCTTCAGTGTCCACTGACTCTGCTACTGGGCTTCCGGAGGCAGGACCGAGTGGCCGGCACGAGCACACTCCCTACCACTGGACACCCGGCCGCGTCATCTCTGCCGTGGACAGGCGCCTATACTTATACCTACCTGCTTTAATCCCAGGGTTTTGTCTGAATGCCCGCTTCTCTGGCTACTCAGAAAAAAGAAACCCCACTCAGGCAGGACAACTATTTTCGCCACTGGTGAGCTGGAGCAAAGGATGCAAAGATATGAGCCACAACCAATTACTGAAGTTTATTAGCCCTAAAAAAGGCTCTGAGAGTTGGGAGAAACGAGGGAGGATACTGACACCCAGAAGCCAATTGAGCGCGTGCTGAGGAGTGGCTAGGCAGCTTGTGCAGGGGGAGTTTGCAGAAAACCGGGCTGGAGCCAGTGAGGAAGGGGAACATGGACAGAGGCTGGGCCTGGGGCCAGCCCACTGGACTCTGTCTCTTCAATCCAGTGCACCACCAACTGCAGCCTCCTCCCGCTGTGGGCAAGTTAGTCATCCCTCAGCCCTCCCCTCACTCCCCACCTCAGTGGGAAAGTAAATCACACCCTGTATCTGATTTCTCTCTGAGACGGGGAAACAAGGAGGGAGGGGATTCCAGTAAGTGACTTTATGGGCACCCCTGGCACTGGTCTTCTCCGAGGCTGGGAATTACTACTTCAGGCTCGTCCTTGACAGGGAAGAAGGTCAAACAGAACAGAGCACCCCCAGGAGGAACGACAACGTGCAGAGTGTCAGGGACGGAACAAGTTCTTCACTACCTCCGTTCCTACGGAAGAAGTCCAACAGCGCTGATGACTGAATCTGTGTCAAGATTCTCTAGGAGTCGGTGCTCTCCAGCATGGCCAGTGGGGAGGAAACGGGGGTGGGGGCTGGGGCGAGCCTGGAAGGAATCCCAACACACTGGGAGGAAGCAAGACATCACCAGGACTCAGGGAAATCAGTTTAGCTCTGAATCCAGGCCTCCCAACAGTCAGCCAAGCATGGTTGGACGGAGCCCCCTGTGCACGCCAGCTGGTACTGGGGTTGTAAATCAGTGATTCCTGCCTCTTGCCTGCAAGGGCCTGGGCC
This sequence comes from Cryptotis parvus, assembly GCA_021461705.1. Classification (NCBI taxonomy): domain Eukaryota; kingdom Metazoa; phylum Chordata; class Mammalia; order Eulipotyphla; family Soricidae; genus Cryptotis; species Cryptotis parvus. The sequence goes on from JAJIBD010002255.1 coordinate 212,504, forward strand.
AGGAGGTATGTAACGGGGCAAGCCAGAGGGTTAGTTGGCCTTCAAATTCTGTGGCCTTTAAGAGTCACAAGAGCATGGACAAATGCCAACCTCTGGCCTCCGTGATCTCCTTTACCCTCACCTTCCACATGGGGGCACGGATGGCAGCCCGAGCAGACGGCAGGAAAGCGCTCGGTGCAAACTCCAGCACACACGGGTGGTCTCTGGCCTCGCACCGGGCGTGCATGCTTGCTCGTCTGGGGGAGAGGGATGTGGGACCACACCCAGCGGTGCTCAGGAGCTACCTCCTGGCTTTGTGCTTAGGCGTCGCTCCTGGCAGTGCCAGGGACTGAATCGGTGTCAGCTCAAAGCAAGACAAGCACCTTTCCCTGGTACTATCCCTTCAGCACCCCCTAACTACCTGCACAGCAATTCCTTCACGCGCAAACGGGACCACACAGACTGCCAGGCCAGCTGCGGGCCCCAGTGGGTAAAATGTCTACTGTGGCGTCCGGCCTCTACAGTGCCTACTGCGGCGTCCGGCCTCTAAAGTGCCTACTGCAGCGTCCGGCCTCTACAGTGCCTACTGCAACGTCCGGCCTCTAAAGTGCCTACTGCGGCGTCCGGCCTCTACAGTGCCTACTGCGGCGTCCGGCCTCTAAAGTGCCTACTGCGGCGTCCGGCCTCTACAGTGCCTACTGCGGCGTCTGGCCTCCTAAACTGCCTACTGCGGGCGTCCGGCCTCCACAGTGCCTACTGCGGCGTCCGGCCTCTACAGTGCCTACTGCGGCGTCCCGCCTCTACAGTGCCTACTGCGGCGTCTGGCCTCTACAGTGCCTACTGCGGGCGTCCGGCCTCTACAGTGCCTACTGCGGCGTCTGGCCTCTAAAGTGCCTACTGTGGCGTCCGGCCTCTACAGTGCCTACTGCGGCGTCTGGCCTCTAAACTGCCTACTGCAGCGTCCGGCCTCCACAGTGCCTACTGCGGCGTCCGGCCTCTACAGTGCCTACTGCGGCGTCTGGCCTCTACAGTGCCTACTGCGGCGTCCGGCCTCTACAGTGCCTACTGCGGCGCCTGGCCTCTACAGTGCCTACTGGCGGCGTCCGGCCTCTACAGTGCCTACTGCGGCATCAGGCCTCTAAACTGCCTACTGCAACGTCTGGCCTCTAAACTGCCTACTGCGGCGCCCGGCCTCTACAGTGCCTACTGCGGCGTCCGGCCTCTACAGTGCCTACTGCGGCATCCGGCCTCTAAACTGCCTACTGCAACGTCTGGCCTCTAAACTGCCTACTGCGGCGTCCGGCCTCTACAGTGCCTACTGCGGCGTCCGGCCTCTACAGTGCCTACTGCGGCATCCGCCTCTAAACTGCCTACTGCAACGTCTGGCCTCTAAACTGCCTACTGCGGCGTCCGGCCTCTACAGTGCCTACTGCGGCGTCTGGCCTCTAAACTGCCTACTCGCGGCGCCCGGCCTCTAAAGTGCCTACTGCGGCGCCTGGCCTCTAAAGTGCCTACTGCGGCGTCCGGCCTCCACAGTGCCTACTGCAACGTCTGGCCTCTAAAGTGCCTACTGCGGCGTCTGGCCTCTAAAAGTGCCTACTGCGGCGTCCGGCCTCTAAAGTGGCAGTGCCAGGGCGTCGTGATGCTCAGCCACATGCTGAGGCCATTTTCAGGAGCACGTGCAGGGATTCCAGCCAGCGCAGCTCATTTCTTAGCAAGTTCAAGTCCACAAACAACCTGAGGCTGCCAGCAAACACGGTCCTAGAGAAGACAGAAGGTTCCAAGGAACAAAATGTCCTTCGGAAAACTTGCCATTACCCTGGCACGGCCAACAGTGACCTCTCGGCTTCTCTTGCTCGGCACATTCCACGTGGCAGCTCTGGCCACGCTCTGAGCTGTCCACAGCTACAAAGCCTTATTTTCAGCAAGGGCAGAAATGTCAGCAGGCTTCAAGAAGCCAGTTCTACTGCAGCGCCGCCATAGCTGTGGCCAAGACCCCACCTCCTGAAAGCTGAGCCCAGGCTGGGGTGTTTTTAAGACTGAAACTCAAGGAGATGCTGAAATGGTGCAAGAGGAAGGAATTCACACCGTGTCCCTCTGTGTCGTCCCTGCGCCGGTTTCCCCATCCCGCAGAGGATAGTGAGCAAGCCCGGGATGCCGGGATATCTGCCCGTGTAACTGGAGCCTGGGCCTGAATTTCTGCCCCTCCTCGGGGCTTCGGCATTCAGTTATCTACTGATGGAAATTTCCTCTTTACTCTCCTTGGCCCATACAGTGACTGCGGGTGACAGTAACATTCCTCCACCAGGGCAGACGGCGAGCATGGCTAACAGGAAAGAGCAGAGAGGCAGCAGTATCCTGGCAGGAGCAAACCCTGCCCCAGCCGCCACCTGAGGTGAGCAGAACCCCCAGCCAGCTCCACGCTGTGCTTGCAGGATGAACCCCACGGGGCAGCTGTTCTTAATGAGGCCAACAGAAAAGGCCAGGGGTCACATTCCCACTGTCACTAAATAAGTCTCCTGGGAAAAGTAGCTGAACCTCAGTTTACCCAAGTGCAAAAAAAAAAAAAAAAAAAATCCAGGCACTCTGCAGAGCAGCTTTGCTGGGTGCAGGAAGGGGAAGGGTGGAGGACGCCCGGCCCGGCTGGACACGGTGGGCCTTCAACACCTGCCAGTTCCTCCAAGGCGGCCTGGAAGCTGCCACCGTGAGCATCTCCTCCTCGCGGGTATCTGCAAGGACAATCTCCTGCCAGTGTCTCTCCAAAACCAGCGTCTCTTCCAAACTTTGGCTCACCCCATCAGTTTCTGCACTGTTGAAATGTCTCGAGTTAAGAGTTTTCCAGACCTGAGTTTTGCCCTTGACATTGAAAATTCCCTTCTGTGATCTTGGTGAGCATAGAAAAGTTACAGGAGAACACGGCGCCCACATGCAGTGGGCTCCACCACCAAAAGCTAGGCCTTGGGCCACTGAAGGGTTGACTGGGTGGGAGGAAGGCGATTAAAACAAACATCGGCACAGAACAAGCTGAGGTCTGGCAAGAACGCGGCCTTTATGGACCCTAGATCACAATCCACCAGAAGTGGAGCGGGTTGGTCTGTTTTCGGTTCTACTGGGTTATAATTATGCACAGCCCTTAGGGGAGAGAGAGAAAGGGAATGATTCCAGCAGAGAGGCCCCAAGAAAGGCACGGAGCCGTCTGGAAACAGGACTGCCACTCTACAACAGGTAAGAGCACCACTCAGTGACCTTGGCGGCCCTCTGTCCCCTCAGCCTCTGCTGCAGGAAAAGCACCCCCCTACCCCGAGACAGGCACCATGCTGCCACTGCACGGATAAACACTTATCAGGCAACGGACTCCTCCGCAGTGAAGAAACAAAGTTATCCAAAGCCACCAGAATTATCTCAGCACACAAGGTCCAAACATAAGCAACAAAGTCAGACCTCAAGATTGCCCTGGTTCTTAACTGCAAGCCCAAGACACACCTAACTGTAGCCCACGACACACGCCTGCTGAGTTGGCAAGTCACTTTTCCGCAACACTGACCCAGATCTGAACTCAGATGTTGTTTCAGATTAATCTCGAAGCTCAGAGTGGTTGGAAGCACACTCCTAGCAGGATCTTGCTTTTTCTTTAAGAAGGGCTGGGGAGGGAAAGAGATATGGTACACAGTGAGGCGCAAGCCTGCTCTCCCTTTGATCCCTGGCACCCCGATATGGTCCCCGAATACCACCAGGACTAAGTCCTGAGCACCACTGGACTCGGCCTCCCATAAACCCCCCAATTATTTTTTTTCCAAAAGTGGAGTGTGCTCCCAGGCTAAGAGCCTGGCACACGTGTAGGCAGTAATGACAGACAAGTGTCATGGGAGGTCTGAGAGGCGGAAAGCTGTGGCGGGCGGGCCTCCAATCGTCCACCACGGGGCTGGACACACGGTTCAGCGGTGCGGGAGCGCTTGCTGTGCAGGCAGGAGGTCTAGATCCCATCCCCACGCTGCATGTCCAAGCACCTACCTGGGAGGAGCCGCTGAGCACAGACAGGTAGAGCCAAAACAAAGCAACCAACCTGAAAAACCCCTTCATGCAGGCAAGGAGAAAGGAAAAATGAGGGTGGCGAGTTCTCACCCTAGGAAGAGCCAGCCCCTTCCGGTCATGCTACCAAGCCGTTTTCAACAAACTAAACCAGGAGAAACCTTAAGAGCAGGTTTGAGGAACAACCCTGAGGTTGTGACAATACAACGCCTGCCTTGGCAGATAAATCATTTCAACTCTAGGAAAACATACACACACTTTAAGAGGCAAAGAGTCCTGCTCCCCACTCCGCCACCGGCATCAGTTGGGTGGCTCAGCAAAACGCATTCTCGACAGGGATCAGCGTCTGTCTGTCCAGCTGTGAGAGCACGGCCCACCGTGGGGCTGCATTCGCCCAGAGCTCGGTCTTAAAGACTCTTAGGGCAGAACACAAGAGCAATGTGTAAAATGCCAGGGGTTACGGCTGCAAACGCTGTTCTCTCCTAAGCGTGCTCTGCCCCCTTCTCCCCAGCTGAACCCTGCATGTCTCATTCTGGAACACAGGAATCATCTTATACCCTCCTGGAACAAAGGGAAGAACAAAGAAGTCAATTATAAATAGACTTAAATCTCCAAACACAGAAATTTAGAAACGCAACAGAACATTTTCACAATAGGAAAAGAAGCGCAGGCTTATCTCAGTCCAGTCACAGGCCCTCATTCGTGTACAGTACTGTGTATTTCAGATGAATAGAAACATTCTCTTGAATGCCAGAAGCCTGGGAAGAAGGAGCTGGGTGACATCAGAGAGAACAATCACAGGTGCTCGGCACCATCTCAGCTGAGCTTCCCCGGAAAGAGTCAGATAGGCTTCCAGGGTTTAAACAGCCTCGCTGGTTTTAGAGAGCATCTATTCTGGGTTGGTACTGTCTTTCCAGAGGAAACTAACAGGCTGTTGCATACAATTGGCCCATTATGGGAGGGTGGGACCACTTGGGGAAAGTATAGACACAAAGGCCAACACATCGCTTTGAGGTCAAGTTCAGGGGAGCTGGTTGTGACTGAGAACAGGCCCTTAGTCTGGGCGAGTCGAACCACACGAGTGGAACTTCTGGGAGCAGGAGGGGAGCCGGGAGGCAGCTTAGTCCCAAGGTCCTTAGCTCAAGTCCAGCCTTTTTGGGTTTGGTCTGGTTTGGCTTGGTGGCCACACCCAGCAGTGCTCATGGTTTACTCCTAGCTTTGCGCTCAGGGATCACTCCTGGTTGGCTCAAGGGACTGTATGGGATGCTGGGGCTCAAACCCAGGCTGGCTGCATGCAAGGCAAGTGTCCTCTCTTCTGCACTATCGCGCGGCCCCAAGTCCAGCCTTCTTCTCTGAAAACATATCTGGTCCCAGGCCCGGATGAAAAGCTAAGAGGGTTGGACTCTTAAAAGGGACTCAAATGTTCTACCTTTGGGGGTGGACTAGACCAAAACTGCAGTTTGGCTCTTTTCTATAGCTCCTCGGAAAGCTCTCAAACACTGGAACAGCCCCTGCATTCCTTGGCAGCCCTCCGGCAGGCAGTCTGACCTCTGCTATCTTTCAACCCATAAATGGGGACCTGGGAACGGACATTCAGCATTCACACCCACCCACTTCCTGCAGATCTGCTGCTTTAAGAGCTGCTGAATTAGCCATTCCCAGGTCAACAGATTTCAGACCTAAAAAACAGGTCCTGGAATGAGGAAGAAAACATGACCCTGCCACTCTTTCTAAAGATGACGCAATGTGCCCCTTCCGATGCCCTATATTACATTCAAGAGAAACCCTTCAATTACTAGAAGACAGGAAAATAAGAGTTCTGATTCAGTGTACTTGCTATTTCAGAGAGAGTTAGTTAACCCTTATTTATCAAAGAGATCTACCCGTTTTCTTGTCTAAACAGAAATGATCCTGTAAGCGCTGTTTCATTAACGGCCTCTGTTATATCACAAGTCTCTACCACTCTTCCGTCCCTTCTATAGCCCATGCCTGGGGAAAGGAATCCTTCCTTCCTAAGGTCCTGGCCCCTACAGAGCGATAGCCCAGCGGGTAGGGCGTTTGCCTTGCACGTGGCGCCCATGCCGCCCAGGTTTGATCCCAGGCATCCCATATGGTCCCCTGAGCACCGCCAGGAGTAATTCCTGAGTGTAGAGCCAGGAGAAACCCCTGAGCATTGCGGGTGCGACCCAAAAAAAAAAAAAAAAAAGGTCCTGGCCCCTAAGCATTAGGCTCTGACCCTCACTGAAATGCACATCCCACTGTGAAATTCCAATGGCCAAAGGGAAGTTCAGAAAACTAGTGAAGATGTATTTGCATGGGAGGTGGGTGTGGGTGGGGCAGTGTCTGAGCACTGGACACGAGAAGGCAGGAAGAAATATAAACCTTCTTTGGCGAAAAATAGCATCATGCAGAACCTCTAAAGTTTTCCTTATACAATGTCCAGCACTTGAGACCTTCACTAAAAGTTTCCAAATATGTCAAACAAAATAACCAAAAACTAAGGAGAAAAAAAAAAGCCAGAGACAGTCAGTCACTCTCTGTGAGCCAGACATCAGAGTCGCCGGACACAGGGCTTAAAATAGCAGGATAATAATTACTTTAGAGTCTATGAAAGCAAAACCATTTTACCAGAGAACTGAAATTGAGATTTTCAGAAAAGGAGAAAAGAACAGGCTAGAGCCCCACAGAGGATTAGTGAACTGGAAAGTAAGTTACGGGAAACAGCAAGAGCAAAAAAGGGGGACAAACAAGGAGGCAAAGACACACACAAGAATGTGAGCCGGGGTGCTGTTCTCAGCAGCCGGTCTTCCACGCAACTGCAGTCCTCAATGGAAAAGAGAACAGGGACAGAAACAGTACTGGAAGGGACACAGGCCAAGAATTCTCCAAAATGCCCAGCTAAAGATATCGAACCACCGATTTAACAGATCAGCAGGACATGATTGCGATGGAAGATGAAAGCTACAGAGAGTGACCGAGAAGTAGCCAAACCAAAGATGACCAGCACTTTCAGGAAGCAATGGCCGGGGCCCGGCAATGATGGACCCACAGCGGCAAAGGGCAGGGAGGATTTGGGGTCCAGACCCAAAACTCAGTAAAAATGGCCTTGACAACAACAAGACAAACAAAGGTGGTTGCAGAAAAAAAGGAAACAGCCTAGAGGATGTCAGGAGTGTGTCTCGGCGCCAGGAGACACACACAAAGACCTAGAGGATGTTGGGAGTGTGTCTCGGCACCAGGAGACACACAGAGAGAAATTCCTGGGCAGAAGGAAAATGCTGGGTGAAGCCTGGGTCGGGGAGGGACGATGGTCAGCAGGACACCTGTGTGTCCAGGCCTTCATGAACAGGGACTGTGAGACAAGCTAGTGTCCATAAGGGCTAAGCACAACGGATGCAAAAGTGAACTATATCACAACAGCAAATCAGACGGGAGGGAGGAAGTGGGGGTCAGTGGAGGGAAAGTGTCGTTGGGACCCTGCATGTCTGAGAGTGAAAGGAGACGGGCCAGAGATAGAGGACAGCGGGTAGGGGGCCACCTTGTTTGCCTGTGGCTGACCTGGGTTTGATATCTGACACCCCCATAGGGTCTCCTGAGCGCTCCACCAGGAGTAATCCCAGAGCACAGCCATGTGGAGCCCCAACAAAGGAAAAGAGGAGAGGAAAGGGAACCAAAAAGCACTGAGACCTGGGAACTCTGCTCGTGAGCCGGGCAGGGAGTCTCTGGGTCAGTGCTCTGAGACATCCTGCTGTGCAGCATGGGCACATGCTTGGGCCCAAATGCCCAAGACAGCGAGAGAGAAGAACGGCGACGCTCCGCAGCGGGAATGACGTGGTGGAAATGAATGTGCCGCAGAGACACGGCCCCATATCGACACGGACAACAAAACGCAACACTGAGTAAGTTTTTTAAAGGCCAAGAGGGCATGTGCTGCATGACTGGGTGTAAGTGCAACACAGGCAAGCTATTTTGTTTGTTTCGGGTGCCAGGGATCAAGCCCAGGACCTCACACACGAGGCAAGTGCTCTACTGCTGAGTCATCTCGGCCACGAAACAGTTTAAAAATAAAATGAACTTCATTAAAAGCATGTCTTGGGGCCAGAGAGAGAGAGGACGGGGCTAAGGCACAGGCCTTGCGTGCAGCTGACCCTGGTTTGATCCCTGTACCACACGGCTCCCGGAGCATGCCAGGTGCATCCCTGCCCTTTGCCTCACCCCACACCCCCAGCCCCCAGAACCAGTAGTGTGTTCTGGCTACTCCCCAGTACCACAGGGTCTGAGCAGACCATGTCCTCCAGCCAGCTCGGTGGAGAGCTACCAGGTGGGGCCCCCAGGCCTTCTGAGCGCCACTTCAAAACAACTTCCCCTCCCCAACAAAAAGGTAAGATAAAAGAAAACAAAGCTAGAAATATCTGTAAAGAGAAAGGACAAACGAGGTTCTCCTTAGCAGTCGCCTCTGTGATGGCTTGGGTAACCCGCACGCAAGCTGGAGCACTCCCCTTCTACACTGTCCATCTGCAGGGAGAGCAGGGGGAGGCCGGCTCTCACAGCCCGAGTCCCGCAGGCAGAACCCAGCTGCTCCACGGAGGGGGAAAAGAGCAATAAACCCTGCGTAACAGCACAGGACCATCTTAAAGAAAACAGCACCATGCATCACGGGCATTTCCGGTGTATGCGCATGTTCCCAGCTCCTGGAAAAGTGACTCCAGCCCCTGGTCTAGGACCTGGCAGCCGCCCGTAAAGGCTCGGGTGTCAGGTGAGGTCAGACCATGTTCCTCAGGGCCAGAGAGCACAGGGAGGAGGCGCCGCCCTGAGCCAGCCCTGAGCACCGCCAGGTGTGACCCCAAACCAGCCCGCATGAAGGTGTGCCCCTCCTCGAAGTTCGCTCTGTCTGGGGGGCTGGAGCAATAGCACAGCGGGCAGGGTGCTTGCCTTGCACAGAGCTGATCCAAGTCTGATCCTCAGCACCTCAGATGGTCCCAGGAGTGATCCCTGAGCAGAGACAGAGAAGCTCTGAGTACCACTGGGTGTGGGCAAAAAAAGCAAAAAAAAAAAAAGAAAGAAAGAAAAGAAAACAAGGGGGGAGGGGAGGGGAGGACAGGGAGGGGGAGGGGAGAAGAGGGGAGGACAGGGGAGAGGAGAGGAGAGGGAGGGAGGGGGAGGGAGAGGGAGAGGAGGGGAGGGGAGGGAGGGGGAGGGGAGGGGAGGGAGGGGGGAGGGGAGGGAGGAGAGAGAGGAGAGGAGAGGGAGAGTAAGAGCCACTTCTGTAGGGCTGCTATGAACGCCAGGCCACTAGGGGTGGCGACGGGACCTCAAGATGGCTGGGCGGAAACTTGCTGTGAAAACCACCGACCGGAGAGCTTTTTGGGGAGAGCATCCCCGAAACCAGAGGGCCATTGCTAATTCCCTGAGACCCTGACTGAGGCCCCTCCTCCCGGCTGGCCACTCTTCCCACCTGAGCTCACTGCAAGGCCAACGTGGCAAAGGCCGGCCTAGCGGATAACTTTGAGAAGAAGTTCAATGCCCTGAAGGTTCCTGTGTCAGAGGATAAATGTATTGTGTGGGTGGATGCTGAGGAAAGTAAAGACCTGAAAAGCTGTGCTGAGTTTCAGGAGCTCTCAAGGCCAGGGAGAAGAACATAATCCCACTTGATCAATACCATCGAGGGACAGGAACCAAGCCGTCCTGGAAATCGTGAAGAAGTACCCTGACTGGCCTCACGAGCCCACTGCGAGTTTATAAAACCGAGTCGATTATCAACCCCAGGCATGAAAGAGAATGAGGTGGAGGGGAAAGGGTGAAGGGTTAATGGGAGTGATCAAACGGGCTCAGTCAGGTTAACTTTCCAAGTGTGGCTTAGGCCAGAATGGCCGACTTTGCTGGAGGAGTCCAGACTAGACAGAACAACCACGCTGAGGTGGGAGCACCACTGCCCCTTCCCTACCGTCCAGTCCAGCAGATTTACTGAAACCTAAAGGGCTTTCCTTCTTTCCAAGCACTGAACTTCTGATTCTGGACTTCAGGGAAGTGACTTTCCCGTGAAGTCTAGATGGAGCTATAAGGCTGAAGCAGTGTGCCGAGGCAACGTAATCATATGGGGGGGAGGGGGGTGCGGGGTCATTTGCGGTGAGAAAGGCCAGTGTGGCTGACAGAAAACCCCCATGCCGTGAACAGGCGGGATTTGATTTTTAGCTCAAATAATTTACCTGCAAGTTAGGGTTTGATTCTCGGGGGTGGGGTTGAGGTGAGCCCCCGTGTGAAAGGGTGTGATTACTGCATCCACACAGCTGAAAACTTTCTGCAGAAGTTGACCTCTGACATATGCAGATGGATGACGTAGGCTGATGATGATGCAAGGCTTAAAAGCGTAACAAAAATACCAAACCCAGTCGGGTCTCTTCCCCTAGCAAGTCCCTTCCACTAGCTGAGGGGAGAAGGGGAGTGGCAGGGATGTAAGCCACAGGCGGGTCTTTCCCTGAACGGCCTGGGGAACTGGGAGACATGAAACCCCTGTCCCAACCGCCTCCACCCTCGAGTGGCACCCTCCTTCCCAAGGGCTGCTGCAGCACGCCCCTGAGCACCCATCCCCCTACACACACGCACTTCCTGTCAACAAGGCAAGCGTCTCCGTCTTGGGGATGATGCCTCGGACCTCAGTGCAAGTCCTCCTCCTCCGGGGAGCCAGGCCAGCCCCTCTTCAGAGCCCCTGCTGCACACACAGACTCCAGGCTGTTTGGGGCTTGGGCCTTCTCCCTGCTGGACGGGACACTGAGGAGGAAAAGAACTGGGCACTCACGATGTCAGTCTCCCCACCGACAGCTGTGACCCTACCATCCGGGCACCCGCAATGGGGCTGCTCACTAGAGTTCTGCATGTAAGTCTAGAGTCGGCAGTGTGCAGAGCTTGAAAAAGGCTAAAATGCCTTCGTCACAAGTCCTGGCCCGACTTAGAGTGCTCCCTGTTTCTTAGCCACAGGCTCTGGCGCTGGAGGCAGAACAGCTACAAAAGAGGGAGTTCTTCTCCCAACGGCAACAGTGACCCAGATCCTCTGCACGCCAGATTCCCATCAACAGGTGCCTGAGAAGGGCCCACGGGTGTAGCCGGAGGGGGCACCAGCAGCACTGAGAGACTGGACAAGCCAGTGACAAGGTACCGTGAGCCTCAATGTCCTCTGAAGTGAACAGGGGGCCACACACAGGTGATGCCTGTGAAGAGAAAGTACTCAAAGTGCGTGCGGACCCGCAACGTCCCCCGGGCAAGCCACCTGGGTAAGGCCTTGAATGCAAATCCCTTCAGCTACACAGGTCCGGCGCTGAACACAACTTTAACTGTGCAGGTAAAGCCTCAGTGCAGCCCCGTCCTGTGCCTGCAGCCTGGTCCTCTACAGAGCAATACGGAGGACTAAAACCATGCCTGGAAAACACCATCGTTCCACAAGGCCTAACACCGGAACCGTCTATTTCACAGACTGTGGAGCAGGGAAAGGGGCCCAGACCCACACAGAGAACAGACTGTGGAAGACGAAAGGCAAGGAAATACAACATTAACATTGTTATTGGTTCTTATCAGAACTTGGACAGGGCAGGATGAAGGAAGCAGGCTGGGAGGCTCTGCCTGGAATTTCCTAGGACGGTAACCATGTAGAGCCTGATAAGTCTTGATGTTCCTTTCCACACAATCAGGCTTATGTGCAATGTATCGGAAAAGATAGGCAAATGGCCTGGGTTTGGGTCTGAACAAAAGTGTTTTCAAGAAATGTGTCATTATCAGGCTGATTAAGAAAATAGCAGAGACTTCAAAGTTCCCGAGGCCTATTAATAAGTTAGTTGACTGTTAGGTGGAATGGGGGGGAGGCACGGGAGGAAACACACAAGGGAGCAGGGAAACCGCACATCACTGAGGGACACTCAGGGCCAGCATCCGGCAAGTTCGGGTGGCAACAAGCTCAGCCCTCAGCCCCCTGCTGTAACAGCCAAACCGAAAGCATTTTCAGCCAGCAACAGTGTGTAACGTGGAAGCTACGAGGGCTCAGGCTCTCACTGGCTTGGCTGTTTGAAGCGACACTTAGCAGAAAGCAATGAGGACGGTGCTGGGTGCTGGAACGGGGGTGGGATGTGCTCAAGTCCTCTTCCCCCCCCCTTCCTATCTCTCCCCTTCTCTCCCTTTCTCCTCTCCTCTTCTCTCTCCCCCCTCCAGCCTCCCTCTTTGGAAAGGTCTTTAATTAGCTCACATCCTATCCAGGCCCTGGCCCCTAATCCATCCTGACACAGGCTTGTTGGCCGGCCAGGCCGGAGCCCAGGACCGGGGGCTCCCAGAGGGCCCCCTGTGGCGCTTATCTCCACAGATGCCTGAGGACTTTGGTATCTTCCTCTGGGCCCTCCTGGGAAGCCGCCCCAGCAGGTGCCCATTGGCAAGAGTTTTGTGTTACAGGCCTGAATGAATGATCCCCGCAGGAGCTGCCGACTGTTTTCACAGACACAGAAGGCAGTCAAAAGTCCACCGCGTGAACTTGGAGTGACCCCAGCTGCAGAGTCACTGGCGGGTTCACCGGGAGGGCAGGCGCGCTTTATTAAACAACTAACACTCCGCACAGATAACTTTCCGAAAAGGCAAGAGCGTTAACTCTTTGCGATCTTGCTCTCACAAGCGTCTCTGCAGCTGGAACTCGGGCTGAAGGTGAGATGAAAAGCAGGGCCTTCGCCCAGAAGAGCAGAGGGCCGGGCCTCAGCCACCATCTGGCCTGCAGGGCCCCGAGAGTTCCCAGGCTGGGGGTGCTAGCTGCCTCCCCTGCCAGCCCAAGAGCAGAGGGCTGGGCCTCAGCCACCATCTGGCCCGCACGGCCCCTAGAGTCCCCCGGGCTGGGAGGTGCTAGCTGCCTCCCCTGCCAGCCCAAGTGAGGGCAGGTGATCAACTCCGTCAGGCCCTGGCAAGCAACTCTGCCAAGCCCCTGGCCCGGGGCAGCCGCCAGAGGCAGCCTCGTCAACTTCTTTCTGGAGGAGGAATCGGAAAGGAGCAAGTTCAGATCAAAGTGTTCTCGGAACTCAGTCCCTTCTGGCTTGCTGGCCGGTGGTGGGTGAGCGGAGCCCACAGAGGGGCAGACGGCCCTCGTCCAAGCTGGGTACGGAACCTGACGGTGACAGTTGTGACCAGCCACTTGCAGATAAACCTGGGAATGGCTGGAGAAACTTTTTCAACTCATTCTAACCAGTAAGGAAGGTGACGTCCATTTGGGCACCAACGAAACACCGTGCCTATCAGTTCCACTTCTATTTGATCACCCCGGTTACATTCTATACACGTCTAACATAGAGCTTCCTCCCTATTTGGTTTTTCTTAGGGGTGGGGACACAGCACTGCCTGCTCCACTCTCCGTGAGGTGCAGCTTCAAAGGCGCTCAGGTGAACTGACCGCCACAAAGCAGACGGCCCGGCTAAACACAGCACGGAGAGCACCCAGCCTGGAGCAGCCTGGCTCACACAGAGCTCAAGGCCCCGCAGCCCGGAGCAGCCTGGTTCACACAGAGCTCAAGGCCCCGCAGCCCCGGAGCAGCCTGGCTGACACAGAGCCCAAGGCCCCGCAACCCGGAGCAGCCTGGTTCACACAGAGCTCAAGGCCCCGCAGCCGGACCAGCCTGGCTGACACAGAGCTCAAGGCCCGCAACCCGGAGCAGCCTGGCTGACACAGAGCTCAAGGCCCCGCAGCCCGGAGCAGCCTGGCTGACACAGAGCTCAAGGCCCCGCAGCCGGAGCAGCCTGGCTCACACAGAGCTCAAGGCCCCGCAACCCGGAGCAGCCTGGCTCACGCAGAGCTCAAGGCCCCGCAGCCCGGAGCAGCCTGGCTCACGCAGAGCTCAAGGCCCCGCAGCCGGAGCAGCCTGGCTGACACAGAGCCCAAGGCCCCGCAGCCCGGAGCAGCCTGGCTGACACAGAGCTCAAGGCCCCGCAGCCCGGAGCAGCCTGGCTGACACAGAGCTCAAGGCCCGCAGCCTGGAGCAGCCTGGCTCACACAGAGCTCAAGGCCCCGCAGGACGCCGAGGAAGAGCACCCCATGCCTGCACCCTACCCCCGCTGCTTCTCGTCCTCCCTTCTCAAAGGACAGGGAGGAGTGCCAGGCCCCAAGGTGCCCCTGCCCTGAGTGCCAGCCTGCGCCTGACAGCGGCCTGGAGAGCAACTGCCATGCAGCCCCACTGGGCCCTCTCTCTGCTGTCTGAATGAGGGAGTCTCAGCGTGGACGGCTTCAGACTCCGCTATCTCCTGAGCTTCTGTGAACGCATCACAGACTGTGTCAAGGGGCCGGAGCTTCTTGATCCTAAAGGAAAGAATGGGAATGGTTTGAGGTCCCAGGGCTCTCTGAGGAAGACGGCGGGAAGGCTTCAACAGAAAGGCAGATGGGAGGCTTACTGGCAAAACCGTGCTGAAAGGAGGCTTCTTAGAGAACTCAATGCTTAAAACATCCTGAAGTTAGACAGAGAAATACTGTTTGATTTTGTTTGTTTGGGTGCCACGTGTGACAACCCTCAGGGCTCACTCCAGGCTCTGCACTCAGGGATCACTCCTTGTGGTCTCGGGGCACCATCCAGGGTGTGGGGAACGGAACCACGGCAGGCCACACACAAGGCAAGAGAGACGGAACCACTGTACTACCTCACTGGCCCCCAACATTTGATCTAAAAAAAAAACTGTGGTAAACTTCTTGGGTTTAGTGCTGAGCATTTTTTCTTACCACAGAACTTACTCATCAAGATGCCTCACTTTATCTTGCTAACTGGTTTTTAAACACCTGAGCTGTAGCAATCCGACCCACCCAGACTGCAGACACAAACCAGGGAGGCAGATTGTGTTTTCCAGACACAGGGTGAAAGCTGTCTGTGCTCTGCCGCGTTGCTTTGCATCCCTCTGACCCTGGGTCTAGGCTAGCATGTCCAGCGGAGACTTCTGGAACTGGCCATCATTCCCGCAATCATCCACGAATGTCCAGAAAGGAGGGCCCTCTCTGGGGACTCAGATATGGCCACTGTCTGGTCTCCTCTGAGAAGACGACCAGCAGCAGGTGGAGCTGTGAGGCCGGGGACCAACCCGCGGAGCCAACACTGACTGTGAGTCTGCTGTCATCATGTCGCCACTGAAAGAGACGTGGCGGCCGGAAGATAACACAGGGGCGCCGCTTGCCCAGCACATGGGGCCCCGACCCCATCCCCAAAGCCACGGATGTTTTCTGAGCCCACCAGGAGTGAGCCCTGAACACAGCCAGATGAGACCTCAACTGTATAACCCAACAGAGAGAGAGACAGAGAGACAGAGAGAAAGAGGGGGGGGCAGACGGATTGCACAGTGGGTAGAGCATTTGCTTTGCATGCGGCCGGCCCAGATTCAATCCCCAGCATCCCATATGGTCCTCTGAGGACCCCCCAGGAGTAATTCCTGAGTTCAGAGCCAGGAGTAACCCCTGAGCATTGCTGCGTGTGACAGAGAGAGAGAGAGAGAGAGAGAGAGAGAGAGAGAGAGAGAGCGAGAGAGAGAGAGAGAGAGAGAGAGCGAGAGAGAGAACTATGGCATGCAGCCTGCTGGCCCAGAGATGCTGTGAAGGTCTCAGGCGGGAAAGCGCCTTCGTTCCTGCAGGGAAGGAGCTTTCTAGACTATCTCCGGGAACTGTGGGAAGGAGGCGGAGCTGAAAGGTCCCAGGCCCTCCTCCTCCTCTGCAAGAGTCAGTTTCCTTTGCTGTGGCCCAATTTCCCCTCCTGTCAGATGGGATTAGGACTTGCACTCCTTAATGAGTAAGTTTGTAAAGATCAAATAATAAGCGTGTGCTACAAAGATTAAATTTCTATAAAACCACAAGGAGCTATTAGACGCCCTTCTTTTATAACTAACTTTGACATCATCCTTGCCAATTTTCAAGTTAACAATAAAGAGAAAATGATCCTGCTGGCTACAATATCTCACTTTGAAACCTTACAAAGGCAACAAAACTGAAACAAAGGGATGTTTGGAGAAGCATGTTCTGCTTAATTTTCATTTCAGTGGAAATAATGAAAATTACTGCTTCCAAACCAATGTGTTGTTGTGTAAGTTCAGTAACTTACAGGAAATATTAACTGAAACATTTTCCTCTAATAAAACAATTATTTCCCCTAATTTTTTTTGGGGGGGGTCACACCTGGTGGTGCTCTGGGTTTACTCCTGGCTCTGCATTCAGGAATCACTCCTGGTAGTGCTCAGGGGATCATATGGGATTCCAGGGATCAAACCCAAGTTATCTATGTGCAAGACAAGCAACTACCTGCTGCTGTACTCTCTCTCTGGCCCTGCCATAAACATTATTTTAATTCATTAGATTTAAAGGGAAAGGGTTCTGCCCACCTTTTCCCTGTAACAGTCTTCCAAGGCTTTTTGCTATCATGAATAGGGCCTCGGCCAGATCCCACCATGCACACCAGACTCCTTCCCAGATTAGCAGCCTAGACTCAGCAATACAAGAGAGGAGGAGAGGGGAAACAAGATTTAGAAAGTCAAATGCCTTTGCCAATTCTGGGTTTCTAACACAGCATGATTTTGGTTACCAAGCAGCTTATACATATTTTAGGCAAGAAAGCAATAAACATTTTCAAAGGTTCTACTTGTTTCACGTTAGAAAAAAAAAAAAAGAAAAATATGAACCCAGGAATAATTGGGAATGGTCTAGCACCTGCCTTACAGACATGAGGCCACGAGGTCAGCCCCTCAAACGCTGAGTCTGCACTGAGGCACGGCCACTCACTGTGCCACAAAGGGGTGTGGCACCTGCAACCAAGAGTGTGTGAGCTCCTCCAAATGTGTGCAGGACCCAACGAGCACTGCCGCCAAGTGTGTGACATTTGTCACCACAACAACAAAGGGAGGGAACAGGGGAAGAAGCTAGATCCGAGATAAAATGATCCAGCAAGCATTCTGCTTATCAACAACTATTTACAGGGAAATACCAGCCTAGACCAAAGAGAGTCCACACACAAACAGCCTGGACCACTTTGGTTTCTCTCACAGCAAACACAGCTACAGGGGACACAGGCAAAGCACGGTGAGCGGCCATATCTTCACCCCCCACGGGCTGCGATAGTGGACAGGCAACTCATCACACGCTTTGTCCAAGCCAGCTCAGCCCCGGAGCAGAGCGGCTGCTCTGTCCTCTTCTGGACTGCAGAGTCACCGCAGGACTTGGGGACGACAGATACTCTCTCTGCATGACGAGCACAGCTTCCACGCCTCTCAGAAATGAAATCTAATCTTACTAGCCTACCACAGCACCCAGTGATGCTTGGGACAAGGGCACCACTGGTCATAGTCCAAGGGGACATGTGTCACTGTCGATAGATTCACACCGGAAGTGCCGTGGAGATGTACAGGGCACTTGACTGGGTCTTGTGATGTGGAGTTGTGTGAGAAAAACACAATCCCCCAGAGGGGAGGGGAGGGGAGGGTGCGAGCCGGCGCACAGGAGGGGGGAGGACGTCACCGTTCACGGCCTGTCCCTTCCCTTCACTGTTGCATGACTTCCCCAATCCGGATCTCTGCCTTCGAGCTCATCTCCACTCTAGGGAACTTCCTTGTTCCAGAAGTGGCACCAGAAGCCGTCCCCGCTGATTTCACAGGAAAGAAGAGAGAGTCCTTCCTGTTGGCTTGCTGTTGGTAGGTGTGGAACCCTGCTCGCCTTTACTAGGTGCCTGTGTGCGCTGGGTGTGGCAGGCCCAGAGAAAGGCAGACTCTCGCCCCTTCTGGAAGTACCTTTTCTTCCCGGTCCCTCATAGGGAGATTTCCCCTTGCCCACAACATGGCAGAAATGACGTAATGTAAGGCCATGCCACAAGCATGCTCCCCTTACTGCTCCAAAAGCCCTAAGCAAAGCCCTGAACAAGGAAGAAGATGGTGAGACTCTCAAAGGGTCTTCGTCTTATTTCTCCTCTTCAAGAAACAAATCCCAGAGCAGATCAACAGAGCCAACCACAACTCTCGGGACAACACACGTCCACCATGTTCGCCACTGGCTCCGGCGTGAGCAACAGGATCACGGAGCAGCAGAGCCTGTCAGCAGAGCCCCAGACAAACGCCCCTGCAAAGCAGTGCCAGAGATACAGAGGTAGTGAGTGGGAGAGAGGGAGAACGAGCTCACTTTCTGGAAAGCAAGAACTCCCTAATTTTGTGTACTCGGTCCTGAAAACCAAGTATTATTTTAAATGACATCTTAGTTCCTTAGAAATACTTTAAAGTAGTGAGGAGTTCAGGAAATGGCTTAAGGAAATTACAATCCCATATCCATGTTCAGGGGGAAACCGGCTGCTAGCACACTAAAGCCGCCCGAAACCGGGGGTCTGCTCCCAGGGGCAAAGCAGGAAGAAAGGGCTCACTCCACCCAAACCCCACGGCACTGAGTCCGAATAAAGCCTGGATGAAGCGCATCAGGTGTGTGAGAAAGCACAGGCAGACAAATGCTCTGACTCATTTATTTTACTTGTATGAGGAAAACACTTCAAGTTTTCTCCCAGTTAAGTCCTCCCCACGCCCGGCCCGGCCGATTCTCATCCTTTTATACCAGACTAAGGATTCAGAGAGAGCAGAGAGTAATTCAGACAGGCCTGAAATCACAGATGGAAAGTCCTGAGGCCCAACACGGAGGAGACGAGCTGGGAACAAACAGAAAAAGGACTTTCACTATGGGATAAATACTTCCCTTTGCTTTTGGTTCAGCTCCCACCAAGTTTTGGGCTTGGGAAAGGATCATACCACTGTTGAGGGAAAATGCACGCGAGTGCCCCAAACTCAGCTTTCCCTAAAACTCGGGCTGTCCAACACTGGCTCCTGACTCAAGCTCCAATCACTGGCCAGGCTGAGAGTGTCCCGGTGCTCCCCGGTAACTGGAGATCTTCTCCTGCCTGGTCGGCAGGTGTGGAAACGAGCTGAGAACTGATGGTGGGGGAGGCCTCTCATGCGTTCCCAGCACGCGGGAGCAGCTCCGGAAACGGCAGCAACATGAGCCACGCCCCTTTGTGACC
This sequence comes from Cryptotis parvus, assembly GCA_021461705.1. NCBI lineage: Eukaryota > Metazoa > Chordata > Mammalia > Eulipotyphla > Soricidae > Cryptotis > Cryptotis parvus. The sequence continues at coordinate 231,534 of JAJIBD010002255.1, forward strand.
GGAAGGACAATGCTGGCCAGAGACCTGCCCTTCTCCTGGGGAAATGCCGATCTGGCTTCACTGCAGAGTGGAGAGGCTGGCTGAGGTCATTACAGGGTAAGCACATGAAAACAGAAAAAACAACATTCCTTCTGAACGGGGAATACGAGCGACGACCACCAAGAATTACAGTTACAAAAGCAGGCTTTAGTTTGCCTCACCTGATGATAGTCAGAATTAAGGCCTGGAGAAAATGCCGGGTGTCGAGTGCCAACGTGGCAAGACTGAGGTTCTGAGTTCGAATCCCCAATGTTCCCATATAGCGATCACTGATTCTGGCAGCTGTGCTGTGACCCCCAGAAACAAAAGCAATTTCTGGCCACACCCGGCCAAGCACCACAGCAAGAAGGACTACGGTGGCACACAGTACAGCAGCAGAGAGAGAGAGCCCCAGCAAGTACTACAAGTACTTATGTGCCTTAACCAAAAAATGCCCGCCCGGGAGCCTGTGCCAGATTTACGCCATGCCATGGCTAAAGATGTACAGTGGCCACTCATGGCCACCTCATCAGGGGTGTGTGCGACACCCCGCCACGGCAACAAGAGCAAAAGCCACAGTCGCAATGAAGGGAAAGGAGTGTGGGAGCGGGGATAAAAATAAAGACGGCACTTTCAGCTGAAGGAACAGCGTTCCAACTCTTCAGGGAAAGGCCAGACAGTGATGTGATGAAACCCAAAGGCCGGAGTGGTGCGCTGGGTCTCCCGGGGCGGAAGTGAGCAGGTCTGAAGATTCTCCTTGCTGCCCAGGTTAACCCAGGGCAGACCAGGCTGTTTGGGGGGCACAAATACTTCCTGTCGTCATCTCAGCAGCTGAGATGAAGACACTGCCAAGACCACACTCCAGGCAGACCAAGTGCGCTCCTTGGAGACCTGAGGCGCTGAGACCACAGACTTCTTGCTGTCACTGAGCTACTACTGGGCCGTGCACTGCACCTGGAAGTCTCGGTCTCAGTGCTTCACCGGGCGCGGGGAGAACCACTTCTGGCTGCAGAGCGACCTGATTTGGGTCCAAGACAAGATCACTCAGCCCCATGGGCAAGCTCCTTCCTGAGCAAAGCCACTGGGGAGCGGGGGAGAGACTGCTTGGGATTTGTGGCCCTTCGGCAGAATTTTCCTTCCCTGAGTCCACGTGTCCCACCTTCTCTTCCCTTCGCTTCCCAGCCCAACTCAGACTCCCAGCAACCTGAGATTTGATCAAGTTCTTGTGGGTCAGGTGGGGTCATCTAGCACCTACAACTGGCCACTAAACAGAAGAGCTCAACCCCAGAGAATCGCATCAGCATTGAGGTTACCAGAGGAAAGAAGGGAAAGAAAAGCCCTTCTTGCAAGAATCGGAGACGTTTCTCTGCACACACGTGAAGGCACCTCCTCTCAGCTGGAAAAAAAATCTCATGCGTGACTTCGTTTGGATTAAAGTCTTTTTGGAAATAGGAAACTCGACATTCTCTAGGAGATAGATCACTGTCTGAAGCGAATTTCATTTGGCCTAAGGGACTGTGCCAACTTAAACACACGAACAGCCCCACGCATCTAAGAAGGCATTCACCTATAACTTCCTTACAGGTACATGGAAAAGCTATTATGGGGATAATCAGCTCAACTATAAACCAGAGCAGACGCACATAATGACAAAAACAGACACGAGTTGTAAGTGGCCTTTTCCCTCTGAGTCCATGCAGGCAGGCGCTCGGCGCCTGCTTTTGCTGCAGAGATAAAACTTCTGCTTGAATAGGCAGTGCTGTTAGTCTTTAAGCCTACAAGACGCACTGCCTATAAAACAATCCCAACAGCTGCTGGCCTTCAAAGGCCCTGTCCCCCCATGGGAGGAGACCAGCTGGGGCGCTTCAAGCAGGCCAAAGCCAGTGTCCTCTGGATGGCTGCTGTGGCTCCCACCTGGGCTCTTCCTTGGGCACCAACGGAAGCTGAAAGGGGCTCTTGGGAGAAGAGCAACTCTCCTCTGGACACTGCTCCACAGAGGCCCCAAAACAGAAAAATGGCACTTAGAGTTCCAGCTAGTGTTTCCACTCAATGGTACAGTGCTAAGCTTGCCTGTGTGTGAGGTGAGGCCTTTCGGGTTATATCTCCGCATAACCCCAAAAGTATCACATTATTATACACACATATACAGATATGCATATGCAGATAATTATAATAAGTTACTGATAGGAAGCTAGCAGTAACTACGATTTTTGACTCTCCTCAGTGCCTCTTCACACCAAGGGAAAATACCACACAGACAGAAAACAAGACTGTTCAATGATCTGGGTGTGGCTTCCCTGCCACACTGCCCCTCCAATAGTGTGCCCGGGAACAAATTATTTCGCTTCTCAAAGTTTTCATTTCCTACCTGAAAAACCAAATAACAAACCGTACAACAAAGTCTGTGAAGGGCATATCCCAAAGATGCCAAACAGAAGGAACCCAATAAGCAGTGATAAATTTTTCTGTGTTCCACAGCAAAGTGGGGTCTGTCACCCTTGCCCCCATGATTTTCTCAAAAAGCAAAAGAAAACTGCTGGGCAATGGCTTTTATCCAGTCACATAGAATACAGTTGTATCTCACTCATATCCAGTGCACACGGAATACAGTTGTCTATCTCACTCATATCCAGTGCACACGGAATACAGTTGTCTGTCTCACTCATATCCAGTGCACCACGGAATACAGTTGTCTATCTCACTCATATCCAGTGCACACGGAATACAGTTGTCTATCTCACTCATATCCAGTGCACCACGGAATACAGTTGTCTATCTCACTCATATCCAGTGCACACGGAATACAGTTGTCTATCTCACTCATATCCAGTGCACAGTTGTCTATCTCACTCATATCCAGTGCACACGGAATACAGTTGTCTATCTCACTCATATCCAGTGTACAGGGAATACAGCTGTCTGTCTCACTCATATCTAGTGCACACGGAAAATAGTTGTCTATCTCACTCATATCCAGTGCACACGGAATACAGCTGTCTGTCTCACTCATATCCAGTGCACAGGGAATACAGTTGTCTATCTCACTCATATCCAGTGCACACGGAATACAGCTGTCTGTCTCACTCATATCCAGTGCACAGGGAATACAGTTGTCTGTCTCACTCATATCCAGTGCACAGGGAATACAGTTGTCTATCTCACTCATATCCAGTGCACAGGGAATACAGTTGTCTATCTCACTCATATCCAGTGCACAGGGAATACAGTTGTCTGTCTCACTCATATCCAGTTCACAGGGAATACAGTTGTCTGTCTCACTCATATCCAGTGTACAGGGAATACAGCTGTCTGTCTCACTCATATCCAGTGCACACGGAATACAGTTGTCTCTCTCACTCATATCCAGTGTACAGGGAATACAGTTGTCTGTCTCACTCATATCCAGTGCACAGGGAATACAGTTGTCTATCTCACTCATATCCAGTGCACAGGGAATACAGTTGTCTGTCTCACTCATATCCAGTGCACAGGGAATACAGTTGTCTGTCTCACTCATATCCAGTGCACAGGGAATACAGTTGTCTGTCTCACTCATATCCAGTGCACACGGAATACAGTTGTCTATCTCACTCATATCCAGTGCACACGGAATACAGTTGTCTATCTCACTCATATCCAGTGCACCACGGAATACAGCTGTCTGTCTCACTCATATCCAGTGCACAGGGAATACAGTTGTATCTCACTCATATCCAGTGTACAGGGAATACAGCTGTCTGTCTCACTCATATCCAGTGCACACGGAATACAGTTGTCTATCTCACTCATATCCAGTGCACACGGAATACAGTTGTCTATCTCACTCATATCCAGTGCACACGGAATACAGTTGTCTCTCTCACTCATATCCAGTGCACACGGAATACAGTTGTCTGTCTCACTCATATCCAGTGCACACGGAATACAGTTGTCTATCTCACTCATATCCAGTGCACACGGAATACAGTTGTCTGTCTCACTCATATCCAGTGCACACGGAATACAGTTGTCTGTCTGACTCATATCCAGTGCACACGGAATACAGTTGTCTATCTCACTCATATCCAGTGCACACGGAATACAGTTCTCTATCTCACTCATATCCAGTGCACAGGGAATACAGTTGTCTATCTCACTCATATCCAGTGCACACGGAATACAGCTGTCTGTCTCACTCATATCCAGTGCACAGGGAATACAGTTGTATCTCACTCATATCCAGTGTACAGGGAATACAGCTGTCTGTCTCACTCATATCCAGTGCACACGGAATACAGTTGTATCTCACTCATATCCAGTGTACAGGGAATACAGCTGTCTGTCTCACTCATATCCAGTGCACACGGAATACAGTTGTCTATCTCACTCATATCCAGTGCACACGGAATACAGTTGTCTATCTCACTCATATTCAGTACACACGGAATACAGTTGTCTGTCTCACTCATATCCAGTGCACACGGAATACAGTTGTCTATCTCACTCATATCCAGTGCACACGGAATACAGTTGTCTGTCTCACTCATATCCAGTGCACACGGAATACAGTTGTCTGTCTCACTCATATCCAGTGCACACGGAATACAGTTCTCTATCTCACTCATATCCAGTACACACGGAATACAGTTGTCTGTCTCACTCATATCCAGTGCACACGGAATACAGTTCTCTATCTCACTCATATCCAGTGCACAGGGAATACAGTTGTCTATCTCACTCATATCCAGTGCACACGGAATACAGTTGTCTATCTCACTCATATCCAGTGCACACGGAATACAGTTGTCTGTCTCACTCATATCCAGTGCACACGGAATACAGTTCTCTATCTCACTCATATCCAGTACACACGGAATACAGTTGTCTGTCTCACTCATATCCAGTGCACACGGAATACAGTTCTCTATCTCACTCATATCCAGTGCACTGGGAATACAGTTGTATCTCACTCATATCCAGTGCACACGGAATACAGTTGTCTATCTCACTCATATCCAGTGCACACGGAATACAGTTGTCTATCTCACTCATATCCAGTGCACACGGAATACAGTTGTCTGTCTCACTCATATCCAGTGCACAGTTCTCTATCTCACTCATATCCAGTGCACACGGAATACAGTTCTCTATCTCACTCATATCCAGTGCACAGGGAATACAGTTGTATCTCACTCATATCCAGTGCACACGGAATACAGTTGTCTATCTCACTCACATCCAGTGCACAGGGAATACAGTTGTCTATCTCACTCATATCCAGTGCACACGGAATACAGTTGTCTATCTCACTCACATCCAGTGCACAGGGAATACAGTTGTCTATCTCACTCATATCCAGTGCACAGTTCTCTATCTCACTCATATCCAGTGCACAGGGAATACTGTTGTCTATCTCACTCATATCCAGTGTACAGGGAATACAGCTGTCTGTCTCACTCATATCCAGTGCACAGGGAATACAGTTGTATCTCACTCATATCCAGTGTACAGGGAATACAGTTGTCTGTCTCACTCATATCCAGTGCACACGGAATACAGTTGTCTGTCTCACTCATATCCAGTGCACACGGAATACAGTTGTCTGTCTCACTCATATCCAGTGCACACGGAATACAGTTCTCTATCTCACTCATATCCAGTACACACGGAATACAGTTGTCTGTCTCACTCATATCCAGTGCACACGGAATACAGTTCTCTATCTCACTCATATCCAGTGCACAGGGAATACAGTTGTATCTCACTCATATCCAGTGCACACGGAATACAGTTGTCTATCTCACTCATATCCAGTGCACACGGAATACAGTTGTCTATCTCACTCATATCCAGTGCACAGGGAATACAGTTGTCTATCTCACTCATATCCAGTGCACACGGAATACAGTTGTCTATCTCACTCATATCCAGTGCACACGGAATACAGTTGTCTATCTCACTCATATCCAGTGCACACGGAATACAGTTGTCTGTCTCACTCATATCCAGTGCACAGTTCTCTATCTCACTCATATCCAGTGCACAGGGAATACAGTTGTCTATCTCACTCATATCCAGTGTACAGGGAATACAGCTGTCTGTCTCACTCATATCTAGTGCACACGGAAAATAGTTGTCTATCTCACTCATATCCAGTGCACACGGAATACAGCTGTCTGTCTCACTCATATCCAGTGCACACGGAATACAGTTCTCTATCTCACTCATATCCAGTACACACGGAATACAGTTGTCTGTCTCACTCATATCCAGTGCACACGGAATACAGTTCTCTATCTCACTCATATCCAGTGCACAGGGAATACACTTGTCTATCTCACTCATATCCAGTGCACACGGAATACAGTTGTCTATCTCACTCATATCCAGTGCACACGGAATACAGTTGTCTATCTCACTCATATCCAGTGCACAGGGAATACAGTTGTCTATCTCACTCATATCCAGTGTACAGGGAATACAGCTGTCTGTCTCACTCATATCCAGTGCACACGGAATAAAGTTGTCTATCTCACTCATATCCAGTGCACACGGAATACAGCTGTCTGTCTCACTCATATCCAGTGCACAGGGAATACAGTTGTATCTCACTCATATCCAGTGTACAGGGAATACAGCTGTCTGTCTCACTCATATCCAGTGCACACGGAATACAGTTGTCTATCTCACTCATATCCAGTGCACACGGAATACAGTTGTCTATCTCATATCCAGTGCACACGGAATACAGTTGTCTATCTCACTCATATCCAGTGCACACGGAATACAGTTGTCTGTCTCACTCATATCCAGTGCACACGGAATACAGTTGTCTGTCTCACTCATATCCAGTGCACACGGAATACAGTTCTCTATCTCACTCATATCCAGTACACACGGAATACAGTTGTCTGTCTCACTCATATCCAGTGCACACAGAATACAGTTCTCTATCTCACTCATATCCAGTGCACAGGGAATACAGTTGTCTATCTCACTCATATCCAGTGCACACGGAATACAGTTGTCTGTCTCACTCATATCCAGTGCACACGGAATACAGTTCTCTATCTCACTCATATCCAGTACACACGGAATACAGTTGTCTGTCTCACTCATATCCAGTGCACACGGAATACAGTTCTCTATCTCACTCATATCCAGTGCACAGGGAATACAGTTGTATCTCACTCATATCCAGTGCACACGGAATACAGTTGTCTATCTCACTCATATCCAGTGCACACGGAATACAGTTGTCTATCTCACTCATATCCAGTGCACACGGAATACAGTTGTCTGTCTCACTCATATCCAGTGCACAGTTCTCTATCTCACTCATATCCAGTGCACACGGAATACAGTTCTCTATCTCACTCATATCCAGTGCACAGGGAATACAGTTGTATCTCACTCATATCCAGTGCACACGGAATACAGTTGTCTATCTCACTCACATCCAGTGCACAGGGAATACAGTTGTCTATCTCACTCATATCCAGTGCACACGGAATACAGTTGTCTGTCTCACTCATATCCAGTGCACACGGAATACAGTTGTCTATCTCACTCATATCCAGTGCACACGGAATACAGTTGTCTATCTCACTCATATCCAGTGCACAGGGAATACAGTTGTCTGTCTCACTCATATCCAGTTCACAGGGAATACAGTTGTCTGTCTCACTCATATCCAGTGTACAGGGAATACAGCTGTCTGTCTCACTCATATCCAGTGCACACGGAATACAGTTGTCTCTCTCACTCATATCCAGTGTACAGGGAATACAGTTGTCTGTCTCACTCATATCCAGTGCACAGGGAATACAGTTGTCTATCTCACTCATATCCAGTGCACAGGGAATACAGTTGTCTGTCTCACTCATATCCAGTGCACAGGGAATACAGTTGTCTGTCTCACTCATATCCAGTGCACAGGGAATACAGTTGTCTGTCTCACTCATATCCAGTGCACACGGAATACAGTTGTCTATCTCACTCATATCCAGTGCACACGGAATACAGTTGTCTATCTCACTCATATCCAGTGCACACGGAATACAGCTGTCTGTCTCACTCATATCCAGTGCACAGGGAATACAGTTGTATCTCACTCATATCCAGTGTACAGGGAATACAGCTGTCTGTCTCACTCATATCCAGTGCACACGGAATACAGTTGTCTATCTCACTCATATCCAGTGCACACGGAATACAGTTGTCTATCTCACTCATATCCAGTGCACACGGAATACAGTTGTCTCTCTCACTCATATCCAGTGCACACGGAATACAGTTGTCTGTCTCACTCATATCCAGTGCACACGGAATACAGTTGTCTATCTCACTCATATCCAGTGCACACGGAATACAGTTGTCTGTCTCACTCATATCCAGTGCACACGGAATACAGTTGTCTGTCTGACTCATATCCAGTGCACACGGAATACAGTTGTCTATCTCACTCATATCCAGTGCACACGGAATACAGTTCTCTATCTCACTCATATCCAGTGCACAGGGAATACAGTTGTCTATCTCACTCATATCCAGTGCACACGGAATACAGCTGTCTGTCTCACTCATATCCAGTGCACAGGGAATACAGTTGTATCTCACTCATATCCAGTGTACAGGGAATACAGCTGTCTGTCTCACTCATATCCAGTGCACACGGAATACAGTTGTATCTCACTCATATCCAGTGTACAGGGAATACAGCTGTCTGTCTCACTCATATCCAGTGCACACGGAATACAGTTGTCTATCTCACTCATATCCAGTGCACACGGAATACAGTTGTCTATCTCACTCATATTCAGTACACACGGAATACAGTTGTCTGTCTCACTCATATCCAGTGCACACGGAATACAGTTGTCTATCTCACTCATATCCAGTGCACACGGAATACAGTTGTCTGTCTCACTCATATCCAGTGCACACGGAATACAGTTGTCTGTCTCACTCATATCCAGTGCACACGGAATACAGTTCTCTATCTCACTCATATCCAGTACACACGGAATACAGTTGTCTGTCTCACTCATATCCAGTGCACACGGAATACAGTTCTCTATCTCACTCATATCCAGTGCACAGGGAATACAGTTGTCTATCTCACTCATATCCAGTGCACACGGAATACAGTTGTCTATCTCACTCATATCCAGTGCACACGGAATACAGTTGTCTGTCTCACTCATATCCAGTGCACACGGAATACAGTTCTCTATCTCACTCATATCCAGTACACACGGAATACAGTTGTCTGTCTCACTCATATCCAGTGCACACGGAATACAGTTCTCTATCTCACTCATATCCAGTGCACTGGGAATACAGTTGTATCTCACTCATATCCAGTGCACACGGAATACAGTTGTCTATCTCACTCATATCCAGTGCACACGGAATACAGTTGTCTATCTCACTCATATCCAGTGCACACGGAATACAGTTGTCTGTCTCACTCATATCCAGTGCACAGTTCTCTATCTCACTCATATCCAGTGCACACGGAATACAGTTCTCTATCTCACTCATATCCAGTGCACAGGGAATACAGTTGTATCTCACTCATATCCAGTGCACACGGAATACAGTTGTCTATCTCACTCACATCCAGTGCACAGGGAATACAGTTGTCTATCTCACTCATATCCAGTGCACACGGAATACAGTTGTCTATCTCACTCACATCCAGTGCACAGGGAATACAGTTGTCTATCTCACTCATATCCAGTGCACAGTTCTCTATCTCACTCATATCCAGTGCACAGGGAATACTGTTGTCTATCTCACTCATATCCAGTGTACAGGGAATACAGCTGTCTGTCTCACTCATATCCAGTGCACAGGGAATACAGTTGTATCTCACTCATATCCAGTGTACAGGGAATACAGTTGTCTGTCTCACTCATATCCAGTGCACACGGAATACAGTTGTCTGTCTCACTCATATCCAGTGCACACGGAATACAGTTGTCTGTCTCACTCATATCCAGTGCACACGGAATACAGTTCTCTATCTCACTCATATCCAGTACACACGGAATACAGTTGTCTGTCTCACTCATATCCAGTGCACACGGAATACAGTTCTCTATCTCACTCATATCCAGTGCACAGGGAATACAGTTGTATCTCACTCATATCCAGTGCACACGGAATACAGTTGTCTATCTCACTCATATCCAGTGCACACGGAATACAGTTGTCTATCTCACTCATATCCAGTGCACAGGGAATACAGTTGTCTATCTCACTCATATCCAGTGCACACGGAATACAGTTGTCTATCTCACTCATATCCAGTGCACACGGAATACAGTTGTCTATCTCACTCATATCCAGTGCACACGGAATACAGTTGTCTGTCTCACTCATATCCAGTGCACAGTTCTCTATCTCACTCATATCCAGTGCACAGGGAATACAGTTGTCTATCTCACTCATATCCAGTGTACAGGGAATACAGCTGTCTGTCTCACTCATATCTAGTGCACACGGAAAATAGTTGTCTATCTCACTCATATCCAGTGCACACGGAATACAGCTGTCTGTCTCACTCATATCCAGTGCACACGGAATACAGTTCTCTATCTCACTCATATCCAGTACACACGGAATACAGTTGTCTGTCTCACTCATATCCAGTGCACACGGAATACAGTTCTCTATCTCACTCATATCCAGTGCACAGGGAATACACTTGTCTATCTCACTCATATCCAGTGCACACGGAATACAGTTGTCTATCTCACTCATATCCAGTGCACACGGAATACAGTTGTCTATCTCACTCATATCCAGTGCACAGGGAATACAGTTGTCTATCTCACTCATATCCAGTGTACAGGGAATACAGCTGTCTGTCTCACTCATATCCAGTGCACACGGAATAAAGTTGTCTATCTCACTCATATCCAGTGCACACGGAATACAGCTGTCTGTCTCACTCATATCCAGTGCACAGGGAATACAGTTGTATCTCACTCATATCCAGTGTACAGGGAATACAGCTGTCTGTCTCACTCATATCCAGTGCACACGGAATACAGTTGTCTATCTCACTCATATCCAGTGCACACGGAATACAGTTGTCTATCTCATATCCAGTGCACACGGAATACAGTTGTCTATCTCACTCATATCCAGTGCACACGGAATACAGTTGTCTGTCTCACTCATATCCAGTGCACACGGAATACAGTTGTCTGTCTCACTCATATCCAGTGCACACGGAATACAGTTCTCTATCTCACTCATATCCAGTACACACGGAATACAGTTGTCTGTCTCACTCATATCCAGTGCACACAGAATACAGTTCTCTATCTCACTCATATCCAGTGCACAGGGAATACAGTTGTCTATCTCACTCATATCCAGTGCACACGGAATACAGTTGTCTGTCTCACTCATATCCAGTGCACACGGAATACAGTTCTCTATCTCACTCATATCCAGTACACACGGAATACAGTTGTCTGTCTCACTCATATCCAGTGCACACGGAATACAGTTCTCTATCTCACTCATATCCAGTGCACAGGGAATACAGTTGTATCTCACTCATATCCAGTGCACACGGAATACAGTTGTCTATCTCACTCATATCCAGTGCACACGGAATACAGTTGTCTATCTCACTCATATCCAGTGCACACGGAATACAGTTGTCTGTCTCACTCATATCCAGTGCACAGTTCTCTATCTCACTCATATCCAGTGCACACGGAATACAGTTCTCTATCTCACTCATATCCAGTGCACAGGGAATACAGTTGTATCTCACTCATATCCAGTGCACACGGAATACAGTTGTCTATCTCACTCACATCCAGTGCACAGGGAATACAGTTGTCTATCTCACTCATATCCAGTGCACACGGAATACAGTTGTCTGTCTCACTCATATCCAGTGCACACGGAATACAGTTGTCTATCTCACTCATATCCAGTGCACACGGAATACAGTTGTCTGTCTCACTCATATCCAGTGCACAGTTCTCTATCTCACTCATATCCAGTGCACACGGAATACAGTTCTCTATCTCACTCATATCCAGTGCACAGGGAATACAGTTGTATCTCACTCATATCCAGTGCACACGGAATACAGTTGTCTATCTCACTCATATCCAGTGCACACGGAATACAGTTGTCTATCTCACTCACATCCAGTGCACAGGGAATACAGTTGTCTATCTCACTCATATCCAGTGCACAGTTGTCTATCTCACTCATATCCAGTGCACAGGGAATACTGTTGTCTATCTCACTCATATCCAGTGTACAGGGAATACAGCTGTCTGTATCACTCATATCCAGTGCACAGGGAATACAGTTGTATCTCACTCATATCCAGTGTACAGGGAATACAGTTGTCTGTCTCACTCATATCCAGTGCACACGGAATACAGTTGTCTGTCTCACTCATATCCAGTGCACACGGAATACAGTTGTCTGTCTCACTCACATCCAGTGCACACGGAATACAGTTCTCTATCTCACTCATATCCAGTACACACGGAATACAGTTGTCTGTCTCACTCATATCCAGTGCACACGGAATACAGTTCTCTATCTCACTCATATCCAGTGCACAGGGAATACAGTTGTATCTCACTCATATCCAGTGCACACGGAATACAGTTGTCTATCTCACTCATATCCAGTGCACACGGAATACAGTTGTCTGTCTCACTCATATCCAGTGCACACGGAATACAGTTCTCTATCTCACTCATATCCAGTACACACGGAATACAGTTGTCTGTCTCACTCATATCCAGTGCACACGGAATACAGTTCTCTATCTCACTCATATCCAGTGCACAGGGAATACAGTTGTATCTCACTCATATCCAGTGCACACGGAATACAGTTGTCTATCTCACTCACATCCAGTGCACAGGGAATACAGTTGTCTATCTCACTCATATCCAGTGCACACGGAATACAGTTGTCTATCTCACTCACATCCAGTGCACAGGGAATACAGTTGTCTATCTCACTCATATCCAGTGCACACGGAATACAGTTGTCTGTCTCACTCATATCCAGTGCACACGGAATACAGTTGTCTATCTCACTCATATCCAGTGCACAGGGAATACAGTTCTCTATCTCACTCATATCCAGTGCACAGGGAATACAGTTGTCTATCTCACTCATATCCAGTGCACAGGGAATACAGTTGTCTATCTCACTCATATCCAGTGTACAGGGAATACAGCTGTCTGTCTCACTCATATCCAGTGCACACGGAATACAGTTGTCTATCTCACTCATATCCAGTGCACACGGAATACAGTTGTCTATCTCACTCATATTCAGTACACACGGAATACAGTTGTCTGTCTCACTCATATCCAGTGCACACGGAATACAGTTGTCTGTCTCACTCATATCCAGTGCACACGGAATACAGTTCTCTATCTCACTCATATCCAGTACACACGGAATACAGTTGTCTGTCTCACTCATATCCAGTGCACACGGAATACAGTTCTCTATCTCACTCATATCCAGTGCACAGGGAATACAGTTGTATCTCACTCATATCCAGTGCACACGGAATACAGTTGTCTATCTCACTCATATCCAGTGCACACGGAATACAGTTGTCTGTCTCACTCATATCCAGTGCACACGGAATACAGTTCTCTATCTCACTCATATCCAGTACACACGGAATACAGTTGTCTGTCTCACTCATATCCAGTGCACACGGAATACAGTTCTCTATCTCACTCATATCCAGTGCACAGGGAATACAGTTGTATCTCACTCATATCCAGTGCACACGGAATACAGTTGTCTATCTCACTCACATCCAGTGCACAGGGAATACAGTTGTCTATCTCACTCATATCCAGTGCACACGGAATACAGTTGTCTATCTCACTCACATCCAGTGCACAGGGAATACAGTTGTCTATCTCACTCATATCCAGTGCACACGGAATACAGTTGTCTGTCTCACTCATATCCAGTGCACACGGAATACAGTTGTCTATCTCACTCATATCCAGTGCACAGGGAATACAGTTCTCTATCTCACTCATATCCAGTGCACAGGGAATACAGTTGTCTATCTCACTCATATCCAGTGCACAGGGAATACAGTTGTCTATCTCACTCATATCCAGTGTACAGGGAATACAGCTGTCTGTCTCACTCATATCCAGTGCACACGGAATACAGTTGTCTATCTCACTCATATCCAGTGCACACGGAATACAGTTGTCTATCTCACTCATATTCAGTACACACGGAATACAGTTGTCTGTCTCACTCATATCCAGTGCACACGGAATACAGTTGTCTATCTCACTCATATCCAGTGCACACGGAATACAGTTGTCTGTCTCACTCATATCCAGTGCACACGGAATACAGTTGTCTGTCTCACTCATATCCAGTGCACACGGAATACAGTTGTCTATCTCACTCATATCCAGTGCACACGGAATACAGTTGTCTGTCTCACTCATATCCAGTGCACACGGAATACAGTTGTCTGTCTCACTCATATCCAGTGCACAGGGAATACAGTTGTCTATCTCACTCATATCCAGTGCACAGGGAATACAGTTGTCTATCTCACTCATATCCAGTGCACAGGGAATACAGTTGTCTGTCTCACTCATATCCAGTGTACAGGGAATACAGCTGTCTATCTCACTCATATCCAGTGCACACGGAATACAGTTGTCTATCTCACTCATATCCAGTGCACACGGTATACAGTTGTCCGTCTCACTCATATCCTGTGCACACGGAATACAGTTGTCTATCTCACTCATATCCAGTACACACGGAATACAGTTGTCTATCTCACTCATATCCAGTGCACACGGAATACAGTTGTCTATCTCACTCATATCCAGTGCACACGGAATACAGTTGTCTATCTCACTCACATCCAGTGCACAGGGAATACAGTTGTCTATCTCACTCATATCCAGTGCACACGGAATACAGTTGTCTATCTCACTCACATCCAGTGCACAGGGAATACAGTTGTCTAGCTCACTCATATAGTGCACAGTTCTCTATCTCACTCATATCCAGTGCACAGGGAATACAGTTGTCTATCTCACTCATATCCAGTGTACAGGGAATACAGCTGTCTGTCTCACTCATATCCAGTGCACACGGAATACAGTTGTCTATCTCACTCATATCCAGTGCACACGGAATACAGTTGTCTATCTCACTCATAACAAACAAAACTTATTTCAAACAAACTCCACAGAATAAAATGTGTAACTAGAAGCTGACCAAAAAAATTATATCTTCTTGATAATAATTTATTTACAACATTTGGCTAGAATTGTTGGGCTTAGGAAAAATAAACATGAAGAAAAAGCAAAAGGGAAAAGGGAATATCAAATTTATTTCTACTACACAAATGCAACAGTTAAGAGTAAAATTAACATGCAGTAAAGAACAAACCATGAATTTCAATTTCCATAAACAAGTGGCTATGATAAAAATAATTTCCATAAAAACTGAATAATTACTAAGATATTCACATTCATAAACACAGAGTCAAAACCACCAATATCCAGGCAAAGGATAGATGGTCACAATTTGGTGGATGCTCCCCAAATATCCTATCACCTGAGACTGAACTCCATTAGTTCTTTTTTGAGGGGAAGGCATATGGCAAGGAAGGAGGGAAGGAGGGAAGGAGGGAGGGAGGGAGGGGAAGAAAGGAAGGAAGGAAGGAAGGAAGGAAGGAAGGAAGGAAGGAAGGAAGGAAGGAAGGAAGGAAGGAAGGAAGGAAGGAACGAAGGAAGGAAGGAAGGAAGGAAGGAAGGAAGGAAGGAAGGAAGGAAGGAAGGAAGGAAGGAAGGAAGGGAGGGACAGAGGGAGGGAGGGAGAACCCTGATATCTACAGTTAGAGCTTATGATATTTTGAAGCATCAATTTCTCTGTGAACCCTATAAAAACTTAGGATCCATGTTCCAGGAAAATGCACATAACATCTGATTATTTCCAACCCAAAGAGCAGCTCCTCTCCACCCTAGCTAGCACTTGCTCTCTGCAGCCAAGTGGGCTGGCTGGCTGGGGCTTCACTCGCTGTCTTCCCCGACCCTTCTCTCAATCACTGCAAACTAGGCCCTCTTTAAAGAAACACTTCCCAGGGGTCAAAAGCTGATTACTGTGGTCATTCTGCACTTCCTTAAACTCCTCTTGTAAACAGAAAAACAAACAGCACATTCCTCCAAAGCAACATGAAAGGTCTAATTTCAACCACAAAACAAGAAGAAACGGTCACTCGGACGATCAAGGTCCTGGAGACCTTCGCGGGACTTCGGCTGTCAGACCTCGCTTTGAAGCCGTCATTGCCAAGAAGGGCTCACGTGGAGCTCCTTTGCTCCCTCACTTTAGATCTCTGTGAGACTTTTGTAACACACCCAGGATTCGTAAAATCAAAATCAGCAACCCACCAATTCCTCCCAGGAGCATCTTGAGATGGGCTCAATAAAGGCGAGAGAAACGGGAAGAAAGACCCCCCAACTGGAGAGCGAGGACAGTGGGTGAGGCGCTGGCCTTACATGCGGCCAACCTGAAATCAATCCCCACACCCCACACCCTGGGCCTCGCCAGGAGTGACCCCTGAGCACAGAGCCAGGAGTAAGCCCTAAGCACAGATGGGTGTGGCCCCCAAAACAAAAAAGGGGCCCAACCACAGGGGGCCATCCTACCAATCAAGCTGTTGGGGTCCAGGAAAGCAAAGCCCTCATGCAAATCCACAACAACACAAAGTGCCCCCCACTCAGAGGCGGGAGGGCTGCCTTCCCAGCCTGGACAAGGATCTGGGGTGAGGGAGAAGGGAATGCCCCCACCCCTCCTTTCTGCTCAAGCAAGGGTCCCACACTATCAGAGAGGGAAACCAGTTCCGAATCTGAGACAAAGAGCCCCCTCCCCCAGTCAGTCACTGCAGAGGGGGCGAGAGAGAAGCAGAGACCCTTTTTTGCCAGGAGTTGCACAGGCTCGTGGGGACAGATCCGGGCCCCCCACCTCTCTGCAACAGCCGGGCGAGAGTCAGACAGAAGACACCTCCCTCGGTCTGGCTGTGCCTTCCCCCAGCCCAAGACCCCTCCTGAACCATAGACCGGAAAGCAGCAGGCAGCTTGTCTCGACTCAAAGGCCTCTCAGCACACCCGCGCACTTGTATATTGCATTTATTTTACTGTGTTTTAGGGGGGGCTCCCAAGCAGCGTTTAATAAGGAGCCTGAGGTTTAGCCCTGGCAACACTCATCCAACCCATCGGCTTGGTAATGGGGTACGGGGGACCACCAGGTACCCCCCCAGCTGTATTCGTGGCTTACTCCTGGCTCTGTTCGGAGGGGATCATTCCCGCCAGGGCTCAGGCGGCGGGATGCCACGGAGAGAGCCAGGGCCGGTGCGGGGGGCAGGCAGCACTTTAACCCCCTGTGCAGCCGCTCCATGTGCTACATATCTCTGCGTTGTAAATGTCGAATATCCAGGCCCGAGCGACAGCACAGCGGAGAGGGCATTTGCCTTGCACATGAGGCCGACCCAAGTTTGATCCCCAGCATCCCATATGGTCCCCAAGCACGGCCGGGTAATTCCTGAGTGCAGAGCCAGTAGTAACCCTTGAGCATTGCCAGGTGTGACCCAAAAGTCAAATAAATAAATGTGCTAGAAATCCCAGCACATTTTGTATAAAGCTAAGCCCAAGGGCACAAAACAAGGAAATCATAATACCAGGGAGACTATCCTACGTCAAGTTTGAACATACAGACGCTTTTTCAATGAGATACCCGAGAGTCTCTGCTTACGCGGGGGTGGACAGGCAGAAGAGAGGAAGCAGGGCCACTCGAAATGCTTCCTGTGGCCACTGGAGAGAAAGTCCAAGGCAGCGGATGAAATGATTCTAAGCAGAATTGGGAGCACTCATTCAGACTTGGAGTCGGAACCAGTCGCCAAATGCAGATTTAGAGCCTCTTTTGCCTATGTTCAATCACGAGCCAAGCCATACGCGCTTAGTCTGTTCCCAAGTCACTGTCCTCTGAGAAGCTGATCGGCCAAGAAATGCTCTCATTTCTATAACCATCCTTTGGAAAAGAGGATCATTTCCCAATACGGAAATGTTACACGACTCCACTTTCTTACCGGTCCTGAGGGGCCCACATCACAAGAGCACCCGTGTGTCTAGCCGCACCCAACAGGTGACCCGCAGCACAAGAGCTCCCGAGTGTCAACTGCACCCGACAGGTGACCCACAGCACAAGAGCACCCGTGTGTCCAGCTGTACCCAACAGGTGACCCACAGCACAAGAGCGCCCGCGTGTCTAGCCGCACCCGACAGGTGACCCACAGCACAAGAGCACCCGTGTCTCTAGCCACACCCGACAGGTGACCCACAGCACAAGAGCACCCGTGTGTCTAGCCGCACCCAACAGGTGACCCGCAGCACAAGAGCGCCCGTGTGTCAGCTGCACCCGACAGGTGACCCACAGCACAAGAGCGCCCGTGTCTCACGCAAAGCCCGACAGGTGACCCACAGCACAAGAGCACCCGTGTCTCTAGCTGCACCCAACAGGTGACCCACAGCACAAGAGCACCCGTGTGTCTAGCTGTACCGACAGGTGACCCACAGCACAAGAGCACCCGCGGTGTCCAGCTGTACCCGACAGGTGACCCACAGCACAAGAGCACCCGGTGTCTGGCTGCACCCGACAGGTGAGCCACAGCACAAGAGCGCCCGGTGTCTAGCTGTACCGGAGAGTTGACCCACAGCACAAGAGCACCCGTGTGTCTGGCTGTACCGACAGGTGACCAACAGCACAAGAGCACCCGTATGTCTAGCTGTACCGGAGAGTAGACCCACAGCACAAGAGCACCCGTGTGTCTAGCTGTACCCGACAGGTGAGCCACAGCACTAGAGCACCCGTGTGTCTAGCTGCACCCGACAGGTGACCCACAGCACTAGAGCACCCGTGTGTCTAGCTGCACCCAACAGGTGACCCACAGCACAAGAGCGCGGTGTCTAGCTGCACCCGACAGGTGAGCCACAGCACTAGAGCACCCGTGTGTCTAGCTGCACCCGACAGGTGACCCACAGCACTAGAGCACCCGTGTGTCTAGCCGCACCCAACAGGTGACCCGCAGCACAAGAGCACCCGTGTGTCTAGCTGCACCCAACAGGTAACCCGCAGCACAAGAGTACCGTGTGTCCAGCTGCACCCGACAGGTGACCCACAGCACAAGAGCACCCGTGTGTCTAGCTGCACCCGACAGGTGACCCACAGCACAAGAGCACCCGTGTGTCTAGCTGCACCCGACAGGTGACCCACAGCACAAGAGCACCCGGGTGTCTAGCGGCACCCAACAGGTGACCCGCAGCACAAGAGCACCCGTGTGTCTAGCTGTACCCGACAGGTGAACCGCAGCACAAGAGCACCCGTGTGTCTAGTGCACCCGACAGGTGAGCCACAGCACAAGAGCACCCGTGTTTCTACCTGCACCCAACAGGTGAGCCACAGCACAAGAGCGCCCGTGTGTCTAGCTTTTACCGGACAGGTGACCCGCAGCACAAGAGCACCCGGTGTCAGCTGCACCCGACAGGTGACCAGCAGCACAAGAGCACCCGTGTGTCCAGCTGTACCCGACAGGTGACCCACAGCACAAGAGCACCCGTGGTGTCTACCTGCACCCAACAGGTGACCCGCAGCACAAGAGCACCCGTGTGTCTAGCTGCACCCCAATAAACTGCACAGAGTGCTCAGACCAAGCTCACTCTGCAGAAGAGACAGTGGCTGGGCTGACAGGAGGTTGATGGGGCCTTTAGAGTAGCGCCAGAGAGCAACTGCCTTTCCCTACCGTCCTCTTTGCCTGCTTCACACACAACACCAGCTCCTGCCAAAAAACTGACAGCGGACGGTCAGACACCCAGTAAGAGGCCAGCTACAGGGAAGCCGAGGAGGCAGCAGGGCCCAAGACATCAGACCTGTTTCCTGAGGCTGCCACAGGCGCCTGCGGACGGGAAGAGGCGCTTCCCCCTCACAAAGGCACCATTTCTGCTTGATTTTATTCCCTAAGTGGTGGGCAACCGCAGACTTGAACGAAATTAATTTCTAACATTCCTGCCAAGTGAGCAAGCTAGGGGGTGGAAGGGAAGTGGGGCACCCTCGTGGAGGGACCAGGTCACCAGTGGTGGGACTGAGGTTGCAACACTGTATACACCTGAAATAACTCTACGACGAACAACTTTGTAGATCATGGTTTCTTGATAATTTTTTTTTAAAAAACCAGCAGAATTTAGGCCAAGGGGTAGCATGTTCCAAGCCTATGCTTGAAAAGGAAAATTTGTTCTGGAACCATAAAATAGATGGTTTTATGGTCAAAACTGCAGACATAAACTTAAAATATATAGTCAAAACTATGCCTTGACTATACATCTTGGTCTTTTCAGTCTGGATAATAAATACAAATGAAAATTGTATTTATTACAATTTCTGATGCGGTGAAATTCAGGGATGGGGGTAGTGACCGCAGTGCCACGGGGGGGGAGGGATGAACGGAATCCACGAAGGCCGGGGGTCGCGGAGAAACGAAAGGGGTGCACGTGCCCGGGACCAGCCGCGGGTCTCCGAGGTGAGGACAGGCAGGGCTCTTGGGTAAGGAGGGACTCCAGGCGTCAGCGCCATCACGGCGCTGCAGGGGACTCAGGCAGAGCGCGCCGAGACGCCGCCTCTTTCCTTCCTTACCTTGGCAGCAGAGTTTGACACGCCGTGCGTAACGTTTCTGATGAGGCCCCCGACGTTCCCATACTTGATCAGTCCCGCCACCCCTTCCGAAACATCATTCAAAAGCCCCATGGGATTGCCGAGGAAGTCAACCGAGCCCAGGATCCGAGCGGCCTGGCTAAGGAGCTCCTGTCGGATGGGAAAGGAGGAAAGTTTATGTCTGCAGTGTCCTAAACCCAGGTAAAGTCCTGATCTGGCCCTTAATGGCAACAGTCACTTTAATTTGGTGGGAGGGAAGTCACACCCGGATGTGCTCTAAGCGTATTCCTGGCTCTGCACTCAGAGACCACTCTTGGGAGGTTCGGAGTGACCAGGTGGGGTGAAAGGGACCAAACCTAGGTGAGCCACATGCAAGGGCCTCACCCTTCACTAGTGACCTGGCCCCTCAACAGTAGCTTTGTTCTGGGGCCACATCCAGCAGTGCTCAGGAGTTACTCCTGGCTCTGCACTCAGGAATCACTCTGGTGGTGCTTGGGGTCCATATGGGATGCTGGGGTGCTAATCTGGGTCTGCTTCCAGCAAGGCAAACAACCTCCCTGCTGTACTATTGCTCTGGCCTACAACAATGTTTTCATCTTACCAGTTACCAATCACTAGCTCCCGTCCCTTCATGAGCACCTCCCAAACCTCTACTACACATGCCCTGGAAATGTTTTTTGAAACTCTTCCTTCATTTAAGAGAATTCCAATAGCCGTGAAGGAGGGAAGATTCTTTACTGGTATTTATTCTTCTACCGATCACACTCCTCCTTTCCGTGGCTGCTCCTAATCAGCTCATCAGCCACAGGGAGGGAAAGGAGAAGGACTGTTTCCAGGCTGCTCCTAATCCGCTCATCAGCCACAGGGAGGGAAAGGAGAAGGACTGTTTCCAGGCTGCTCTGTCCTGGCCCCTCAAGCTGGGGAGGGACTGAGCACCGGGCGAGACGCAGCAATGCCCCCAGCTGTGTCTGCATTGATTCCGTGCCCAGTGGGACCTGCGACCTCACTCTCCTTCCAGGTCACTGGAAAGGCCAATTCAAACACTCAAGAAAAAAGTAAAGATAGGAAAAGGGAAGGGAAGAAGGGCCAGAGCAATAGTACAGCGGGTAGAGCATTTGCACTGAACGTAGTGATCAGGGATCACCCCGGCATCCCTTATAGTCCCCTGAACAACACCAGGAGTGATTCCTGATAAGGAGCCATCACATCACCAGGTGTGGCTAAAAGGAGGGGGAAGAAAGAGAGAGAGACAGAGACAGAGAGACAGAAGAAAAAGAGAGAGAGAGAGGGCGAGAAAGAACAAAGATAGGGCATGTTTTGGGACAGGACCTATCCACTCATTGAAAACTATGCCTTGACTATACATCTTGGTCTTTGCAGTCTGGATAATAAATACAAATGAAAACTATACAACTTGATTTAAAAAAAAGGGGGAGGGCTTTTTCTAGGTTCAATTCTAGGGCAGATAGGCGCCAAGAACATCGGGCGTGGTTGTTGAAAGTAGGCCCAGGTCTAGTGAATAATGGTTCACAGTAATTTATCACTAAGGCATCAATTAAACATAGAAATAAATTGAGAATGGTGACTCATCTAGTGGGAGCCCCCGAGACCAGTACGGAGAGACCCGGCTCACAGCTCATGAATCAAATGCAGCTTCAGGATTTTCATGTGTCTGGGACGTGACCTGAATCAGAGCAAGCAGCAGAGCTGAAGGGTTTAACTGGGCTCACAACAGTAAGGGCTTCCCAATGGAAATCAAGCCCAAATGAGAGAAAGCAACACCTCCAGAATCTCACCTCCTGGAAGTGTTTGAGGATGTCGTTGATGATGAACTCCTTGGTCTCGTAGGGGTGGACTCGAGTGAACGGATCCAGATTAATCACCGCATCTTCAAACCGAATCAATGGAAATCCTAAGGTGCTTTTGAGGGCCTGGTTGGGGAAGGAAAAGAAGTAACACACTTGAGCCATACAATACACTGGCTTAGGGGACCACCACTCTAAATTCCAGAACAGCACATTTCTGCTTGGCAGCGTGGATTTTCATATCTGTAAATAAGGATTGTTCCCTGTCATAATAAAAGTATCATACTACACACACAGATGTCACTTAATATTACAAACAAATGTCACCCAAAAATCACTCAAAATTACATACATCAACCATAAAAAAAAAGACACAAACTTTTCATGGCATAATTCCTTCTAGTCTACTGTGTGGGTTTGTCGAATGAAGTATAAAACATATAGAGAAAAGGAGACAAATTAAGTGTACAGTCAACAATTTTTCCCGCAGTGAACACAATATATCACGACAATACAGATCAGAAAGAAGATTATTATTTCCTTCTTGGGTGGGTTCCTACCCCCATAATGGATGCCTGCTCACTGAGTCTACTCCAATATGCTAACTTTTATCACGAGATTTTCTTTCGTGAGGTTCACAGACATGAAACCAGCCTTATGAGTTCTACTGAAGATGGCATGTCAACACGGTGGTACAACTACACTGCTATGCATCTTTCTGCTCACCGATCTTCACTGTTGTACCGGATTCCAACAGTGACTAAAACACAGGGTATTCACACAATGCCAGTGACGAGCAGTTCCTCGGCTTTAAACATTTTTGCTTTACGAGTAAAACTACCTTGAACATTCTTGAGCATGTTTGGGGGCACCTCTGTACACATGTTCTTTAATATTTATCCGGTGAGGTCTGCAGGGTTGTAAAGAATGTACAGTTATGTGCGACTAAGCATATCATTCAGGGAAAAACTGCCTGCGAGATAATGGTCCCAGCAGGT
Organism: Cryptotis parvus; assembly: GCA_021461705.1. Lineage (NCBI taxonomy): Eukaryota > Metazoa > Chordata > Mammalia > Eulipotyphla > Soricidae > Cryptotis > Cryptotis parvus. Next base: position 255,112 of record JAJIBD010002255.1, read on the forward strand.
TACACCATAAGCCTAGGTGTGCGGTGGGTTACACCATCTACCTTTGTGTAACGACAGTTTATGACATTCACACAATGATGAAATTGCCTAATGATGCATTTCTCAGACCATATGCCCACTGTGAAGAAATGCATGACCGTACATGTTCACTGGAGTACACGCTGCCAAGTTTCCAAAGCAGTCAGACTGGTTTATGTGCCTTTAGCATTCTATGAAATTTCCTAATTATTCTTCATCCTCATCAACACTTGGTATGGTTTATTAAAAACGAATTCTGATGGCTGTGCAATGATATCTTGGTGGGGTTTAATTTCCAGTTCTCTGTTCAAGCACGCGATCAGCACCATTTGACATATACATTGACCTTTGGAGCTTTTTTACACTCAAGTCTTTGGCTCACTTTTGTAGCGGGTCACGTGCTTTCCTCTTAATGCTCTGTCTTCTCTTACAGCCCTTCCTACATATTCTATATGTGTAAGTCCTGTATTAAACAGCTGTACTACAATTCTCTTCTCAAATTTTACAAGTTGTCTTTTATTACGCTTTGAACGGTATTTTGTGATCAGATGTTCTGAGTTTTAATAAAACCCAACACATCAATCTTGCCCTTGATGGTAAGAGCTTTCTGTGTCCTGACCAAGAAATTATTACTCACACCAAGGTCATAAAGATATTCCCATACGTAAACTTACACATGTTTCGCTGTCTTTCTCTTAACGTTTAACTCTATCATCTACCTGGCCTTGAGTTGCTGGTGCTCAGTGGAAAGCAGAAGTCAAGATCAATTTGTGTCCCGAGGGCTAGCCAACAGACTGAGAGCTACTTATCAGGAGCGTTATTTTTCCCCTCGTACTCAATGGCATAAACGCTAGCATAAGTCTAGTGTATTCTCGCTTATCTCTGGATTCGCTTTACTGTTTCACGGTGCCCTGCCTCTGCCAGTATCATTCTGTCCTAATTTCTGTAGTTTTTGGAATAACTTAAATAATAGCATATGTTTCCAATGTTCTTTCTTTAGGATTATTTTAGCTACTTTCTGCACTACTTGGTTTCCATATAAATTGTAGGATCCACGGAGACTCAATAAAATTTAAAAAAATGGGAGAAACAGCCTTTCAACATGCCAAAAAAGGTAGCTGGAATTTTCAGCAAGATTGCATTGGATCTCTAAGATGAATTCTGAAGAGAAATGGCAACTTTATAATACTGACTCTTACAATGTATCAACACAGTATTTCTTTTCGTCTGTGTGGAGCTATCAATACCCTAAGGCTTCAGGGGCTGCGTGAGCAAATGAACAGAACACTGGCCTGACCCAGGACTGGCTTGGGGGCTGAGCCCCGTAACCCATGCAGTCCCACAAGCCCCACCGGAAGTGACCCCCAGGCAGAGGCAGGAGTAAACCCTGAGCACTGGGCTGTGCCCCCACCACCAATACCCCACCCCCCAGAGTTTAAAGGGTTCGAGAGACAGCACAGCAGTAAAGCACTTGCCTTACATGTGGCTGACCCAGCTTTAATTCCCGTAAGGTCACCGGAGCCTGCAGGAGTGATCCCTGAGCACAGAGCCAGTAGCAAGCCCTGAGCACTGTTGGGTACGGCCCCTGAACCAAACCGAACAAAAACCAAACAAAACCCCTCAACAATGTTGAAATGTTTTTCATAAAGAAGTCTTAGCTATCCTTTGCCAGATTTATTCCCAGGTATCTGTGGTACCTTAAAAATGACACAGTTGACCTTGGGGGTGGGGAATGGTTTGGGTCACACCTGGTGGTGCTCAGGGTTCACACTTAGCTCTGTGCTCAGGGATCACTCTTGGCAATGCGTGGGGAATATACGCCATGGCTTTTGGGGAGGTCTGTGACAGTCATGGGAGAAGCTGTATTCAATGTCTTCAAGCTACTGAAGATGACACCTCTCCAGGTTGCCTTTTCTCTACAATGTCGTCAACACACAGAAGTACGTTGGATTTTGTACAGCTTCCAGGGACCTGCTAAACACGCTTATCCCAAAACTGATCCATATATCTTTTCAGACTTTTGAGGTAAATAGCCATTCTTTGCAAATCACAAAATGTTCATTTCCCTGACCAGTTTATATGACAATTTATTTAATTTGAGGGGCTATTTCAGGGGGTGCGATATAGATGGTGGTATTGGGTGGCCCCCACAGTGCTGAGGTTCCCACAGACAAAACACTCAAGCCCTTCGACTATCTCCCTCGGCCTCTTTTACTTCCTTCTTCATCATTCTCTTTTTGTTTCAGTTCCAGGAAAGGAGTCAAAGGCCTCACACAGGCAAGGCAAGTAATCTAAGGCTGAGCCACGCCCCCACCTTATTTTTCAGTCTGATAGTACTGGCTAGGATTTCAAGTCATGATAATGGGGTTCTTCCCTTATTCGCCTGTCTTCAGAAACTCTCGAGCTCATTCGCCAATGTGGCAAGGCATGAACTTCAGGCAACCATAAGCTAATGTCCAAGCTTGCAAAGCAGTGCAGAGAAGCGATAAAAGAAGACCTCAAAGAGAGAAGAGCAGAAATACTGGAAGATGCAGCAGAGGCCGGAAAAGCATTCGCACCACCCGCCTGTCCTTTGCCAACTATAAGACCAAGATGACTGCCCTCTGACGCCCTGATGGATCTATCACATCTTCCAGAAAGGCAATGGAGAAGATTATCCATGACTTCTACTCAGATCTCTTTGATAGCCACATCCACCTGCCCACATACCAAATTCCACAGGATGAATATGTCATTCCCAACGTTCTCCCTTCTGAAATCCGACATGCCATCTCGTCGGTAAAGAAGGGAACAGCACCAGGCCCAGACAAAAGTCAGACCCGAACACCTGAAGAATCTGCTGTCGGTACTCATCAATACACTAGTTCGGCTCTTCACACGCTACCTGTCCGAATGCAAGGTGCCCTCCCAATGGAAAACCAGCAGGACAGTTCTACTGTTCAAGGAGGGTGACACTCACGACATCGCAACTATCTCCCCATCTGCCTGTTGTCTGTCATCTACAAGTTGTTTACAAGAGTCATCCTGAACAGTATTAGCAGAACACTAGATGAAGGACAACCATGCGAGCCAGCAGGCTTCCGGAAAGGATTCAGCACAATCGACCATATCCACACGTTAACCAAGCTCATTGAGGTTTGTAGGGAGTACAAGATGCCGCTCTGTCTCACGTTCATTGATTTACAGAAAGTCTTTGATTCTGTGGAGACTGAAGCAGTCATCGAAGCCCTAGACAAACAGGGTGTTCAAACCCAATACATCAAGATCCTTCGTGAGCTGTATTACGGATTCACCACCAGGATCTCACCATTCTACAAAGAAGTGATCATTAATGTCAAAAGAGGGGTTCGACAGGGTGATATCATTTCATCAAAACTCTTCAGTGCCACCCTCAAGAACATCATGCGACAATTAGAATGGGAAGGAATGGGAGTGAAGATAGATGGTCGGCAACTACACCACCTCCGCTTCGCTGATGACATCGTTCTAATAACACCAAACATTAGCCAAGCGGCACAAATGCTGGCTGACTTTGACCGAGAATGTGGAAAGATAGGTCTACAGCTGAATCTCAACAAAACTATGTTTATGAAAAAATGAACTAGTTCCAGAGGCCCCATTCACTCTCAATGGAACAAACATCTCTGAATGCAGCAGTTATGTGTACCTAGGTCGAGAAATCAACATGATGAATGACCTAAAACCTGAGCTGCGCAGGAAAAAGATAGCGGCATGGAATGCCTTCAAAGGCATCGAAGAAATAGCTAAAAAGGACAAAGAACCTCCGGCTCTGGGCACATCTCTTTGACTCCACTGTTCTCCCTACATTAACATACGCCTCAGAGACCTGGGCCCTAGGAAAGCAGGATGAGAATGCTATTCGGGTCTCCCAGAGAGGCATCGAAAGAGCTATGCTTGAATATTACTCCTCACTCAAGTGAGGGAAGGAATCGGAGTTCTGACCTCCGTCGCTATTCCAGAATCAGGGACGCTGTCTCGTTTGCCAAGGCATCGAAAATCAGATGGGCTGGACATGAAGTGTGATTTGGAGACGACTGCTGGACTAGAGCCATTACTGACTGGATCCCACAGGATGTCAAAAGATCCCCGTGGCTGCCCACCTAAAAGATGGTCAGACTTCCTTGTCAAGACCTTGAAGGAATGGTTTGAGGCTCTTCATATTCCTGAATCAACCAGATGCCATTGGGCTACATTGGCACGTGATAGGGTCCAATGGAAATGTTACTGGCGCCCGCTCGAGCAAATCGATGAATAACGGGATTCAAGTGATCAAGTGATCCCTTATTTCAAGGAAAAGTTTTCAGTAAGTCACCTGTAGGAAAACATGCCATAATGAGCTCTGGGTCTCTGCAAGCCCAGAGCATCTGCATTTGCTAAGAGCCATTTCCATTTTGCCCTGAAGCTCTAGTGCAAATCACAATGGGAGACTGGAGGAAGGATGGGAAAAGACAGTTTGATTTTATAACTCTATGAATGGCAGAATATTCTTACCATGAATTCTATGTCAGCTGGTCAAAGCATTTCTCTTATTACTCCCACGGGTCCTCACGAAGGCCCGCTTACACGTGTAGAGTTTTTCTGGGAGGAAACCCGGGCTGCATTTGATCCACCATTAAGTAAACAGCCCTGCTAGATCAACGAGTCATGCTAGTCTGTCCCCGGGCATGTGAACATGACTCAGTAATACTAAAGGCAAAGCAAGAAATATTGGTCTGAAACAGATATGGACCTTGTGGAGGTTGGGAGGTACTTCCGACTGCATGAGATTCATGGTATGAATATCATAGGCTATTCCCCATGTATTAAATCCTGATTTGCATTTGGTCTCAGGTATTCTCCCCCTCTCTACACGGGCCTTGTGCAGGAACCTGAAAGGTGGAGATCTGGTCCTGGGAAATTAGCATTTGTAAGGCCTGGGCTAGGTGTGTGCACCTGGGATCTGAATGAGAAACCTGGTTTTTGTCGCTGGATAGTCTGGCCCATGAAGGGCTGGCTTGAGGCCTTTGGGGGGATAAAAGGAGCTGGGAAGAAGAAGACAGTCGTAGTTCATTTTGGTGGGGAGATCTCAGCCTGGACACATGGTCAGAGGTTTGGCCAGAAGCTAGAGGTTTGGAAGTTTCCCATCTTGGATTGTATTAGCAGAGTTTGTTTAATTATGGATAATAAGTAAAAGTCTTTAAAACTGTGCCGAACTCGTGAATTCTCTCCATCTGCTGCCAGCTTTGAAACAGAAGGAACTTGTTCCCCTCTTTACTGACGGGGACCCCAAGTGTTCCCCACCAGTCACCAAGATGTATGATGTCAGCTGTGTCTATTTTTTTTCTTTACAAATTCCCTTTTCTTTTTTTGAGCCACACCCACCCAGGCTCAGGATTTTCTCCTGGCTCTGAGCTCAGGGATTCTTAGGTGAGTGCTCAGAGAACTGTATGGGTGCCTAAAATGAAACCCAGGTCGCCATGAACAAGGTAGGAATTTTAGCTGTTGTACTATTTCTCTGGTCCTATGGGTACTTCTTCAGAGGAAGGCACTTTCCTTCTATTTTTGTCAAAAATGGAAGCCAAGTTTTGGCAAACAGTTCTTGTGGAACTACTGAGATAGAGTTTTTCCTCTCTCATTTTGTTCATGTGGCAAACCCTTACTTTATTTGCAACTGTTAAACAGATTCCTGGCATAAATCCAACTGGGCTATATTTTCCTTCTGTACACTGTTGTATTTGATTTGCTAATATTTTTGTTCAGGCTTATTTATTCTACATTCATGAAAAAAAAATACCGACCTATAATTTTTCTCTACTACTTATCAGTTCCAAAATACAAAGTACAAAGTATGGCTTTCAAACTTCTTGAAGACATTTAAAATTATTTTATATCCTGTGTCTAACCAAGCATCATCTGGTTTACCTGAAGGTCTGTTTCTAGTTTCTGATTTTTCTGTTGGTCCTATCTCATGGCAGGTCTGATAATTTGCAGTTACGTGCAACATTTTATGTGTAAACTTAAGGTGACTCTGAATGAGTCTTTAGTTACTGGCAGGTGGTTTAAAGAGGCATAATGCCTTATTCTAATCAGCTTGGGCTTTCTCAAGGTTCTATTTCAGGCTTTGTAAATACTGGTCTATTTCAGTCCATTTTGTTTTGTTTAAAATCACTGTAAAATAACAAAGTTACTCCTGATTGGGTTTCAGGCATTTAGTGTCTCAACACCAATCCCTGCACCGGGTTTACTTCCCTGACTCACTGGTAATGATAGTCCTTCAGCAGTCCTCTCTGGAAGCCAGCTCCATCCTTCCACAGTCCCCTCCACAATATGATAAAACACTTCTGCAAGGCCTAATTCGCATTGGGGTCTCTTGGCTGCCATTTTGTGCTTCACTTTTCCCAAACTCGGTTACTCGGAAACTGGCCAATGTCTGAGAAGTGGCTCAGACTAAGCGGAGTGTCTTTTCTGTCTGTTCCTCTGCAGCGGGCACTGGCCCTCTGCTCCAGCTCTCTCGGGAGCTATAAAGTCCAATGTCTACGTGATCAGCTTCAGTGGGACTTGGGGGACGGGAGTGGACGGGACAGGACACCCCCGCAAAGTCTGCTGGGGCTCTCGTTCCTCCCACGTTACTCACGGGTTAGAAATGTCCTGAGAATTCAAGCAGAGAAATGCTGGGCCCACTTCCCACTTTGCCACGTTTTCCTCTTCTCACAAGCTGCAACCCTCAAGTCCTGACTGTCAGACAGAATGTGGGTTTTCTGGTGTCTTTGCTTCTCTCATTTTTATTGTCACTCTTTAGGTACTTGTGGTTGATTTTTTTTTCTGACTACACTTTTAACATGATTGATATTCCACAGATTTCAGAGAACAGGCCAGAAACTTTTCCAAATGTGAAAACACTATATTCCACGCTAACAATGCAATTTGTCCTTATGTAGCGTGTGCACAGTAAATCTGATTTTATACTTTCCCACCAAGCTAGTAGTTAAGTCTAATTGGACTTAATAAAAACCTCTGGCCCTTTCCAGCTGCAAGCAGGAATAAGGTGAACCATGATGAGCACTTGTAATTGTATCCAGTACTCAGAGCTCCGTGGGGCAACCAGCACTCCTGACCCAGTAAAGCTGGGACACCAAGGCGAGCAAGGGACTGCCGTCCCTCAGATGCCTGAGAACAGGGGTGGCCTCAAAGATTCTGTTCCTCGGGCACAATCTGTTGCTGTCTGTCCATCAAGGTGCCAATCAGCTCGAGTTTGCTCCAAGCCTCAGGGTGGGCCTAAGGAGGAACTTGACGGTCACTGTGGAGCTCAGCCCAAGAGACCCGAACTGCTCTCATCCTTACTGACCTGGACCGTGAATGCTTTCCAAAGAGGCCCAGACACCAGGGGCCACCAGAGCCATCTGCAAGCACAGAATGAGGTGAGGGAAGGACCACGCCCCCCCTGGGCAGCCTAGAGAAAGCGCAATGGTCCCAGCACCAGCACCACTGCTGAAAGGAAGTCATGTCTGTAAGCAGCCCGCCTCATGAACACTTAGGGACACTGGAACAAACCTCGTGCCGGTCAGCACTTTCTTCTTTATTTCCGCATTTACATGGAGGCTGCCTTAACTCCTTTGCCAGCAAGGGTAAGTCTCATTGAAATAAGGTACAGAAAGAAAACAGAGAAGAATTTTTCTAAAATAGGAACTCGTATCAAGTCCATAAATTTGAGGTTACTTACAAAAGAAATTGAGCTAGGTAAGGGAGAAGTATAGATTCAATGTTTTTGTTTTTGTTTTTTTGGCCACACCTGACAGTGCTCAGGTTTGTGGGTTGTTTTTCCACACAATCTTTAGATAATAGAAACTCCCTGAAAAAGATGATGATTTAGAATCCAAGCAGCCCTTCAAGCTAAAACACAGGCAAAGTTTAAATAACTTTGCTACTGTTCGCTGAATTTTATTGATTTTTTTTTTAAATTGCTGGGCCACACAGGGCAGTGCTCAGGGCTTACTTTGGACTCCGTGCTCAGGAATTAGTCCTGGAGGTACAGGGGAGCATAAGGGAGTTGCCAGGGACTGAGCCCCTGCTGGCCACTACAAGGCAAACACCTTCCCCACTGTACTGCGGCTCTGTCCCCCCCCATTCAATTTATTCTTGAAGCTGTTTCAGTAAGTGTAGAAAGCATCTTTAACAAGGCAAGGAAGAGAGGCCGAAGCGATAGCACAGCGGGTAGGGCGCTTGCCTTGCACGCAGCTGACCTGGTTTGATCCCCGGCATCCCACATGGTCCCATGAACCCCCTGAGCGTTGCCGAGTGTGACTCAAAAAAGAGCACAAAAAAATATAAAATAAAAAGGCAAGGAACAAAAAGCAGCTTTGAAACCTAGAGAAGATAAAGACCAAAGAGAAATGCTGTGTGAGCAGAGACTTCCCGAGGAAACGAGCAGCCACGAAGCCAGTGTGTGAAGACAGAGGAGTGGAGGGAAACTGGAGGTGAGCACAGGAACAGGCAGGACCAGGCACAGCCCAGGAGCCTTCAGGGCAGAAGACAGACACTGTGTCAGGGGCCTGGGGAACCAAATCACTAACCACCTTTACTAAACAGTAACTGGCAACTGTCCTTCCCAATAACGGTTGGAAGCTGAGAGCATCCTCAGGTAAACTGAGTCTCGACAGTGGGTTCAACCAGAGAGGGGGACTGGATTCTCTACACAGCAACTCAGCAGGTCTTAGGGGTGAAGAAGCTCATGGGGTGGGCACAGCAAACTCCCGCGCAGGAAGCCCCAAGGCAGGGTGAGAAGCTGTGCCATCTTGGAGCGGATGGCTCTTCACTCAAACAGGGCCGGTCAGGCGCAGAGGCAAGAGGGAGGAGGGGAGCCCCCGCTTCCTGGTGCCCTGCTCTGCAGAGAGCCCCGCAAGCCTCCCATCTGGCCACACTCTGCCCTTTTGGCATGGCTGAGAGACTGACTCTCTTCTTGGGGAACTGAGACCAAAACACAGTTTCGCGAAAAGCTCACAACCCCAACTTATCTCCTGGCCCAAGATGGGGAGCCTGGCTGAAAGGCTCTGAAACCTCCACGCTGCTGTCCACAGCCACACGGGGGGGCGCCATCCCCTTTCTGGGCAAGTAAGGGCTCTGCCTGAACCCAGGAAACCAGTCCTCTGAACCCCAAGCAGAAATCATCGCGAGTCCCGAGCCCCTGGGCAGCCTCGGCGCTGTAGAAGCAGAGCTGGGAGCGTGGCTCCGACGTGTTCTGCCACCTTCAGGCCGTTCTGGGGAAAGTCAGAACGAGGAGCCAAAGGGCAGCACAGGGCCAGGCTGGGATTTATTCTTGCAGTTACTAAAGGACAAACCAAGTACAGTAGTATACAAAGCTGATGCTTATTTACTGAAGTAGTCGTTTCCTGCTATAAAATGGATTCTGGAGAAAGCAATCTTTGCTCAAAAGTTCCTAATAAAAATAGGGAACTCGTCTATTCTGACCTCCCAACGAAAACTGCTTAAGTCCTCCAGAAACAAGAGTTGAAACAAAAAAAAATACCTGCCCCGTGCCACACGAGCTCGGATCACAAGCCAGACCCTGGGCCACGTCTGTTCCTTTCTTAGTTTATCCTGCACTAAACAAAGCTGTCTGGAATTCATTCTTTAAGGTTTATTTATGGCGCACAGACTGTTTATGGGAGGCAGGGCCCTTGCCCATTTCCCTCCTGGGACAGCGTTTCAAACTACAGGGATAGTTCCCTCTCTGGCACTTTCTGCAATACAATTAACAATACTGGATCTTTTTTCCTTTTAACAAATCTGGTTTTTATTTAGGAGGGGAGGAAAAAAGTAAAGGGTCTGAAGTTTCCCAACAAATTATTTCAAGCCTTTGAGAAGACAGTTTTAGGCTTTTTTAAATAGTGCCTTTGTTTAAAGTCCCCTGCCACCCCCCCGCCCTTGCTCTCTGACCATTAAAATGTGGGTTTTCTTCCAAACTAGATTGCTCAATTAAAGCCTTTCTTTTGTAATATCCCAGTGCTCCAACGGGAAGGACTTCTGCAGGCCACCTTGTGAAATCGTTTAAAGGCTCCTGGGCTCTTTTGACAAACCTTGAAGGAAAACGGGAAGAACACACAAACCAACAGGCGTTTCCAGCGTCCCTCCGCGGCTGCCTAGCAAGCTGACTTGGGGGAGATGGACAGAACGGGGAGGCGGGAAGCTGAGCTCTCATCTCAGCGCTGGGGGAACAGCACCACCAGCTCCCCCTTCTCCCATCAGTGCCAGCAATCCAACAAGCAGATAGGAAGCGTTCCGAGTCCTTCGGAACAGACACGCCGCCTGGCAATAATGTACCCTCAGAGTAACCCTGAAGAGACTTCCCTCTGAGACTTCTGACAGCCTCGCTCGGGACTAGAGTCAGGAGAATCAGGATAATTATTCCTTCAACACCACAGACACGGTTACCTTTCAGGCAGCCTCCGTGACTCCCGCACAGGGACGCACCCCCGCCTCCCGGCACAGACTTTCCGCCTTGTTGCATATTCATCTCAGGCGCACGGCTGCTCTCGCCCAAGAACTGACAGTACGTGAGGCGCCCCCGCCAGACGGTAACTTCCAGAACTCTGCTGCCCCCGTTCCCAGCACCTGCTCTAACACCCACTACCCCGCAGTGCCCACGCCACACCCCTCCCCCCACACGGCTGCGCCACTGACTTGACCACATCTGCAAAAGGCCTTACACATGCTCCTGCCACACCGTGTCAGATGAAACGCTGCACCCAAATGATTTCGCGCGCGTGCAAGCAGGAGCAGCATCTAGCTAGGGGGCTGGAGCCGCTGCAGGTGGAGACGCCTCAGCGCATCTGTGGTGAGAGGGTTCTGCCGGGAGCAATCTGAGAGGAACAGTTAGGTGTCTGTTTCTTAGCAAGACCATCTGAGAAATAAGAAGTCTTTACTCTCAGGAAATGCTTACCATCAGCTTGCTGGGTGAATGCCAAGAGTTCTGGGGGGAATATATACTCTATCAAACAAACACATTCCAAAGGGTCACGTAAGTCAAGTGGATACTTGTGGATAGCAAGATAGTGGTTTTTCCATGGTTTTCCCCCCACTCGTGCTATTCTATGTATTTCTGGTCTCCTGGGAAACATGCATTTAAGGCACATAAAGGAAACAGGACAGTCCGTGGAGAGGGACAGAGGCTGTTCCCAGGGTGGCTATAGGGACAGTGACTGCTTGCCCCGCCTGACCAGTCTTCACCCCAGGACTCACCTCCAGCTTGTGAGCCAGGCTCAGCAGCCATGCTGACCTCATCCTCACCCACAGTGACGCGAGGCAGACCAGACTACTGCCTGCCTCCTTACCTGTGACTCTCCATCGGGAGCTGGCAAACCAGCCACACTGTTTGACACCGAAAGACCCATTCACCTGACTTTAGCCTCTGTAAACTCCAGGCGGTTGGGGGCCAGAGGGGCAATACAGTGGGCCAGGAGTCTGCCCTGCCTTGGCAACACTGGTTTGTATTCCAGCACGACATTTGGTCTTCTGGGATCTGTCAGGAATGATCCCTGAACACAGAGCTAGGAGTAAGTCCCAAGCAGTGATCACTTGATCACTTGACATCCCGTTATTCATCAATTAGCCTCGAGCGGGTACCAGTAACATTTCCATTTGACCCTATCATGTGCCAGTGTAGCCCAATGGCATCTGGTTGCTTCAAGAATACAAAGAGCCTCAAACCGTTCAAGCAATAATAGTAAGACAAAAAATCAGAAGACGGGGCTGGAGCAATAGTACAGCAGGGAGGACATTTGCCTTGTAGCGGCCAAACCACGTTGGATCCCCCGGCATCCCATATGGTCCCCTGAGCACCACCAGGAGTAATTTCTGAGTGCAGAACCAGGAGTAACCCCTGAGCATTGCCGGGTGTGACCCAAAAAAAACAGAAGGAAAAAAGAAACTGAAACTCAGAAGATGCGGCAGCACAGGACTGAGGTAACAGGAGCCGGGCTGAGCGGTGGCTGCCCCTTCGGCTAGAGCATTGCCCGCCATGGGCTGTGTCGCGAGAGCTTCCTCCCACCGCACGCCACGAAGAGCTTGCAGGGGCCGTCGCAGATACAGACTCAGGTTTCTGACTGGCTTATCATGACTGGAGTGAGACAACACCCACAGCACCCTAAAGGAGGCAGCAGGGATGGGGCAGTAAGGGGTCAGAGGCAGGTGGCTAGCAGCGAGACAAGGGGCCTTCCAGGGAGACGCAAAGGGAGGAGGGCAGGGAGGCAGATTCAGGCTCAACCCAAGAAAAGACTCTGAAGCCATGGCCCAGATCTGCTCCGTCGCAGCCCGCCAGGCCAGGGCAGCCCTCTGAGCCCTCAGAGCAAGTGTCCTCACCGAGCCCACCGGCCAGGGCAGCCCTCTGAGCCCTCAGAGCAAGTGTCCTCACCGAGCCCACCGGGCTCAGGACAGTCCTCAGAGCTACTGTCCTCACCGAGCCCGCCAGGCCCAGGGCCTGGGACTGTGTTTAAGAAGCAGCCTAAGAGCCCAAATCTCCAGACTCAAGACAGGTTTGGGCTTGAACCCTAGTCACATCCCTGACTTCAAGTATGTTCGACTACCGAGAATGAAGATGGCGGTAAGACCGCATCTGCCCTACTCACAGCACAACTGACTGGCATTTTCCAGCTCAGGTATGCTGATCCAGAGACAGACATGGGGCAGAGCTGCTACTGACTCTCACTGTGCCCAGCCGCTCATGAGGTGCCCAGGAGGGATATCAGGTTCTAGCCCTGGCCCGCCACCCCAGCAGAGCCTCACAACAAGCCAGATGACCCCCCACTCCATGAGGACCTCCATTTTCCACATCTGGACTTCTTCCTAGTCAGAACTCCATCCAGCAGACCAGCCTATCACAGCCTGTCTCACGCGGCCGCTTGTGGCTGCGCCGGTTCATCAATAAATGCTGGATTTTGAGATGACTACAAGAGTATGCTCCCCACACGGCAGAGCCTGGCAAGCTACCCGTGTCGTATTTGATATGCCAGATACCAGTAACAATTATAGACCTCATTCCCATGACCTGATGGAATGGTTTGAGGCTCTTTATGTTCCTGGAGCAAGCAGGTTCCTTTGGGCTCTACTTGCATGAGACAGGTCATATGGAGATGCTACTGGTGCCCGCTCGAACAAATCGAAGATAAACGGGAAGACAGTGATACAGTGATACAGAGAGGCTTGGCAGGACCACAAGTCAGCGGGCACTGCCAAGCCCTCCTCAAACGTGGCAGATACTCCACCGCTCATGAAGAGCTGGACTGTGAGAGGGGTGCGCTAACGGGTGGGGAGTGGCTCTTGGGAGGGAGAGGAAGAAAGGGCCTTGGTGTGGCTTTCCTCTTCTGCCTGGGAGCTGAGGCGCCTTTGACCCCACTGTGGTAGGAGCTGAGCAGGGGAGACGCAGCTTCACACAGTGTCTGTGCTCACTCTCCTTACAGCTCCCTCTTTAGCCAGGCCACACGTGGACATAAAGGAAGGAAGGGAGATATATGTCCATAAATCTCCTGAAAAGAAAAACTGGAAATACCCAACACAAATGATGCCGGACAGAAAAAAAGCAAACAGTAAACACAGTCCGCTCACAGAACATGTCACGCAAACATAAAGGGAGGGAGATGTGTGTCCGTAAGTGCCCTAAAAAGCAGAGCTGCCCAGCACATGGCATGGGAAGGGAAAGCGAACAGTGAATGCGGTCAGTCCTTCCCCAGCCCCGCTCACCTTGAGGTCCAGGGGCAGCTTGCTGGAGGTGAACACACTCAGCTTGATCTGGGGGATGCTGATTTTGAGGTTCTCGAAGTAGTACCGATTGGTGTTCCGCCAGCCTCAACTGTCTTCTCATGGAGGTTTTCATCATATTTTTCCACCTCTGGTAAGAAGGCACAATTGTTTTTTGAAAGTCTCACAATTCAAACACCTGCAGCCAAATTTTTATTTATCTATCTATTTATTTATTTATTTATTTATTTATTTATTTATTTATTCATTCATTCATTCATTCATTCATTCATTCATTCATTCATTCATTTATTTATTTGGTTACGGTCACATCTGGCAATGTTCAGAGTTTACTCCCGGCGCTGCTCTCAGGAATCACTCCTGGTGGGGTTTGGGGTGACCATATGGAGTGTTGGGGGATGGAACCGGGGGTCAAGTGCGTGCAAGGTAATTTCCCTACCCACTGTACTATTGCTCTAGTCTCTCAAAATAGTTTAATTGAAAGAAATTTAGAGGGGGAGAGAAGAGAGGAACATGTATTGTATGACAGGCCTAGCGATCTTGGGAGCTTTGCTGTTTAATCCACTTACAGTTTAATCTATTTACATGTTCTTAAGCCAGGATTCATGCTAATGAGATCTCTCTTCTGTGTAAACACGGATGCAGAGTGTGGCTATTACAAGAGTCATTTTGACTCTGAATCAGTAACTTCTGAAACATTACTATAATCTCTACTATGATTTCCAATGTTATCTAGATTGGCACAGCTCCTCTTTAATACCCACTGGTCCCAGCGTGGGACAGTTAGAATTTCCCAGGAGACCACCACCCTGGCTACATTGAGATTATCGTTTAAGGTTAATGAAGGTTCATGCTAGTTTGCCCTCAAGCAGGCAGGCATTACCCTTCCAGTAATCACTTTGGTGCAGAACAGAAAATAGATGGACCTTGTGGGTACCATCTAGATTACATAAAACCAATGAAATAATGGTGTATTTCTCCCTGTGAATATACATCCATTGAGATGTATTTCTTTTTTATCAGCTCTCTCACTCTCTCCAGTGTTTGACATAAAAGAGAATCTGAGAAAGGGACTGGTCCCTGGCATAATCAATTGTTTAGACCTGAAATGAGTGTGGCACCACCCTCGAGGGCACTCTACTTCTACACCTAGAAGCTGATCTGCTGATCTTTGATGACACGACCCTCCCTGAAGATAGGATTACTTTTGGATATATTAGGGGACTGACTTGAGGTACAAGGATCCACTTTGGTGGGAGACTTGGGCCCTCGTGCATGGCCTAAATTCTGACCAAGAGCTAGAGGTCTGGAGAATCCCATTATTTTGGATTGTAGCTGAGGATCTTGTTTTAGTAAAAGCCTTTTAGAACTGCGCTAAACCCTGAGTTTTCATCCATTCCCCACCGGCTTCACAGGTAGAAGGGAACTTCGATTGCTGATATCGTTGGGGACCCCAGCGGCTCCCTGACAACCATGTGTTCAAGACAGAACATGGGCTTCTCCGTTGGGAAAAGCTGCATTTACATGTTTTAAACATTATACCCATCTCTCCAAATTTCAATCCTCAGGGCTTGATAACATGAACAATGTTCTGATGTTCCTCAAAATAAAATCCTGATTTCTGAGTTTGGGATTCTACCCACCTGGCAGACAGCATCTTCAGAAAACATAATCTGGGGAGATGCAGAAGGCCATGGAGACACTTGTTGCCACCAACGGGTGGTGGAACTGTTACTATTACAGATGATGCAGCTCATCTGATTTATTTTTTAAGATGGTGCCCAAGTAAGAAAAAGTGTATGTGAACTCAATTATAATGACACACATGGTCGAGTGAATAATGAATCTCCAAAGGACCTTGACTGTGAATGAGGCACCACCCTAGAGAGAGATGAGAGCGAGACAGAGAGCGGCACAGGGTGGTCAAAGGACAATTTCGGAAATCACTCCGCAGGGCAGGAGCGGCTCAGCCAGAGGAGTTGAGGGGTTTCATGTGTTAGTTCCAAAGAGAAGAAGCTGAACATAGGGACTCTCTGTAGGCGATGCCACCTGGACCCAACACACTGAACAGCTTCTTTTCACGGGGCTTCAGGGGCCTTAGGAATAAAGTCAGAGACTGTATGTATCTACTAATCAAACAAATTCACATGGTACATGATCATCAATCATTTCTACATACAAAGTAAGGGAGAGGTTAAAAAAAAATTTTTACAGGACCCGTCCTATAAACAGGACCACAACAGACATGTCCTCAACTGTATGCAAGGAACAAATTCTCCCAGCAGAGAAAACACTCAGTGGAAGGCAGGCAAGGGTTTTATAAAAGCATAAACAAATGCCCTCTATGACAGTTGGGGGAATTTCTACTTAGTGCAACTTAGAAGGAAATTTACAAGAAATGTATGTCCAGATGAATTTAAAGTGAAAATTTCCAGGAAGGCACCAAGGGGCAGATACCTGGCAGGCAGGCCCCCAGGAGGCTGGAGGTAATAAACACTGCACTCCAGCTCAATGCAGAAAAGAACGCGCAAAAGAGCATCTAGCTTCTGAGTCCCCAGACACTTAAAGCGTCGTTCCAGAGTCTGGAATCAGCCAGCCAAACTACCCGGCTCTCACTCTGCGAGGACCACACTCACAGTCCCTGGGGTCTTTCTTCCCGGACAACATCTGAGCAATAAAGAAGAAAATGTCTCTCTTATCATTTCTTCAGGTTCAATCTTTTGGTTAGGCTTCAAAAAGACTAAAACATTCCTAACTTCTAAACTGTACACACAGTCTTCCAAAGAGCTGCAGGAGGAATCTAAAATACAAAAGCCAGAACTGATCACTTCTCAAGCACTGCTGAGAAATTAGGTTTGCCCATAGCTCGCCTTCTGCCCTATAAGCAGAACAGTAAGCAGGAAAGCTCCGTGATCCCATGAAGCAGAAGTGGAGATTGATGCACAAAGTTCATGGCTGAGGCTAGTCGATCTTACTCAACTAAACCAAAGGAACTGTTACTGGCATTTCTGACTCTTGGCCCCAAGTCTGTTGAATAAACAAAGATTAGGAAACAAAGTGGTTTGCTAAATGACTAACATCACTTCTGTTATCCCGGGGCAGACAAGCTCTTTATACATGCACGACAAAGCGGACTAGTGCACAGTTTGCCAAGGGCCCACTGCTGGTAACCCAGGACACCAGAAGACCGGAGCAGCTCTTCTATTCACAGATAGAGCTGAAGTGCAACCTTGGATTCCCAGCTCAGGCTAAGCAGTGAAAAGGAACATGTCAGGCTCCAAGCAGCACCTGCTTTCACAAGTGGACCCCAAAAATGCCGCCCTTGCACCAACTCCCAGATATTAACCAAGAGAGTCAACAATATTACCTGATTCTGCTTGATCGTAGCCAAAGAAACTCAGCAACTTGAGGAGCAGCTTCTCCTCGATCTGCACAGTGAATCTCTGGGCCGTGATCATCAGATGCTAGATAAAAATCAGATAAAAATTCTGATTTATAGTATGAACTATATTCTGATTTATAGTATGAACCGCTGGACTAGAGCCGTTACCGACTGGATCCCACGAGATGTCAAAAGATCACGTGGCCGCCACCTACAAGATGGTCAGACTTCCTTGTTAAGACCCTGAAGGAACGGTTTGAGGCTCTTCATATTCCTGAATCAACCAGATGCCATTGGGCTACATTGGCACGTGATAGGGTCCAATGGAAATGTTACTGGCGCCCTCTCGAGCAAATCGATGAATAACGGGATTCAAGTGATCAAGTGATCAAGTATGAACACCAGAGGGGGACCTCACTTGCGCCATTAAGAAGGCGACAATAATGCGACTTTTTTACTCATTCAATTTTATAGTTACATGCTGGATCACTCGTGACTCATCTCCTTCTACATCATTACAACTAACCAAAGATTCCAGAAGCTGTTTGCAGACAACCAACCATCCTACTGTTTGGTTTCCAGGCCAGCTGTGAGCAAACAGTGCACCAGGCCTATCTGTTTTGGCTTTTAAACATCTGTGCGTCTGTGAAGATACTCAGATGCACTTGGTAGAGGAACGGTATGTTCCTGAACGTACAGCATGGCACTCAGTGCATGGAGCAGCAGGACGGGATTTCAAGATCTGTGGACACAAGCAGGTTTCACCCCTGCAGCTCTACTCACAAAGATCAAAATGTAGGGAGTGGCCTCCTAACCAGTACCCCTTTTCCGGGCTTGCTGCAATGACAGCTCGTTTCTCCAGGAAAGAAAGCTCATCACTTTTCTTCTTCTTCTTTTTTTTTATTTTTTTGCTTTTTGGGTCACACCTAGTGATGCTCAGGGGTTACTCCTGGCTCTGCACTCAGGAATTACTCCTGGCGGTGCTCGGGGACCATATGGGATGCCGGGGATCAAATCCACATTGACCACATATTGTATGTGGCAAACGCCCTCCCGCTGTACTATAACTCCGGCCCTGAGCTCATCAGTTTTGAATGACCAAGTTTGGCCCGGGGTGTGGTAGAGACAGAACATAATGTCTGTCCCCAAACAAACTCCTCCCCCTCTTACCATCGGTCTCCAGGTCACTCTGTTTAGGAACAGATCTGGATCCTACCTGGTCCTGGCCAGTCTAGAGGACAACAAGTTTTGCTACTGAGACTCAATGACACCGGAACCCTGTGGACTCCAGCACTATCGTCTGCAGTCATTCAAGAGGAGTATCGAGTCCTAAGAGAAGGAGCGCCTGTAAAGCCCCCATCCAATTTACTTGTCGAATGTTCTGGAACAGCTTTGGTTCTCTACTTTTGTTTTTTTTTAGCTTTTGGGCAAGACCCAATAGTGCTTGGAGGCTGTTCCCAGCTTCACTCCCAAGAATGCTCAAAAGACCATGCAATGCTAGCAACTGAAGCAGGCCACCTGCAAGTAAAGCATGGGCTCAGTCCATCCTCCTGGCCCCATGGGCCTGTTTCCTCTGGACCCTCAGTGCTCCTTGGAGCGTTGGCAGAGGATAAAGCGGCCCGTGGCACACTGTCGCCACCAGCCTACCTTGTAGATGTTGGTCAGCATGCTCTTACTGGGGAACTTCACTGCATTCACTTGCACAGCAGGGCCTGTCTCAATGACCTCATTCTCGTTACTCAGGGAGTCACATAGAGCATGAAGGGCTGAGTCGTACCAATGAGCTGATTGTCCACCTGGCACAGGAAAGACCAGAAAACAAAGACAGAAACACACGTCACTTTTTTCTTTGAAGGGGGAGTCTTCATGCATGGCACTCGGAAAACACCTTTGCCATCAACCTCTGTCATAAGTAGCTGGAAATAGATTTTTATTAAGACTAGCAATAGTAAGTAGCAGTGGTCATGATGATAACGTAAGGGACATTTTACTTAGTGAGCAAACCAGTCACATGCACGTTCTGGAGTCACAGAGTACCTCTGACTCTGGTGCCTGGATTTTTAACTAAGGGGACTGCCACAACCCCTTCCATGTTCTCAGGTCCCAGAAGATGAAGCCTAGGAGAGCTTCCCTTACTTAGGGTGAGGTGGAACGGCACAAACCATCTAGAATCCAGACCTGCCTGTCCCCAAGGTCGCACTGGTAGCCACTAGACCAGGCCTGTTTCTCTCCTTCCAAACTCCATGACATGACACAGCGGAAATTAGAGTCAGCACCCCTTTCCCAACTGACTGTTACACACACCTTAGCTCCACGGTCAAGAATGAGACGTTCCATGACCCACTAAGTGTGTGTGTGTGTGTGTGTGTGTGTGTGTGTGTGTGTGTGTGTGTAGGGGGTCACCAGCAGCCAGTCACCTTTCCTGCTGGCTCTGAGAAGACAGAAAAGGAGCCACGTGCTGTGAATCCATAAGCTGAACCTCTAGTGCAACTCTAACACCGACCTCTTACCAAAACCCTCACGGCCAGACTCCCTTGAGGAAGTCTTCCCTTGCTTGACAAACAAGACAGAGCACAGAAATGGAAGCCACCTGCCTATGCTCAGCACCGGTCAGCTGGAAGGGCTGGGATTCAAATGTGGGTACGCCGAGATCCTCTGGCCTCTGCACAGCAGCCCGGGCTTTCCAGAGCCACTCGGCAGGATCGTGGCACACCTGCAGACTCTCCCTCCGCTGGCGCTCAAGGTAAGCCCCCCAGACTACCGCTTCCTACCTGGGTTCCTGCTACAATGCCCTCCCCTTATGACAGTGACCTATGACAAATGCAAACCAGGTCAGGGTCCTGCTTTTATATAGGACTATACTGGGGAGATACTACAGTCGGTAGAGTGCTCGTGATATACCCCATATGGTCCCCCAAACCCACCAGGAGTGATTCCTAAGTGCAGACTCAGGAGTAAGCCCTAAGCACAGTCGGGTATGACACAAAAACAAAAAAGAAAGAAAAAAGAAAGAAAAAAAGAAAGAAAAGTGTAAGATACTACCCTGTCACCTATCTACAAAGTCACCTATCAACAAATGAGTGGGATGTGATTAGCTGAATCCTTTGAAATGTACGATATAAAGAGGTTTACAACTCTGCAGAGAGGCGTTGGTGTTGACAAATCGGATATGGAACTTCACAACATGAAACAAGTAACAGGAGTCGCAAGCATGGGGCAGGTCCCAAAACCCCAGGAGGGAGACAGGCTGCCCGACTGAGGCAAGAGCCGTGGCCTGGGCCTCCGGTTCCTGCTGGCGAAGCTTCCTGTTGGTGGTTCCTGGGAAGTCTGATCTTGGGAAGGGCGGAAGGAGGAAGAGCTCCGAGGATGGCACAGTAGGGCAAGGAGGAGCTGCCCCCACAGAGTGACAACAGAATTCTGCCGCAGAGTCAAAACCAACTTTCCTAGGATCTATAGGGGAACGAAAGGTCTGCAACACGCAGGGCTCGTGCATGGGAGAAAAAGAGCTAAGATTCAGTAACACCCTGGAGCTTTGTGGCATTTCCCTTGCGCCGCACCCAGCTTCCACTTCTAGCTCCCCGTGGAGCTGAAAACCAGCCACCCAGCAGGCCTCGGAGGCACAGAGCAAGACAGTGGCCCTGGATCCCCCATTCAAGGGCCACCTTTCGGCACCCCACTCTGACAGCCATCATTTGTCTGATTTTTTTCCTTCACTTCAGCCTTTTATAGGCTTATTAATGTTATGAATTTTCTCAAGTTTTTAATTTACTGACTTCTCCAGTAAACAGCTGATTCCTATTTCATTGATGCCCATAATGAACTGTATTATCTTTCTTCTGCTTATTGGAGATCATTTTTTTACCTTTAGTTTGTAAAGGACGCCTGAATCCAAAGTTGATTCTTTTTCTCTTTCTCTAATAACACAATGAATAATATGAATTTCTCCTAAGTACAGCTTTCATGACACTCCACAAATTCCAATAAGTTATGTTTTCATTTTCATCCAGTTCAAAATACTTTCTAATTTGTTTGGGTTTCTTCTTTGATCTCCGGTTACTTAAAGTGTACTATTTGGTTTCCAAATATTTGAGAGATTCTCCCAACTCTCTGTTATTTCTACTTAAATTCCATTGTTCTCAGGGAACAGACTATATTCAAAATCCCTTTGAATTTGCTGAGATTCAAAAAATATTTTTATAATTATAGTTTCGGTAACATGGTTACAATAGCTTCAATGTTTATGGCTTCCTTATTCGGGGCCCCACCTGGCAGTGCACAGGGGGTACTCCTGCTCTGTGCTCGGGACCATGCACTGCTAGTGTCTACGCTGGGTTAGCCACATGAAAGGCAAGTGCCTTAACCCTCTGCTATCTCTCTGGCTCGCGAACACCCAGGTTTAGATACACAAACTTACTGCACCTCAGGGAACAGACTATATTCAAAGCACCCCACGGGCCCTGACTCTCCACCACTGTCTCACGGCACTTCTGGTCCGCCTCCTTCCTTCCCCTTCCTGCCTCCAACTGCTTCATAATCTCAGTTTTATAATCTAGGTCCAAAGGTTTGTTGTCATGACTTTGTTAAGGATTCGTTTTTTATCATTAGATCCTGGAAGTTCTCACATATTATATAGTTCTACACAATTCTTTAAAAATAAAGGGATTTACAAAGCTATTCATAGTAAAGCATCGTGATTCACAAAGTTTTTCATGATTGGGTTTTAGACATACAGGGTCCCAGCAACAGTCCCACCACCAGCTCAACTTTCCTCCACCTGCGTCCCCAGGTTCCCTCCTATATTCTCCCTCCCCGGGGCCCCAGCCGCCTTGCCAGGCACCTTTTAAGCTTGGTTGTTAAAATCTGGGTCTCATCATTTCAGTGTTGTTGACTCCGTGGTTTGGATAATTAGTTCTATCATTCCATAACGCATGCTGAGGATTCTTTGCTGTTTCAGAACACGGTCTGTCATGGAAATGCTTCGTGGGCACTTGAGAAGACTCTGCTATCTGCTCTTGCTAGGCAGATGTTCTATAAACATCTATAACTCATCTGTTAGGTCCAGGTGAGTGTGTGGCTGTTCAAATCCAGTTACCTCTGATGCTTTTCTATTAACTATCCAGAGAGTAATATTGAAATCGACTGCAACTGTGTGTGTTTTTGCTTTCTATTTGTTTGTTTGTTTAGGTTTGGGGTCAGACTCAGCTGTGCTCAGGGCTTACTTCTGGTGGTGTTGAGGGACCATATGGGGTGCTAGGGATGGAACCCAGGGTGGCAGTGTGCAAGGCAAATGCCCTACCTGCTACACTGTCGTTCCAGCCCCTATTCTTTCAGTTCTATCAGGTTCTGCTTCATATAGCTTGAAGCTCTGTGACTGGGCTTATAAACACCCAAAATTGGTATATTCTCCTGATTATCTGCGTCTTGCATTCTTTTTTTTTTCCTTTTTGGGTCACACCCAGCAATGCTCAGGGGTTACTCCTGGCTCTGCACTCAGGAATTACTCCTGGCGGTGCTCGGGGGGACCATATGGGATGCCGGGGATTGAACTCGGGTCGGCTGTGTGCAAGGCAAACGCCCTACCCGCTATGCTATTGCTCGGCCCCAGTATTCTTAATCAATTACTCTCCTTATTCCTGATAATATACTCTGCTCTATAGTCTATTATCAACCAAACCAAACCAAACCACTTTTCTTATAACTAACACAGCACGTATTGTGCTCTCATTCTATAAAGTTATTAGGTCTTTATATTAATGCATGCTCCTCTAGAAAGCATAAATAAGGCCTTATTTTATCGATCTGACTTGGGGGAGGTCACACCTGTCGCTGCACAGGGGTTACTCCTGGCGGTGCTTGGGGAACCATACAGGATGCTGAGGATCAAACCTGGGTCGGCCACGTGCAAGGCAAATGCCCTCCCCCCCCTGTACTACCACTCCAGCCCATCAATCTGACTTTTTAGCTGGAAGCGTTCATAACATTTACATTTCAAAGACACAAAGCTGTCTGAATGAGTCGCCATCTTGCTATTTGTTTTCTATTTGTCCCATGAGCTCCATTCTTTTCTGCCTTTTTCTTAATTACAAGTATGTTTTGGATTTCATTGGTCTCCTTTTGCTGGATTATCGGAGGTCAGTTTGTCTCTTTATACTGCTGCTTTGGGGTCTAGTCCTTATGCCCCCCTCTGCCCCCCCAACTCTGAGCCGTCTTTAAATTTAATCAGCTATACTGAACATCGTGCTGCCTCACGTAGGAGCAAATTATAGCACTAAAAGTATAGCATGAAAATGCTACTGTGCATTTTCATCGACAGACATTAGGCATTGTTGTTGAAACCACACACTATCTTTTAAGGAGATTTAACTAGAAGGAAATAATCTCATACATTTTCCCAAGCAGCTGTTTCAGGTACCACAGCCTTCTCTCTGCCTCGGCAGCGCCCATTACTAGTTGTGCAGTGCTGCTCTCTTGGGGGGAGGGGCGGGGGGTGTCTGGGGCCCTGGTATATCTGGAAACATCCTTATTTCACCCGTGATTTTTCAAGACTTGCTGAAAATGGAATTCCAGGCTGGCAGCTGCTGTGGTGGTTTGATTTGGTTTCTGTGGATCTACAGACTGAACCCAGAGCCTCAGGGCCTCACATATGCATGGCACAGGTTCTAGCACTGAGCCACATCCCTAGCCCATGACAGATGTTTGCTCTTTCACACTTTAAGAATGTTGATTATTGGGACCGGAGCGATAGCACAGCTGGTAGGGCATTTGCCTTGCAGGTGGTCAACCTGAGTTCGATCCCCGGCATCCCATATGGTCCCCGAGCACTGTCAAGAGTAATTCCCGATGCAGAGTCAGAAGTAACCCTGAGCATCGCTGGGTGCAACCCAAAAAAGCAAAAATAGAATAGAGAGGGGGAGAGAGAGAGAGAGAGACATTAGATAGATGATAGATGATAGATATAGACAGACAGACAGACAGACAGACAGACAGACAGATAATGTTGATTCCTGATTTTTTTCTTACTTGCACTGCTATTAATAAGGAACTGGCCATCATGCTCACCATTATCCCTGCATTTAGCACAACACTTTTTTAATCTGGCTTCATCTGTGGGTCCTGAGCAATCTTACTTAATAGGCCTGGGTGCTGTCGGCCCTTCATGGTTAGTGTGGTATGGTGAGGTACAAGAGTTCCTTTGATAGGCATTTCCCATCCTGGGGTTGTGTGTGTTTTTCAGCATGAGGGACTGAGGCCACCTTGCACGGCCGTTTCTGGCAAGTCTGTCACCTGTTTTAGCTCTGAGTGGGTCTGGTTGGTTATTCTCACTATACACTGCTTTCCTGTCCCTTTGCACACCTGGCTCATTTCCGAGTATGCCAGAAATAGTACAGTATTTGGTATTACACCAGTAAAACTGGTGCTTTTACTTTGTTGAGTGCTCACAGTTTTGTTCTTTTAATTGCGTTAAATTCTGAGCTGTGTTCAGGGGTACAGTTAACTTACTTGGAAACAGATCAATCCTTTCAGACCTTTCATGACACACTGGGACAGTGTGGAGAGCGCCAGTAGTAGATAATTAAACCTCACCGTGGAGGTTTTCCTGGAAGACTCTTCCCAGTGTCCCATACACAACCCGCTTTTCCAGTTTGGAGGAACAAGCAAAGCACAACCCCAGCCTGGCTGAGTAACAAGTTAGGCACAGCTCCCAGGAGATGGTTTGAATGACAGCTCCATTACTGACGCGTCCTCTAACTGCCCTATTTTCTCTCTCCTCCATGGTGCTGGCTGGCGACCCCGGTTGCTCTCCAGGGCCTGCACTTCTACTTACTCAACTCCCCATTCTGCTGGACTTGTCTCTACCCCCAGGAGCTAGAACATTCTCAAGGCAGTAAACTGGGGAAACTACAGGTCTCACCCTCTTTTGCCTCCCTACTCTCAGGGGTTACTGTCCTCTGCTCCCTAATGTCCAAAGTCCTAAAACTATCATCTCTCTTATTTATAGTTTCTGTTTTAGGCAAGAAACCTAGTCCCTCAAATGGTCTCTTGTCCAAGTTCATTGTTTTCTCTTCCTATAATGACCTTCAATTTCTCCAAACTGTGGTTACAAGATTTCTAATATTGCTTTCCATTAGCAAAACAGGAAACCACGGACACCTTCCTCCATGCCACCTGGACTAAATTATCTAAGTTACTAATGGACTAGCCGCTATATTTGAATCAGGTTTTCCAGAAAGAAAAAAAAAGTGAGGCAGTGTAGTAGTACCAACTCCATTCACAGAGCATTCTGAAGTAGACAGTACATTTCTGTAGAAGCATGAGGTTTTTAGAACGTCCCAGCTAGTGGTCAGCAAGAAAAGAGGGAGATTAACAAACTCTGAAGACCTGCCCCTCTCCCCGCACCTCACCTGCACGTCCTGGATGCTGAGCTCCAGCATCTGACTGGTCGCCACCTGCGTGTAGTGCACATGGATCCCGTGAGACTCGCAAAGATCAGCTCCCTCGGGGACTTTGTTAATTAAGGACAAGCCAATCCCGCCTTCCAACTTCACAAGAACCTGAAAGGAAACACAGTACAGCATCTTTCTTCAACCAGAGCTCAAGGTAGTACAAAGAGTACAAAGAAATAAAAGGCTTCAAGTTTCTCGACACATAAGAAAACTTCTCAGGAGGAGCTGGGCAACCCTCAATGGTTCAAAGGTGATCGGGTGCCCAGAAGCCTTCCTCCTCCGGCACTCTCCACCCTAACCAGATCCCCAGAACTTCTAATGTAATGAAAACGCAGACCATATCTGGGGTGCTAATTTTTAATAAATCATTCATTAAACGCCCATAACACCCAACAGAGTCTTTTATACATAGGTACGGGGCAGGGGATGAACCGCCCATGGCTGTGCTCAAGGCAAAACCAAAACCAAAATGCAAAATCCTAAGCAAATTGATGACTAAAGAAATGAATGCATCGCACTGTAACATACTTCCAATTCCTGCTCTGTGTCTGGATTCTTTAATTTCTGCAGCTCTTGTTCAGTGACGGGAAGTTCATCCACTTCATACGAAGAGCGGTCACTTTTCCGCTGGGAGAAATCTGTTATCTGAAGTGAAGTGGACACTAAGTTACGAGAGCTTATTCTTGTGGGAAACGGGGCATGCGGCGGAACGGCAGAGCACCTGCCCTAGAGTGAGGCTCGGGTGTGATCACCAGCATCACACACACTCAACTGCCCCGAAACAAACAAACAACAAATGGGGTGAGGGTGGGGGAAGGGCAGGGGGTTTTCAGTCATCCCAGTGAAGTTCACATGGAATCAACTGCAGAGGTCAAAGGCACTAGAGACTCCGTAATTCTGTGGAAACTCATCGTTCCCAAGCACTGCAAACTTGGTTCGGTTTTGTCTACTTGGAACTAAACCAATCTAGATTTTGAGCACCACCTCATTCAAAGATACCTAGTGCTACAGAATTATAATTGTAAAGATGCGAAACGCAACACCACTGAGTCCAAGTTTTGCCTTTAAAACAGCTACTTCTTAAAGAATTTTTAGGCACTCATATGGTTTCTCACGAGTTCGTTGTTACTACATTCTAACACTGCCTTGGACCCTCTCATCAAACTCTAACCTGATAAAGCCATTATTTGCCTTAAGCATCTCTCCTGACTTTCAGGCCTGATTTGCACTGGCTTCTGGACTTCTTCGCAGAGGCAGCACCCACTGGGACAAACCTACAACCTATCTTCAGTTCCCCCAGACACAGGCAGCCCTGAGCTTAGCTCTTCTCGATGTGGATTACCATCCTTCTAGTTGTCCCAGTAATGATTCCGTTCCTCCTTCATCCCACTGAGCCCGAAACCTGCCAGTCCTTAAATCCCACGGGCTCTTGCCCAAGGAGCGCGCGTCTCTTCTCACTTCTTCACTCGCCCTCGTGCACTAGCCCTGTTCTGGTTGGTGTGCTGCCCATGGGCCGTTCTCTATGCTGATGCTGCCTCCACTCCCAATTCTCCACACTGCAAGCCGAGTGAGCAATCTAAAGCTAGTCACTTAACATGTCATTCCCTGACTCGCTGTTGCAAGAGGAAAACCACAAATTTTAGCATACAACAGGTTTCCAATCAATCATGTGCCTCCAGTCTGATTTCTGCCCAAATCTACGCGCCAGTTGGGTTGATGGCTTCCGCTTGCAGACCTTCACGAATGCTCTAACATTTACTTAGATTTTCTGCCCTCAGGTATGGAGGCTTTAAGAAGGTAGAGAACCTTTTTGTTCTGTTTAGTTGGGGGCTACAACCAGCAAATACTCAGGGCATACTCCTGGCTCTGCACTGAGCAATCACTTCTGGCAGAGCACAGGAATAGGATGCCAGGGATATGGGGTGCCAGGGATAGAACCCGGGTTGGCCACATGCAGGGCAAGTGCCCTGCTAGTGCTACAATCTGAGGCCCCCAGAAGGAAGAGCCTTTTATCAGCTAGTTCACCAGTGTATGCCCTTAGTCTAGATGTGTGCCTGGCTCTCAAAGTCTCAGTAACTGTGCAATGAACCCTCTCACCATTAGCTCACAAGCCTCGCTGCTCCTTTTGGCTAACTCCCTCCAGTTAATATTAAATCTCGGGGCTGGAGCAACAGTACAGCAGGTAGGGTCTTTGCCTTGCATGAGGTCAACTACTTCAGGCCCCAGCATCCCATATGGCTCCCCAAGCACCAAGTAATTCCTGAGTGCAGAATCAGGAGTAACTCCTGAGCATCACTGGGTATAACCTCAAAAAGCCAAAAAAAAAAAAAATTAAATCTTTATTGAAATATTACTTCCAGGGGCCAGGGCAATTGAACATCAGGGAGGGTACTTTGCCTTGCAAATGCAGCCAAGCTGAGTTTCATCCCAGCATCCCATGTGGTGCCCTGAGCACTGCCAGGAAAATTTCCTGAGCGCAAAGCCAGGAATAACCCCTGATAATCGCAGGGTATGGCCCCCCAAAACCAAAAGAAAGGAAAGAAAAATTACTTCTCTTAGAAAGGTAAATGCTCAGTGCCCTCGCCTCCTCCAGGAACACGACACTCCTCATAAGAGCCTCCATTCCTACTTTCTTAATACAATGTTGTGATGTTCTAGGGTTCTGAGCATATGCTTTTGCTGTTAATAGTATTGGTATCATCCATTTCTAAAATTAGTAAGTATGCTATTTGACGCATAACACCATTCTTTACTGCTTTTCATATCACCTTGTCTGTTGTTGTTGGGTGGGTTGGGTTGGGGGAGGGGCTCCCAAACGGTGCTCAGGAAGCCCGAAGGCTTCCAGTAATTTCAGCCAGCCTGGGTGGAGTCTAATGGGAGGACCTGAGGATTCTCTGGGCCACACCTGATATAGCTCAGGAACCCAAGTGATACTCAAGATCACACAGGGGAGCAACGCACAAGGCATTTGCCTTAACCTTGGACTATCTCTTTGGCCCTCAACTATAACAACTTTCTGAAATCAATCTGTCCACATTTTATAAACAAGCACACCACAGCCTCAAAGCCAACGGAAGTATTTCTGTGGCTGTTGGCTGATGACTAAGCCGAGGAGGAGAAACGCACAGTGCGATACATGGAAGCCCCTAGGATGAGTCATCACCTGCAGGGCTCTCGTGGGTCCATCGGGGATGACGCGGATGGATAACATTCCAGATCCAGGCCTCATTTTTTGATTAGTAAATTGCTGCTCGGGTGGAACCGGCCCCAAAAGCTCCATGGAAGTGTCAGGACCAAGAACAACTTCAGCTCCATCAAACAAGCCAGAAAGCCCTCCTTTGGCCTAAAAATAAACATTAGACATGTGAAGAGTCAGAAAATCACTTGGATGATTTAACGTGTCATCTGCAAATAAATTAACAAATTTAAGCTCATTCTGGAGGGCCGTGGTCAACATACAGTGAAGGGCCTACAATTTTTCATCTTCACAAATGATGAAAAACAGTAGGAATACTTAGGAATGATGGAAAGTTATGCTACTGGAATTTAAGGAATTATGACTAAGGAGAAACCCTTGCAATAGAGCATATTATTTAATAAAAATTTCCAGTTGTTATAACACCTTTTATAAAAAAAAAAGCACCCAGAGTCCAACATCCTGAATATTCCCAGAGGTTTTGCTTAAATATCTGAAGAATTCTGAAAACAAAGCAGTCATTACTATCACCCAAGCTTTCTAAAGAGAATGGAGTTCTAGAACAGAGAATCTGCCCACAGTCCTCTTCCACAGTCTGCGCTAAAAAGGGTGGTTCTCCGGGAATGAAAGGTGGGGCTGGGACACTATCCAATGCCCTTCTCTCCAGACCTTAGGGGCGGAAGTCCCTTCGTCAAAGACAACATGATGCTGCCGGGGGAGTAAAAATACAGGGCAAGAATGTCACGATCCCCTTGGATAAGCTTTAATATTGAGTAATGAAAGGAAACTTTGAACTGGGCTGATAGAACAAGTTTCAACATGGAGAAGCTTTTTATGAGCACTCTAAGTTTAGAAAACATTTCTTTTTAAGAAAGAAAGGCTGGGGTGCATGTGGGAGGGCCTATAACAACTTTATAGCAATTGTTGAAAATGTCTTCAATTACTGTCTTAAGACTAGTAAGAAAGGCTGGGGGTGCATGTGGGAGGGCCTAGGTTTGGTCTCAAAAAGAGGAAAGGCAAGAGATAAAAGCAGAATGGAGGTTCAAAGGACTACAGCACAAGCCTTCCATAGGGAGTGCAAGGCTCACTTCCCAGCCCTGCGTGGCCCCAGGCACTGCTGGAGGTCATTCCATGCACCAAGATGGAAGCAGCCTCCAAGACTGAATTCAGCCAAATAAAAACCAAAAAAATAAGACTATTAAGACCAGGGCTAAGGAAAGGACCAAATGATTGGCACCCATGCCCGTTCAATCCCTGGCACATGGACTCCTAAGTATCATCCTAGCGGAGGCTCCAAAAACAGTAAGAGTAATGATAATGAGGCTGGCTTGCTTTTGCCAAGCTCTTAAACATTCTCTCTCTCTCCCTCTCTCTCTCTCTCTCTCTCTCTCTCTCTCTCTCTCTCTCTCTCTCTCTCTAAATTTCTTAAAATCAAAAACTGTAGTATTCCACTAAAACAAACAATAATGATAATATTAGGGCCGGAAGCCGGGACTAGTGCCATAGCTGGGTGACAGAGCCCAGGCAGAAAAACGGTGAACCGAATTTGAGAAACAACAAACATGAGAAAGGGGGTTTGTTATTCTAGCAGGAGCAGTGCTCTAAGAACACGGGAATTACATGGGCTTAAGAATAAACTAGAAGTAAAATCAAGGTCAGACACAGAACCCACCAGTTAGAGCAAACCCTCTTTTGCCTCTGGAAGTCTGAATTGTATTGCTAATTGAAAATCACAAATCCACTCCAGATGTGTGCTGCGTATAAGTGAGCAGCTTGTCTTTGATGAAAAAAAGCTCAGGGCAACAAAGATAAAGAAAATAAATCTACCGAAAAGCAAGTGGCGGCTCCGTCACACTGGCCTGTGGGCAGGATCCGGGGCAGGAGAGCCAGCCGGGAGCGCGAGGGACACACTCAAGACACAGAGGCTGCTCTTCGGTTCTATAAAAGCCTAGGCTGGAGCACAACTGCACAAGAGGCCACAAGTGCTTCAGCCCAAGGCCCACATTCCCAATACTCTCCACTCACTCAGCTTGGATGCTGGTTCCAACCTGGCCTGAACCCACAAGGGCAGAAAACACAAATTCCAGGTAATTTCCAAACACCTACTCACCTATAAAGTACCTGGGAGAGTTCAAGTCCACTAGCTATGAGAAGGCAGAGAAAACCAGCAATCATCATAGGGATAAAAAAAAATGGTATGAGACTAATATCCAAGACGCGGCAAAATATGCACCAGGAGGTCTTATGTGTGGGAGTCAGAGAGAGAGAGGACCAGCGTGCCAATGACTGTTGGAAATGATAACACCAGACAAGGACTGAGCATTGCATGTAGGCAAAGGGATTTACATGATGACCCCTAAATATATGTATTGTAATTGTATTACAATTACAATTGTGTAACTATATTATACAATGTGTAAGAGGAGAGAGGAAGAGAGAGAGAGAGAGAGAGAGAGAGAGAGAGAGAGAGAGAGAGAGAGAGAGAGAGAGAGAGAGAGAGAGAGAGAGAGAGAGAGAGAGGGGCAAACTGCCTGCCATAAAGTCAGGCTAGGAGAGGGGAAGGAATCTGGGACCATTGGTGGTGGGAAATGGGCACTGGTGGAGGAATGGGTGCTTGAAAACTGTATGACTGAAACTCAATCATGAACATCTTTGAAACTGTATATCTCGGTGATATAATAAAACTTTTTTAAAAATTAGAGCACAGAGAATGAACGGTATGCTCCTCTTTCAGAAAATACCTGACAAAAGATGACTGTAGCTTTTATATTAACCTTGCAACTCTACAGCTAATGTATCTTAATGGTGGGCTGTAGGCAGAGTTTCCTAGCTTTCTTTTGAAAGTTATCTAGGGAATTTATATCATCAAAGAAAGAAAATCCAGATAATCCAAGAAAAAAAATTCCCTCATGACTCAAAAGGCAGCTGATTCTTGATCACTTTCGAGATCATATCCCACAAAAAATACACTCAAAGCACAGCACAGGAAACTTTCCTTTAGCCAAACGCAATAACAGAATCCACATTTGTCCTGCAATTATTTCCATCCCACTGAACAATACGCCGTGTGTGTATGTAACCGAGACGGCCCCAGACCACCGGCCACTGCTGCAGACATCAGGAACTGCTGACCTGGACAACCAGCCCGTGCAGCCCACAGGTCAGTTTTCCCTCGCGGAAGCTCCAGGTCTGGGTGGTGCTTCGCCTGCGATCGGGCTTCCTCAGCATCAGAGGTTCATATCTGCCAAAAGGAAAATGGACTGAGAGCTCCGAGGCAAGCATTTCAGCCTGAAGAGAACCCGAGGGCCAGTGCTTTTAACTCCCTTCCTTCCCTCTCTCTAACCTTAGAAAGACTGAACAGGCTGTCAGCTTGACCTTTGGGCAACAAGGATTTCTCAACGAGAGGTGAAAAACCAGAATGAAAGGGGACACACAGTGACACTAACACTGAAGACTCGGGGCTCTCGGGCAGCAGCTGGGATAAGATCCCTGGCATCATACGGGGCCCCAAGCAACACTGGATGTGGCTCAGCGTGAAATCAGAGATGAACCACACCTCGCAAAAACACAGGTTCTCACATTCTTGCCGTGACAACCTGTCATGCAGAAGGACATCTGCTAAATATATTTTAGATCTTTTTGTAATAGTCTCTCTCCTGTTTCACTGTGCATACTTATATTTTATACTGAGTTTTAACTTTTCAGTCATCTGAAGTCATTCTGGAAGTAAATAAGGTATTAACTGAAAACAAATAAATGGATTTTATAGAGAAACTATGAAACAAGCAAGTAACTTACTCAATGATTTAAAAAAAGTTGAGGAAAACCAAAGGAGTTGAACATAAAGTGCATTTGATTATTCTCTTAGTGCATTTCTAAGAATTTCTAAGAGAAATGCATTCTCTTAGTGCATTTAATTATTCAAAAAACCCAAACTGTTCAAGAATAAAACAGGGGCCAGGGATGTAGCTCAGCAGTGAAGCCCCTGAGATCTGATTTTGATCCCTGGCAATTCAAAAAATAAAATGAAAGACTAAAATTTTGTTGAAAAAGGTATGCATTTATTAAAACATTTCCTTACAATCTGAATTGTTTAACATCTACATAAGCATATTCGTAAAATACTGGAGGTTCTAAACTTGAACTGGGAATTATGACAGGTCCCTGAAGAAAAACGCAAATATCAAAGAAAACACAATCTGGGGCCGGAGAGTCCAGCAGGTTAGGTGCCTGCCTTGCATGTGGCCAGCCGGGTTTGATTTCTCACTACCCCGCGTGGCTCCCTGAGCCCCGCCAGGAGTGATCCCTGAGCACAGAGCCGGGAGCAAGCCCTGAACACCACGGGGGTATGGCCCAAACACCAAACCCCACACGCACTCTCTCTACCTGTCTGTCTCTCTCTGTCTCATTCTCTGATTCACTTACAGAACTCTGACTTTTACTGATCAGCTCCTGAGTGAAGACGAAAGGAATGAACCTGAATCTGCCTGTTGTCAAATCACCTGTTGTCAGTGACAGCAGCAAGCCCCGCAATATCCAAGATGGCAGAGCCCTCGGAGGAGCGGGCGGCAGAGGGCTTGTTGGGGTTGTGCGGGACCGAGGAGCCCTCGTGGGCCAGCATGCCTGTCCCCGTCATCCTCCACAGCTGCGAACGCTTCCCTGGTTCCTGGTGGCAAAGAGAAAGAGCCTGACATCAGCGCTGCATGAGCAGCACACGAGGGCTGCGCCCACCCTCCTGCAGAGCCCCGAGAGCCTTTCTTGAGTTGGGGAGACAGCTCAGCAGAGGGCCATGTGCTCCGTAGGGGCCTGAACCCCAAGAAAACTCCAGCACCAGATGGCCCCAGAACACTCCCGGGTGTGACCTGTGCCCCTACAACCCCCCCATTAATGTTGGGCTGAGCAACTCCACAGCCTCTGTCCAAGCACTGAGCCCCTCTGGTCCACTTGGCTGAGCACTGCTGAGAGTCGCACTGGCCCCTAAACACTGCCGGGGGGGCTAGGGGGGGCAATTATTTTTAAAAAGAATTTTTTCACATAAAAGCTTGAATGATTACTTAATCCAATCTTATGATGCTATCAATCCCTAGGTACATTTAAGACTAAATAGGTGAAATTCCTGAAGCAAACAGTTCAAAAAATTGCAAACAATGTGAATTTCTAAAAAGGTACTCGTTTTCTGTACTGTTTTCTGAGCAAACAAGTCAAGGTTAATACTGATCTCCGGTATGAGCTGCACTGCTGTGATCTCTGCTGGTGCAGAGGACCTGTAACAACCTTGGGCTGTTGCTCAAACACTGTCTGCACCTACAGAGATGCTAGGCCTGACGGCAAGGGCACTCTGAAAGCGCACAGGTGCTGAATGACAGGAGCCTGTCCGCAACGGGCAGTCTGCATGGGAGCACCGCAGAGACCGCTGTCAAGAGGGAAAGAGATGAGCAAAATTAGCACCTACCAACCCAAGGACAAATCTGGCCAAAGCTACACAGTAAATCTGGTAAGTTGGCACCAATCTGTGTAACTGCTATGTATGATGCCATCTAAAGAGATTCCAAAATTAGAAGGAAAGAAAGAGATAAAGAATGACTGCATTTATTTGCATGACATAAATATATATATACATATTCACTGTCACTGTTCACTGTCCTCCCGTTCATCATCGATTTGCTCGAGCGGGCCCCAGTAACATCTCCATATGTCCTGTCTCATGCTAGTAGAGCCCAAGGGCAGCTGCTTGCTCCAGGAACATAAACAGCCTCAATCCATTCCGGAATGAGATCTATAATTGTTACTGGTATTTGGCATATTAAATAAATACAACACGGGTAGCTTGCCAGGCTCTGCCGTGCAGGTAGCATACTCTTGTAGGCATCTCTAAGTCTAGCATTTATTGAAGAACCGCGCGGCCGCAAGCCGGGCTGTGATAGGTGGAGTTCTGAAGAGAGAGAAGTCCGGATGTGGAAAATGGAGGCCCCT
Organism: Cryptotis parvus; assembly: GCA_021461705.1. Taxonomy (NCBI): domain Eukaryota; kingdom Metazoa; phylum Chordata; class Mammalia; order Eulipotyphla; family Soricidae; genus Cryptotis; species Cryptotis parvus. The sequence goes on from JAJIBD010002255.1 coordinate 289,874, forward strand.
CATGGAGTGGGGGGGTCGTCTGGCTTGTTGCGAGGCTCTGCTGGGGTGGTGGGCCAGAGCTAGAACCCACCATCCCTCCCGGCGCCTCGTGAGCGGCTGGTCACAGGGAGAGCCAGTAAAAGCTCTGCCCCATGTCTGTGAGTCTCTGGACCGGCATACCTGAGCCGGATTTAAAAAAGACTGCTGCAGGGTGGAACTTGATGAGCCGGGCGCTGACAGGCTGGTCTGCTGGGTGGAGGTCTGATGAGAGAGACGTCCGGATGTGGAAAATGGAGGCCCTCATGGAGTGGGGGGTCGTCTGGCTTGTTGCGAGGCTCTGCTGGGGTGATGGGCCAGGGCTAGAACCCACCATCCTTCCCGGGCGCCTCGTGAGCAGCTGGTCACAGGGGAGAGCCAGTAACAGCTCTGCCCCATGTCTGCGAGTCATATATACGTATTATGATACCAAAATCCAATGTCAAGCCGAAACGTGCATCAGGAGGTCTTACCAAAAGTGGAAATTACCACAAACGTGTGGGAGTAAGAGGTTAGGTAAGACAGAGAAGGGAACATGTGTGAATAAATGTCGAAAGGGCTAATACCAACCTAGAACTGAGCATTAAATACAGGCAAAAAATGCATATGATGGCCTTTAAGTGTATGTATTGCAATCCACAATATGTAAGAGAGGAAAAGAGAGAGAGGGAGAGAGAAAAGAGATAAAGAACCAGCCATGGAGGCAGGCTATGGGAGGTGGGAGGGAATTAGGGACACTGATGGTGGGAAATGGGCAATGACGGAGGGAGGGGTGCTGGAACACTATGTGACCAAAACCTCCAAACATCAACAACATTATAATTGTGTACCTGCCAGAGAGGCAGGCTAGGGAGGGGGAAGGGAATCGGGGACATTGATCACTTGATCACTTGAATCCCATTATTCATCGATTTGCTCGAGCGGGCGCCAGTAACATTTCCATTGGACCCTATCACGTGCCAATGTAGCCCAATGGCATCTGGTTGATTCAGGAATATGAAGAGCCTCAAACCGTTCCTTCAGGGTCTTTACAAGGAAGTCTGACCATCTTGTAGGTGGGCAGCCACGTGATCTCTTGATATCCCGTGGGATCCAGTCAGTAATGGCTCTAGTCCAGCGGTTGTCTCCAAATCGCATTACATGTCCAGCCCATCTGATTTTCGATGCCGTGGCAAACGAGACAGCATCCCTGATTCTGGAATAGCGATGGAGGTCAGAACTCCGATTCCTTCTCTCACTTGAGTGAGGCGTGATATTCCAAGCATAGCTCTTTCGATGCCTCTCTGGGAGACCCGAATAGCATTCTCATCCTGCTTTCCTAGGGTCCAGGTCTCTGAGGCGTATGTTAATGCAGGGAGAACGGTGGAGTCAAAGAGATGTGCCCGGAGCCGGAGGTTCTTTGTCCTTTTTTAGCTATTTCTTCGATGCCTTTGAAGGCATTCCATGCCGCTCTCTTCCTCCTGCGCAGCTCAGGTTTTAGGTCGTTCATCATGTTGATTTCTCGACCTAGGTACACATAACTGCTGCATTCAGAGATGTTTGTTCCATTGAGAGTGAATGGGGCCTCTGGAACTAGTTCATTCTTCATGAACATAGTTTTCTTTAGATTCAGCTGTAGACCTATCTTTCCACATTCTCGGTCAAAGTCAGCCAGCATTTGTGCCACTTGGCTAATGTTTGGTGTTATTAGAATGATGTCATCAGCGAAGCGGAGGTGGTGTAGTTGCCGACCATCTATCTTCACTCCATTCCTTCCCATTCTAATTGTTGCATGATGTTCTCGAGGGTGGCACTGAAGAGTTTTGGTGAGATGGTATCACCCTGTCGAACCCCTCTTTTGACATTAATGATCACTTCTTTGTAGAATGGTTGAGATCCTGGTGGTGAATCCGCAATACAGCTCACGAAGGATCTTGATATATTGGGTGTGAACACCCTGTTTGGATAGGGCTTCGATGACTGCTTCAGTCTCCACAGAATCAAATGCTTTCTGTAAATCAATGAACGTGAGACACAGCGGCATCTTGTACTCCCTACAAACCTCAATGAGCTTGGTTAATGTGTGGATATGGTCAATTGTGCTGAATCCTTTCCGGAAGCCTGCTTGCTCGCATGGTTGTCCTTCATCTAGTGTTCTGCTAATCCTGTTCAGGATGACTCGTGTAAACAGCTTGTAAATGACAGACAACAGGCAGATGGGGCGATAGTTGCCGATGTCGTGAATGTCTCCCTTCTTGAACAGTAGAACTGTCCTGCTGGTTTTCCATTGGGAGGGCACCTTGCATTCGGACAGGTAGCGTGTGAAGAGCCGAGCTAGTGTATTGATGAGTACCGACGGCAGATTCTTCAGGTGTTCGGGTCTGACTTTGTCTGGGCCTGGTGCTGTTCCCTTCTTTACCGACGAGATGGCATGTCGGATTTCAGAAGGGAGAACGTTGGGAATGACATATCCATCCTGTGGAATTTGGCATGTGGGCAGGTGGATGTGGCTATCAAAGAGATTTGAGTAGAAGTCATGGATAATCTTCTCCATTGCCTTTCTGGAAGATGTGATAGATCCATCAGGGCGTCGGAGGGCAGTCATCTTGGTTTTATAGTTGGCAAAGGACAGGCGGGCAGTGCGAATGCTTTTCCCGGCTTCTGCTGCATCTTCCAGTATTTCTGCTCTTCTTTCTTTGAGGTCTTCTTTTATCGCTTCTCTGCACTGTTTAGCAAGCTTGGATGTTAGCATTTGGTCTTCTGAGGCTCGCGCCTTGCCACGTTGGCGAATGAGCTCGACAGTTTCTGAAGACAGGCGTCCTTTTGTGTCTTTCTCTCTCTCAGCATTCTTCGCACAATCATGGAGGTGCTGAACCAGTCGGTTGTATTCTTCATCGATGTCGTCAATGATGGTATCTTCCCATGTTGCTGCAATGGTGCCAAAGAGTTCCCAGTTGGTGGTCGTTCTGGGTGTTCTCTTCTTAAACTTTGCAGCCTTTTCTCCCCGTTGCGGGAAGTAGAATTTTGCACGAAGGAGACGGTGGTCTGATCCTGTTTGGAATTTGGGGACGACAGCTACATCGGTCAGACAAAACCGTCGATTGAAGATGATGTGGTCTATTTCATTGTGGAACTGTCCGCCAGGAGATTCCCATGTCCAATGTTTCGCTTCAGCTTTCTGGAACTGTGAGTTCCCATGAATGGTCTTGGTGGACATGATGAACTCAGATAGTCTCTCACCCTGTTCATTCCATTCTAGGCCATGGGTCCCGATGTGGAGTTCTTCAGCCGATCTTCTTGGTCCTATCTTGGCATTAAAGTCACCTACTATGATCTTGTAGAAGGTGTGATCTTTTTTTATAGAACTCCTCCAATTCCATGGAAATGGGCACTGGTGGAGGGATGGGTGCTGGAACACTGTATGGCCAAAATCCAAACATGAACATTTTTGTAATTGTTTATCTAATGGTGGTATAATAAAATATATTTTAAAAAAGATATTCCAAGTTTGCCTCAGACAACATTAGATTCACTTGGGGGCGGGGGGAGACGGGGATCCTGTGTCAGGGGCTACTGGGCCTTTCTCTCTGCAGTACGTGAACTCTTCAGGGAATGTGCTACGCAAAGTGACAGCTGGTGCCTCTGTACCCGTGTTCCCAAGCATCTTTCCTTTGGGGCCCCAAAAGGTGAGGGTGGGTGCGACTCCAGCTCTGTGCTTGGGAAACTGCCCCTAGTCCTCCTCGGGAACCCAGTGTCGCTGCGACCCAACCCAGAACCCCTGCCAGCAATGCTGGCACAACCAGCTCTAGAGCACCAGGTCTTCAGAGTACGGCGTGGGTTATGACTACTAATCCTCCTGTCATCTACAAGATCTGTAATATTGTTTGCCAGCGTTTACTGTCCGTCTCTCTTTGAGTCTATTACCAGAAACCTTTCCCCAAATGACTTGAAGAAAAGATCAAACTGACCATTTTCTTTTCATTTCTTTATTTTGTTTTAGTGGTGCCGGGAATTGAGCCCCAGGTCACCCACAGGCAAGACGTGCTCTGGCCACGGAGCCACAATCTGGTCCCTCAGTTTCTCTTTTGATGTCGACTTCTAACTTTCAGTTGAACATAAAAAGGCAATGAATGAATGAATGAATGAATGAATGAATGAATGAATGAATGAGTTTAATAATTTTCTATTTGGTTTTAGGGAAAAGCAGATCAGGGGGTTGAAACAACAAAAAGAAAGCAATAAAGAAGAAAATTCCTAAGTCTGCAAACAAACCAAAAGCAAGAATTAAGCTCGCCTCAAACCTCAAAACAGGCAGCAAAAATGACAAGTGCCTAGATTTCGGAGAGCAGGTGTCCTCGGAAAGAAGGACAACAGAAACTCAAAGGTCAACAGCTGGGCCAGGTAGCCTAACTACCGAATCTCTCACACCGAGCCCCAGTGCTAAGCTCTCTTACCTTTTTCTTCAAAATGACTCTCTGTGTCTTAGGTGAGACATCCAAGACCAGCTCTGCACAGGTGACCGGCCTGTTGGAAGCCACAGGCCTTCCTGTCACTTCCTGTAAACTAGAACCCAAAAACAATAGTAAGAAGAATATGCACATAAACAAACACAGTCATGTATCTCGATATTCATACACTCAAAGGCTCAATGATAAAGAAGTGGAATTTTTCCATGGAAGAAAAAATATGACAAGTTGCAGAAAGACTAAGATTGTGTTGCTTTCCTGTTTTGTTCAAAGAATAATTTGTCAAAAGGTCTACTCTGACACCATCCCTCTCCTGATAATTTTAGTGTCTGGAAACTTAGATAAAGGTTGGCTATCTTGCTTCAGAAACAAAAGCAACCACCAAACCCTAACAATCAAACTGGAATTCTAAGGATTCGAGATTCCAAGGATTCAAGATCTTGCTCTCCAATGGAGCAGGCAGAGACCAACATCAGTGCACCAACAAATCAGAGTCATAAGCAACTTCCTTCAATTCAATCACGTCATATTTCTCTGTGCTTTAAAAATCAATCCTAACTTTATGGAATGTTGCAATCTAGCTACATTTTGGGGGTGTTTGGATGAGATTTTACTTATATGTTCTCCCACTTCCGTGAATTTCTATCGTCTGATAAAATCAGAGTTAAATACTAGTTTTCATGACACCAAACACAAGTGACCAAAACAGAAAAAAAGACAAAATGAGATTTCAGCAAAAACTGAAAATCTTTGTCCTTCATAGGATACCACCCAAGTACAAGAGCAAAAAAAAGCTGCTATTTGCAATCCCTGGGCCATGACCAAGCAGGCAGCCTCTGTCACCCTGACACCAACTGGGCACAAGCCCCAGTCACAGCAGTTACAAGTAGAGAAAGGGAAGGAAAAGTTGTCAAAAGTAAAAGGTAAACCATCATAGCCCAGCGGGTAGGGCGTTTGCCTTGCACGCAGCCGGCCTGTGCCGGCCTGGGTTCAATCCGGCATCCCATATGGTCCCCGAGCACCACCAGGAGTAATTCCTGAGTGCAGATCCAGGAGAAACCCCTGAGCATCGCGGGTATGACCCAAAAAAGCAAAAAAAAAAAAAAAAAAAAAAAAGATAAACCATCAAACAGGAGAAAATATTTGTAAACCATAAGTCTGGCATTTGTAGTCATTTATTCAACAATAAAATGATCAGTCTGAGGGGGTTTGGCCTTGGGGTCCCTTATAGTGAAGCTAGGGGACTCGTGTTGCCAGGGACCAAACTCCGAGCTCCCACATGCAAAGTATGCACATTAGCTCTTTGAAATATTGCTCCAGGCCCCAACAATACAATACTTAAACTTAACAATGGCAAATTTTAAAAAAGAGGGGGAAAACCAGAGCAACAGTATAGCAGGTAGAGCTTGTCCTGCAAGCAGCTGGCCCATGTTTGGTCCCCAACATCCCATGTGGTCCCTGGGCCTTCCAGGAAAGATCCCTGAGTGCAAACCCAAGAGTACAAGCTCTGATCACCACCAGGTATAAACCCAAATCCAAAGTAAATAAACCTAATCTGAAAACAACCTGAATGCCCAAGAACAGAAGACTGGATAAAGAAACTATGGTGCATCTACGCAATGGAATACTATGCAGCTGTCAGGAAAAACAAAGTCATGAAATTTGCCTACAAATGGATGGACATGGAGATTATCATGCTTAGTGAAGTCAGTCAGAAGGAAAAGGACAGATATAGAAAGATTGTATTATCTGTGGGATAGAAATATATGCCAGTGTTCTACTAATTGTTGGAAATGGTAATGCCAGACTGGAACTGAGCATTGAATGCAGGCAACGGGATATACATGATAATCCCTAAATGTATGTATGGCAAGTCACAATAAGTAAGAGATGGATAATGAGAGAGAGAGAAGAGAGAGAGAGAGAAGGAAAAGTGCCTGCTATAGAGGCAAGCTGGGGGAGGGGGAGGGAATCTGAGGACATTGGTGGTGGGACATGTGCACTGGCAGAGGGACGGATGCTAGAACACTGTATGACTGAAACCCAATCATGAACAGCTTTGCAAATGTCTCTCATGGTGTTATAAAAGAAATTATAAGGAGCGATAGCACAGCGTGTAAGGTGTTTGCCTTGCACGCGCCCGAACCAGGTTCGATCCCGGCATCCCATATGGTCCCCCAAGCACCACCAGGAGTAATTCCTGAGTGCAGAGCCATGAGTAACCCCTGAGCATTGCCGGGTGTGACCCCCCAAAAAAAAAAAAAAAAAGGAAAAAAGAAAAGAAATTATGGGCAAAAGTGACTAAAGAGATAGTTCAGGAGGTAAAGAACTTGCCTTTCAAGCAACCAATAGTGGCCAACCCTGGCATATGGTCCCCCAAGCACAGCCAGTGGTAATTCCTGAGCAGAGCCAGGAAAAATCCTTGAGCAGCACCAGGTATGGCTAAAACCACCACCACCACCACCCCTATTTAAAAATAATTAACTATGGGCAAAAGATTTGAGATGACATATAGTCAAAGAAGATATACAAATGGTAATATTGTGTGTGTGTGTATGTATATATAAAAATGTGTGTGTATGTGTGTGTGAGAAAAAGTCCTCAAGACAATTTAGCTACTAAGGAAACAAATCAAAATCACACTGAGGGCAGGGATATAGCTCAGTGACAGAGCACTTGCTTTACATGTGTGAAGTCCTGGGTTCAATTCCCAGTACGCACATTATACCCCACACACACACACACACACACACACACAGATTATACTATAAGCCATGCATGTGCAAGGTCCTAAATAATCTCTGGCATTGCCATGACCAATGAGCACTTCAGGGTGAAGCAACCAAACAATTTTTAAGAAGTAAAAATTATATAAAGTAGCAAAAGAGGGCCAGGGAGATGGTTTCAAAGGCTGGAACACATATTTCAAAGACAAGAGCTCAGAGCAGAGCAACAGTACAGCAGGCAGGGCACTTGCCTAGCATGCAACTGACCCGGGTTTGATCCCCAGCATCTTATATGGTCCCCAAGCACTGCCAGAAGTAATTCTTGAGTGCAGAGCCCGGAGTAACCCCTGAGCATTGCTGATTGTGACCCAAAAAGCCAAAGGAAAAAAAACACAAGGGTTCTGGGTTTAATCCCACCACACATGATCCCGAGCACTGCTGGGATTAGACTCCAGCACTGCTAGGTCTGACCCCACAACAAAGAACAAATCAGATGACAGTAGCCCCAGGAATAGTATGAATGTGGACTCAAGATATTTTTATCCACTCAGTAATTTCCTATACTGCCTCTCTTACTTTACTTAAAAAATATAGTAGTTAGGGGCCAGAGCGATAGCCCAGCAGGTAGGGCGTTTGCCTTGCACGTGGCCAGCCTGCGCCGGCCCGGATTCGATCCCCAGCATCCCATATGGTCCCGAGCACCGCCAGGAGTAATTCCTGAGTGCAGAGCCAGGAGTAACCCCTGAGCGTCGCGGGTGTGACCCAAAAAAAGGAAAAAAATAATAATAATAATAATACAGTAGTTATTGGACCTATCACTTTGCTCTTCGCATATAAAGAAATAAGTCGTATATACCTCTGTGTGTGTGGTTGCATTATTAAATAGAGTAATAGCTTACAGGAGTTATAAGTTCTAAAACTGAGTTCTCTGAAGAAGACTTTAAAAAAGAGCAGCTAAGCCACTGGGTAAATTTTAACCTAGCAAAAGACAAGTGTTTAGGCTCAAGACCACTCAAGTAAGGGCCTGAGTCTGGGGTCTGGTAGCAATTGGAGGAATCTACCTTCAGCTCCAGCCTTCTGAGAACTGTTCAAAAAACTTAAGCCAGTTATATTTAAAATTATAACCTTCTGCTTTACAAAAATAGTAATTTACTCCCAAATTACCCAGAGAATGTATATGTAGCAGCAATGTAAATAAAATTTTCATAATAGAGTTGTCGGTTGTCCTGGAAATCATTCATGTTGCAGCTGCTCTCAGAGGAGCCTGCCCCTTTAACAGTCAGCGTGATGAAAGGCGGCAGCGTGGGTTCGTCCCAGGCATAATCCAACGAGGTCATGGGCTTCACTTCGGTCCACAGCCTAGGCTCAGCGACACCATGCTGGATGAAGACCACTGGGACCTACAAGTGGTAGGAGAGCATGAAGAACGTTGGAAGTGGGCAGTGACTCAGGACCTCCTAGGTTTAGCTTCAAGATCATTCCCAAATGAATCCCACAGGGCACAGTTACAGTGAGTCTCCCCCTCACCTCTTAAATGCCTTTTAAGCCATCAACCACCAATTCAAGGGCCTGGGATAGTCTACTGCATAAAGGACTTCAACAAGTCTTCCAAAACAAATTACCCAGGGGTGACAATTCCATCTTTGCACGAGCATCTTTTCAACCCTTGTTTCCGGTTCCCAGATACATTTTGAAGGCAGAAAGGAATAAAAACTCTGTAATTCTGGGGTGGCGCGAGGGCACAATGGGTAGGGGATTTGCCCTGCATGTGGCCGACTCCCCATATGGTCCCCTAAACACCACCGGGAGTAATCCTTGGATGCAGAGCCAGGAGTAAGCCTCAAACACTCCTGGGGGTTGGGGGGTGCAAAAACAAAGAACTTAGTGCTCAGCTTCAGAAAGCTACATATCTCAGACACATTATATAAAGCAGAAGTGAGGCAGCAAGCACGCACTCAGGGGCTGGAGTGCGGCTCCGCATGCCTGGGTCTAATCCCCATCACTGCAGGGCCTCCGAGCACTGACCCAGCGACTTCTAAGCATAGAGTCATGCATGGTCCCTGTGCATCACGGGCCCTGGCTCCTCCAACATTAACAGACTCAAGGGCCAGGAAGATTATTCAAAGCAGGATGGAGCACATGCCTTGTATGTGAAGGCCCCAAGTGTAATCCCTGGTATGACATGGTAACCCCAAGCACCATCCCATGTATCCTGGCACCCGTGGCCCAAGCACCAAACCCCTGGGCCTACACAGCTAGGCCAAAAACCACTGAGCCCCCTGCACTGCCTATTAGGCCAAAGAAGTAAATGAAAGAGGTCAAATGATTTCCATTTTGGCTTGACTTGGAAGATTTATAAAAGTGCTTGCTGAGTCTAACAAGAAACAGTACACCACTGTCCCCACACAAACAACCCTCACTCTTGTGCCATGTGGACTGTACATGGGAGCACCACATAAACCACATAAACTGGTGTGATTTTAGGGAAGCAAAAAGTCACTTCCGCCTGGACAGAACTGTCCAGCAATCAAAATAACCAGCAGAAACGGTAAGGATCTCTAGAGAGTAAGCTGAAGAGATCCCTGTAGAGCTCCTTTAAACTGAAATCGAGAACGGATTTCACCACTAACTTAAGGGTCTTTCCGCCTATGACAGCGCCAAGCTGGCTCCCAACTCCACTTGATACCTTAGAAAAGTTGTCGATTCGGAAAGGAGGGGGCAGTTGGTCCGTGTCACTAAATGAGATCCTATATGTGGCTCCTCGAAGAGTAATTTCCACTCGGAGGAAAAAACACTTTCCCAAGGTATCTCTGCAGGAGAGAGAAAACAAAAGAGGCTGCCAACCTGGATGGAAGGCGGGAGGGAGTTGCAGTCCATACTGCTGTGGCATCAGTCGGCACACTGGGAAGAAAGGCGGAAGCAGGCAGCGTGGCCACACTGGGAGACGGGAGAATCGTGACACGGTCTTTTGAGACGCACAAATCTCACCAAGCTTTACTTTGGCTAACAGAGGCAGAACAGCAAATGAATCCCTACTGGTTAAACTGTACGGAATTGCTGAAATTAGACCACTTTTGACCTGACGAAAAGAAATTTCATATACTTTTCAAACTGATTTTATGTTTAAAATGACCTACTGTTAATAGTAACCAGGTTCTCAGTCTAGGATAAGGCAAGCTGAGACAGAATCCTAAGAAGGTACCAGTAAGTCATTATGTGTGTAAATCTGTGTGCTTGTGGACAGACGTATCACTGCAGAAAACAGGACATTATTCTTTTCTTTTTCCCCCTGGGTTTTGAGCCACATCCTGTGGTGCTCAGGGCTTACTCCTAGATCTTTTGCCCCTGGCAGTACTCAAGAGATCATAAATGGTGCCAGGATCCAGAAGCTCTTGGCCACCAGCAGGAAAAGTGCCTTAAACCCTGCACTATCTCTCCAGCTCTACAAATATCCTCTTTACAGAAGAGTATTACTTAATAAATATGGAAGAAAAAGAAAATTAGGGACTGGAGTGATAGTCCAGCAGGGAAGGCATTTGCCTTGCATGAAGCCGACCCGGGTTCGATCCCGGCATCTCATATGGTCCCCAAGCAGGAGTAATTCCTGAGTGCAGGATTTACTGAGCCAGGATTAAATCCTGAGTACAGAGCCAGGAATAACTCCTAAGCATTGCTGGGTGTGTGACCCAAAAAACAAAAAAAAAAAAAAGAAAAAGAAAATTAGAAAATCACCATCTTGTAACCATAAATTTATTACTAATTCAGGTAAGAACCATCAATCCACTGGTGACAATTTTCCAGAAATAATACACACAATCGGCAAATCATCTGCCCAAGAAAGAAGCTTATTTAAAAGAAGAAAGATAACTTTGCAATAGTGTAATAGCTACCACCTTAACCAACTGCTGGTCAAACTGGGACCAACAGACAGCAACAGGCCTCCTTGACTGCTCTATCTGGGAACATAAAACATCACACAGGTAGTAATCCTGCCAAACATGAAACTATCAGAAAATAGGATATTCAACAACATACTAGTTTGGGTTCTTTTTAAAAATGCCTGCAGGGGCGGAGCGATAGCCCAGCGGGTAGGGCATTTGCCTTGCACGCGGCCGGCCTGTGCCGGCCTGGGTTCAATCCCGGCGTCCCATATGGTCCCCCGAGGGCCGCCAGGAGTAATTCCTGAGTGCAGAGCCAGGAGTAACCCCTGAGCACTGCCGGGTGTGGCCCAAAAAAGCAAAAAAAAAAAAAAAATGCCTGTAAAAAATGCCTGGAAAAAAACCGGAAAAATGACAAACCTGCCACAGAAAGCATATGAGATGCAGCAACCCCAGAAACAAAGGCGCCTATCTGCTGTGGCGGTTCTGGGCCACATCCGGAGTTGTTGTTCAGGGGTTACCCCTGGCTCTGTGCTCAGGATCACTCTGGGGACCGTGTGTGGTGCCAGGGATCTAACCAGGGATGGCCACATGCAAGGCAGCACCTTAACCTCTCCTAGTTCTGTGGCCCCAAAATGAAGGATCCTAGAACAGGGGCCTTACTTCTATACCAATATTAATGCAAAATGGATCAAAGACTTAATGTAAAAGCTAAAGATATGAAACTCTTAAAGAAAACTGAGGGGAAAGCTTCAAGACATAAATTTAGCAAAGATCTCTTGGATATAAAACAAAAGAGCAAAGACAGGATTAAAAATAGGTAGAGAAACAGTACAGTGGGTAAGGAGCTTGCTTTGCATGTTGCTGACCCAGGTTTGATCCTCGGCACCCCATATGGTCTCCTAAGTCTTTTTAGGAGGTATCCCTGAGCCCAGGCAAAGAGTAAGTCCTGAGCACAGCCGGGTTTGGCCCCAAAACAAAATGAAACAAAAAAAAAATTAGCTGGACTATGTCAAAATAAATAATTTCTGGGCTGGATAGTATAACGGGTGAGAAACTTGCCTAGTAGGCCGTTGACATGGGTCCCTATCCCCACCATCCAGCACTACCATCCCCATCAGCCAGCATTTGTGCCGCTTAGCTAATGTTTGGTGTTATTAGAACAATGTCAACACAAAGCGGAGGTGGTGTAGTCGCCAACCGTCTATCTTTACTCCCGTTCCTTCCCATTCTAATTGTCTCATGATGTTCTCGAGGGTGGCGCTGAAGAGTTTTGGTGAAATGGTATCACCCTGTCGAACCCCTCTTTTGACATCAATGATCACTTCTTTGTAGAATGGTGAGATCCTGGTGGTGAATCCATAATACAGCTCACAAAAGATCTTGATGTATTGGGTTTGAACACCCTGTTTGGCTAGGGCTTTGATAACCGCTTCAGTCTCTACAGAATCAAAGGCTTTCTTTAAATCAATGAACGTGAGACAGAGTGGCATCTTGATTTCCCTACAAACCTCAATAAGCTTGGTTACCGTGTGGATATGGTCGATTGTGCTGAATCCTTTTTAAAGTATAAAGGATATAAAGATATATACTTTTATATACTTTATAGATAAAGTATATAAAAGACATCTATAACTCAACAACATAAAAAATTAATTTAAACATAAAATGGGGAAAGAATTGGAACAAACATTTCTCCAGAAAAGCTCCCCCAAACACTGCCAGGAGTAATTCCTGAGAACAGAACCAGGAGTAACCCCTGAGCACTGCCAGGTGTGACCCAAAGAAAAAAGAAAAGCAAAAAAAAAAAAAAAAAGAAGGGCCAGAGCGTTAGTCCAGTGGGTAGACCATTTGCCTTGCACCACGGCTGACCTGAGTTCGATCCCCAGCATTCCATATGGTCCCCAAGCACTGCCAGGAGTAATTCCTGAGAGCAGAGCCAGGAGTAACCATTGAGCATTGCCGGGTGTGACCCCGCCAAAAAAAAGAAAAAATAAACATTTCTCCAGAGATGAAATACAAATGGTCAAAAAGCACATGTAAAGGAATTAAACATCATTAATCACTAGGAAAATGTGAATCAAAACCACAATGAGATACCACCTCCCACACATCTGAATGGCCACCAGGAAAAAATCAACAACAAAGCCACACACACTGAAAGGAAGTAACACGTGTTAGTAATGATATAAAGAAATGTGAATCCTTGTCCATGGCTGGTAGGTATCTACACTAGAGCTGCCTGAATTGGATACAACAGGGAGGGAATTTGCCTTGCACTCAGCTGACCCGGGTTTGATCCCCAGCATATGGGTATCGTCTCCTAAGCACTGCCAGAAGTGATTCCTGAGCATAGAGCCTGGAGTAACCTCTGAGCATCGCCAGGTATGCCCCCCCAAAACAAACAAACAAACAAACAAAAGAATAAAAAATAAAATAAAATAGTGCTGCTGCTGTAGCAGTTCCTCAAAAAGTGAAAACTGAAACGACCACATAATCCAATGCTACTTCTTCTGCGTCTATACTTAAAGGAACGAACGCAGGGAACTGAATATCGTGCACCCGCGTCCATAGCAGCACTTCTCATAAGTCAAAAGGCAGAAGTGACCCAATTATCCATGACAGATGAATGGATCATTGGTATCCACTCATCCAAACAAAATACGGTATATATACACAACGGTATATGAGTCAGCCTCAGAAAGGAGAATGTCTGACACATGTCAAAACAAGCATGAACATTGAGGACATCATGTTCAGTAAAATAAGACACTCACAGAAAGATTAATATTGTAATTCTTCCTTTTATCTGAAGTACTAGAAATAGTTAAATCAGAAAAGTAGCGTGATAGTTACCAGAAAGGGGGAAAGGAGAAAAGGTGTTTAATGGAACCTACAGTTCAGGGTGCAACAGAAAGTGTTCTAAAATCTGCTGCATAAAATTGTAAATGCACTTAATCACTAGTGAATTCACAGGAGATAAGGCGCTGCCGTGCAGGCAACCTGGATTTGATCCTGGCATAGCAAACGGTTGGTGGTAAAATACACCATATGAGAAAGATAAGGCAAATTATCAGAGACGGTTATTTTCAGACCTCAGGCACGAAACACCATTTTAACCGTTCCCTGAAAGAACAGTTTGAGGCTCTTCATATTCCTGAATCAACCACATGCCATTGGGCTACATTGGCACGTATTAGGGTCCAATGGAAATGTTACTGGCGCCCACTCGAGCAAATCGATGAATAATGGGATTCAAGTGATCAAGTGATCAAGTGATAGCAAACTGTTCCCAGAGCACCATCAGGAGTGACATCTGAGCACAGAACCAGGAGAGCTCCCCCATACCCCCCCAAAAAACACCGTTAACATGGTGTTGCGTGCCTGAGGTCTAAAAAAAACCGTCTCTGATAATTTGCCTTATCTTTCTCATATGGTGTATTTTACCACCAAAAACAGTGAACGTTCTTTAACATAAAAACCTTCAATAAAAGCAGTAAGAAGTTATTCTGTGCTAGATGAGGTTGAATATGGCTGAGCTTTATTAATAAGGAGTCTACGGTGGGCTACACGCTGGATCAGGGAAAGCCAGGTGATTTACTGGAGCAGAATCAAAGAAGAAAAAAGTTTGTACAGGTATATAAAATCAGACAAAAACACACATAATCAGGGTTGCCAATTAAATGCAAATGGAAGTTTCAAGTATCCAGCAATCCTGAGGACAGTGCTATGCCCTGGACTACAACCTCAGACCACAGCAACTAAACACAGGTCAAGGTTTCTGACATTCCTTTTAACCATTTTATCAAACTGTTCACTCACGTTCAGCAGGTTCTCAGTTCTAAGTGCTATGCAAGTTCTGAGGCCTTTGAGAGGAAAGAATACGTGTGCCCATTTCAAGCAAAGTATTACTATGCACTACTTAGCATTCACAGTTTTGTAATGAAAATGTATTTGGTGCTCACAGTGGACTGTTCATATTCAGCATCTGAAACAAGGCTAATTTTTACCTAAGTACAGTCTTGCAACTTACCTCATGTTGATATGGAAGGAATTATTCTTGTTGACTTCAAAGCCTCCAGACCAAATACAATTAGGAATATCCATCAATCTAACACACAAGAGCTGGTCATAGTCATTCCGAGGCCAATGGAACACCACACTGGAACCAGGAAGGGTGGAAATGTAACCCTCAGGATTGGCTGTTCCCTAAAACACACAGGATCACTGGCTCTAGTCAGCAGGTCAAGACGATAGTAACTGCTTCCTGAGAAGATACTCTGGGCCTTGCCCTCTCTAAGGGTACCAGACACATAAAACAACAACTCACATCACAAAACACCCAGTACTGACAGGGAGAAAGGCCAGGTGCAATAGTCAAGATAAAAAAAAAAAAAAAATATATATATATATATATATATATATATATATATATAGAGAGAGAGAGAGAGAGAGAGAGAGAGAGAAAGATATAGTCAAGAAATTAAAACAAAAAAATCTAAAAAGGGCCGGAGCGATAGCCCAGCGGGTAGGGCGTTTGCTTTGCACACAGCCGGCCTCTGCTGGCCTGGGTTCGAACCCCGGCATCCCATATGGTCCCCCGAGCACCGCCAGGAGTAATTCCTGAGCCAGGAGTAGCCCCTGAGCATTGCCGGTGTGACCCAAAAAGGCAAAAAAAAAAAAAAAAGAAAGAAAGAAAGAAATTAAATGTCTTAGGGCTGGAGACATAGGGTGCTTGTCTCGAATATGGCTGACCTGGATTTGACCCCCCCCCCCACTACCTCATATGGTCCCTAAGCCAGCCAGGAGTGATGAGTGCAGTCAGGACTAAACCCTGGGAACCACTGGGTGTGGCCCAAAACCAAACAAAACAAAGTAAAACTAAAAGAGCTTACCTGTCCTCTGGCAAATTCCCTCTGTGCAAATGCAAGCTTGTGAGATGACTGATTGTCTAACAGGTAACGAGGGGCAAAGATGACCATACAGGTATCAATATATCGCCCGCGTCCTTTCTTGACATCAATGCCTACAAATAACAAGAACACTCCCATGAATTAACCAGAAGAACAGCTACAGTCCGAAAAAAACAAACAGCCTAAACTATTACTTAGCTTCTCTGAGAACACAATTGCATCATGATAAGAGGCTATTGAGCCTTCAAAGATTGGAATGGGAATAATTAATTGCTCTAAAATCATCATTCCTTATACCCATTTCAGTCTGCAAAGTCTCAGGGGCAATGCCATGTTCCCAAAATTCCTAGCTTCTCCATTAAGTTGCACCATTTCAATCAGGATGAAACACAGGCATACAGCCACACCTGGCTTTGGTCTTGCCCACGGCAGCTGACCACTAAGATGAGTCACATGAGATACATCTACTTACTTAGAACACACATTTTCCTCCCAGAAGTCAATCAAATCTCTTTTAGCACCTTCCCTTTTTTGGGGACTGGGGGTGGGGACTTTGTTGGAGGGGTTGGACAATATCTGGTGATGCGCAGGGCTTACTATTAGCTCTGGGCCCAAGATCACTCTAGACAGTGCTTAGGGACCAGTGTAGAGTTGAGGATCACACCGGGGTAGGCTGCAAGCAAGGCAAGTGTCGTAATCCTCTACTATATCTCTGGCCCCTTTAGTTCTGGGTTGGGTTTTTGTTTTTTTTTTTTTTTTTTTTGGTCTTTGGGCCACACTCAACCGTACTCGGGGCTTACTTCTGGCTCTGCACACTCAGAGATCATTGGGGAGCGGAGGGAGGGTGCTGGTGAACCATTTGGGGTGCCTCAGATTGAACTTGATTGGTCATGTGCAAGGCAAGCACCCTCCCTGCTGGACTTTATATCCCCAATCACCCTAGTATTTTCTTTTAACCTTCTCCCCAAGAATCCAGTTCAAACACAATCGTAATACTATATAGCCTACATATTTACAAAATGTTTTCAGTCACAATGTACTGAGGCATAAAAAGGGCAAACAAAACATGTAGCACAGAAAAGCCATAATCAGAAGGGCATCTCAAAATACTAGCTTCCCTCAAAAGGAAAAAACAAACGGCACTGAATTATCTTTATAATTTTGGTCAATCACAAAATTCAGTGAGGTGAATTATCCATTCATGGAAAAAATAAATACAGCAACTGTATTTATTGGGCTGAGCTCTGGCTATACAATGCTTAAATCATCGATTAAAAACAATGAAAATAGTAATATTTATCAAGCTCTTATATAAGCTCACTCACTGACAAAAGCTCTACATTTTAATCTTTTGTAACAACCTTACAGGTTAGATATTATTGGCCTTTTCATTTTGCAGATGACAAAACCAAGGGATGGAGAGAGAAGCTCCCTACAGAGGTCATGCAGTCTCTAAGCAGCAAGGCTCTCTGTCTTTTTTCTGTTTTTTTGATTTTTTTTTATTATCCACCGTGAGATATACCCAAAGATGCTCTTGTTTGGGTTTCAGTCATACAGTGTTCCAGCACCCATCTCTCCACCAGTGTCAACTCCCTACCACCGATGTCCCGATTCCCTCCCCCTTCTCCAGCCTGCCCCTATGGCAGGCACCTCTCTACCTCTCTCTCTCTCTCTCTCTCTCTCTCTCTCTCTCTCTCTCTCTCTCTCTCTCTCTCTCTCCTCTCTCTCCTCTCCCTTCTCTCACACATTGTGACTTGCAATATGTACATTTAGAGGTTATCATGTATATCCCTTTGCCTATATTCAATGCTCAGTTCTAGGCTGGTATTATCATTTCCAATGATTATTAGCACACTGTTCACTTCTCTGTCTTACCTAACCTCTGATTCCCACACACTTGCAGTAGATTCCACCCACTGACAAGCCCTCCTGATCCTTGTTTTTCCTGGCCTTGGATATTGGTACCATGCTTTTTTTTCCTCACTTCACTTGCCTTCCCGTTCAGATTTGCTCGAGCGGGCACCAGTAACATCTCCATACAACCTGTCACATGCTAGTGTAGTCCAAGGGTATCTGCTCACTCCATGAACAAGAAGAGCCTCAAACCATTCCTTTAGGTCATGGGAATGAGGTCTATAATTGTTACTGGATGTCAACATCTGAATTCCACAGCTAGTCAGAGTTCCACCCAGCAGAAAGAGCTGATTTTTTTATATCCCGCAAATAAATGCATTCATTCTATATCTGTCCTTTTCCTTCTGGCTAATTTCACTCAGCATGATCCTCTCCATGTCCAGCCATTTATAGACAAATTTCATGACTTCATTTTCCCTAACAGCTGCATAGTATTCCATTATGTAGATATACCAGTTTCTTTATCTGTTTCTCAGGCACTCTTGTTTCCAGATTTTTCCTACTGTGAATAGTGCTGCTATGAACATAGAAGTGTAGTAGGTGTTTCTGCTTTGTGCTTTTGGCCTCTCACGGTATATTCCCAGGAGTGGTATGGCTGGGTCAAATGGGAGCTCAATTTCTAGTTTTTGGAGGAATTTCCATATTGTTTTCCAAAAAGACTGCAACAGTTGACATTTCCACCAACAATGGATGAGAGTCCCCTTTCTCCCTGCATCCACACCAGCACTTGTTTTTCTTGCTTTCTTGGACATGTGCCAGTTTCTGTGGTGTGAGATGGTATCTCATTGCTGTTTTGATATGCATTTCTCTGATGATCAGTGATGATGAGCATTTTTTCATATGTCTTTGGCCATTTGAATTTCTTCTGTTCATTTCTTCTCCCCATTTTTTGATGGGGTTGGCTTCTTTCTTCTTGTAAAGTTCTACCAGTGCCTTATATATCCTGGATATTAACCCCGTAACAGATGGGTATCGGGTGAATACTCTTTTCCACTCTGTGGGCTGTATTTGTATCTTGGTGAAGAAGTTTTTTAGTTTCATGTAGTCCCATATATTTATCTTTGCTTCCAATTGCTTTGTTAGTGGTATTTCATTTTTGAAGATGCCTTTAGCTTCAATGTCATGGAGGCTTTTTCCTATATTTTCTTTGGCGTACTTTATGGATTCAAGTCTGATATTGAGATCTTTGATCCATTTTGATCTGACCTTTTAGACAGAGGTCCAAATTCATTTTTCTTACACATAGCTGCCCAGTTTTCCAGCACCGCTTGTTGAAGAGGCTTTCCTTGCTCTATTTTGTACTTTTTGCTCCTTTATCTAAGATTACATGATCATGTGTTTGAGGATGTGTGTCAGGATACTCAACTCTATTCCATAGGTCCACAGATCTGTTTTTACTCCAATACCATGCTGTTTTAATAACTACCACTTTGTAGTAAAGTTTAAGGTTGGGAAAGGTGATGCCTCCCATCTTCTTTTCCCCCAAGGACTGCTTTAGCTATTCCTGGGGGTTTATTATTCCATACAAATTTCAGGAGTGTTTGGTCAATTTCTTTCAAGAATGTCATGGGTATTCTTATAGGGACCACATTGAATCTGTATAAGGCTCTAGGGAGTATTACCACTTTGACAATGTTAATTCTCCTAATCCATGAGCAGAGAATGTGTTTCCATTTCCTCAAGTCTTCTTTGATTTCTTGAAGCAGCATTTTGTAGTTTTCTTTATACAGGTTCTTTACATTCTTAGTTAAACTAATTCCTAGGTATTTGATTTCTGTGGCACAATTGTAAATGGGATCATTTTCTTTCTTTCTTTTTTTTTTTGGGGGGTCACACCCGCAATGCTCAGGGGTTACTCCTGGCTCTGCACTCAGGAATTATTCCTGGTGGTGCTCGGGGGACCATATGGGATGCTGGGGATCGAACCCGGGCGGCACAGGCCGGCCACGCAAAGCAAACGCCCTACCCGCTGGACTATCGCTCCAGCCCATTTTCTTAATATCCCTTTCTTCTCTTTCATTCTCTTTGGTTTTTTTTGGGCTGGGGCTCTACCATAAACTTTTCAAACAGGAAGCTCATTATCGATTCAAATTTTCAAAAACACTCAAATAAGAAACTATAAATTCCCTTGATGATGCATGCCAAGATCTCATAATCCTTAAGACCTATTTTAGGATACCCTCTCTACGCCTTTTTTTGACTAACAACAAAATAAATTCAAATTAGTCTGGACCCTAAAATCATATACAATTTTTTCATGCCCCTAGCACGAAATTCGTATGTGCATTCCGTGTTTGTGACTGGACAGCTCAGCTTACATCTCTGCAGGAGTCCCGTAGTCCCTTCACGGGAACTGCTTGGAAAGGTGCCTCCATTTCCCTGCAATGTACCCAACTCTAGCGTCCAGCCAACCCATGGCAACTGGCTCTGGAAACTTATCAGGAACAACATGGCCCAGCAGAAAGCCAAACACAGCACGAAGGCTTCGCTTAGGAAAGAAAGGAATCAAATAAATAGGAGGCAAAGTAAAGAAAGGAACCCTCAACCAGGGAACGGAATAAAACAAACTTCTACAAAACAAGTGGAATGGGGGTCAGGAAGGTGCACACGGGCTAAAGCAAGGCTTTCATGCACGAGGCCCAGGTTCAATTCCCAGCACCGCACGTATGGTCCCCAAGCACCTCAGGAGTGACTCTGAGCACTGAGCCAGGAGCAGCCCCTAAGCTTTGACAGTTAAAACCTAAAACACAAACAAAAATATCTTCAATGTCACTTTAAAGAAGAGAGCTACCATATCAAGGAAGAATGAGTAAGAGTTTGAAAAAACATGAAAACTAGATAAACAAATACACACACATGTAACATGGAATATGATTCTGCTACAAGAAAAAGTGAAATCATGCAATTTGCTGGTATGTGGGTGGATCTGGAGAATATCAGGCAGAGGAAGTCAGTGTCATGAGACACAAAATGATCTCTCTCAGAGTGAAGGAAAAGTGCCTGCCACAGGCCGGGGGAGGGAGGGAATGAGGACACTGGTGGTGGGAAATGGGCACTGGTGGAGGGACGGGTGCTGGACACTGTATGACTGAAACCCAATCATGAACAGCTTTGTAACTGTATATCTCACAGTGTCATAATAAAATAAAATTTAAAAAATAAATAAATGAAAAAGTAGAGGAATAACAAATGCCCAATGACAACAGAAACAGATGGTCTGAGCAGGAAGCACCACGGGAGGGCGGGCACGGGAGGCAGGATGAAGGGGCACCGGATGCCAGAGAATGAAGCAGACACGCTGGGGCAGGTAGTGCTGGAGCGTTTTCTGCAGAACATTAACAGCACCGTGAACCACAGCACCTGCGACTTTAAAATGTAATAAGCACGGAAAGGATTAGGAAAACAAGGAAAACAGACTGGCAGGTTGTAGGCCGGGCTCCCGCTCTCTGAGCAATGATTCGGGCGCTCCCTACCCTTCCCTAAGAAAGTACATGAAGGGGACAAAGCAAGAGCAGCAGGTAAGGCCTTTGCCTTGCACGAAACTGGCCAGGGTCCCATCCACGGCACCCCACATGGTCCCCCAGCACCAGCAGGAGTAATTCCTGAGTGCAGTCAGGAGTAACCCCTGAGCATCGCCAGGTGTGACCCAAAATAAGTTTTAAAAAAGTTCATGAAAAGAGCATAAACAGAGGCTGGTTCAGTAACAGGGCTTGCTCTGCGTTTATGAGGACTTAATTTTGACCCTTGGCACGAAACAAAATTCTCACAAGTAATCAGAAACATGAAAGGAAACTATACTTGGATAAGACTCTTCTGCCAGTGAAGACACAGCACACAGACATACTCCTGAATGCCCACAAACCCACGGAGAACGGTTCCAATAATGCCACCTCGGCTTGTCCCTCTATAGTGTGACTCTATCTGCAGTGTCCAATACATCAGACACTGGTCATGTGCACTGATTTATAGTTAAATTCATTAAGATCAACTCCCTAATCTAGTGCCTAATACGTATTTCTTAGTATGGCAACTGAATGTGGCTTGTGTTACCACACTGGAGAGCAGAAGTAGAAAATGCCCAGGGCTGTAGAGGTAGGTAGTACAGGGGTTACCTGCCTTGCACCTTGCACACGGCCAGTGCAGGCTCAATCTCTGACACTGAGCACCGCAAGATACTGGCCTGGAGGCTGCCAGGCACCGCCAGTTGGCCCAGGTAATCCCTGACACCACTGTGCCTGAGCCGGGTGTCCGGGTAATCCCTGGCACGGCTGTGCCAAGGCTCAGTCCTCTGCAATGAACTGCCTGCCCTACCGGCTGAGAATCACCGGGGGGCCCAGGCCTCCAGCACAGCAGTACTTGGGAAACACTCCCTCAAAGAAAAAGACAGAAAGGAAATAAGTGTCGCACTGCAGAAGGTCCAGAAGACGTGACAGTTTTAGACAGTGTTCAGCACTCAGCACTGAATAGTGTCCAGAGATGCAAGGAAACAACACACTAAAGGATGCGCTGCCTGCTGGCATTTTAAACCTAAGGCATACTTAGTTTGTCCTGACTTGTCAGAAATACTGCTTGTGAGTACTCCAAAGATACCGGTTCGGTATCCACACCTTCCCTCCCCACGCCCCCACACCTCCTTAAGCTAATTGGGCAACTTCCACTTTTCATGCTCATTTTAGTAGTTCCCGCCTCCATGCGCACAGCCAAGCCGAAACCTGCTCCGACCCAGCTTTCCCCTTTGCTCAGGTCTCTAACCTCTCCACTTCAGTTTCAGGGAGAACAAAGCCTCTCACCCTCTTAGGGCTTGCAAATTTTAATGAATGCGTGGGAAATGCTTGGAGGATGAAAAACATTCTAAGTGTTCCTATTATTCCCAGGAGAAACAAGGATTCAAGCCAAACTGATACTTCCCGGCACTGGTGAGTTTCAAACTAAGCAGAGTTCCCGATCTCAAAGGGGCAGTGTCGAGGTGGCGCCCCAGCCCCTGGAGGAGACGCCTGTGCTGACATCAATCGAGCATTCTGCGCAGGACGCCTGCGCCAATGCCACACAGGGAAAGGCGCACTTGCAGTCAGGCCAGAAGGTGTGGCTGGCCCATCCTCCGGACAGGAGTCGTAAGACAATGGCTGCGAGTCTCCCGCTGCTGCAAACCCAACCCACCGATGTTGTAGATGAGCCCCGGGCGGTTTCCTTGCTGGATGACCTTCAGGGCTCGCACGCCACTTCCGCCGTCCAGGGAGAAGCCCTGACACCAGCCGGGCATGCCTTCAGGATGAATCCCCTTCCGATTCTCATGGTGCAGCTGTGGGGAGGAGGAAAGACAGGTCATCCTTCAGCCGTCTCGCCCACTCCCTGGTCAGGAGCCCCTGGACACAGGCCCGACATCCAGTCTCTAAGTCACACTCTTCCCTCTCCTGCGGGACCCCAAGCACAGCTAGATGCTGAGTGGCTGAGAATGTGAGAGGCAGCCACAGGCCAAGAGTGTGTGGAATGTCCTCATATCTACAACTGAGTACTTTAAAGAGAAAAACATGATGCCATGAACCTAAGAGGAGGAGGCATCACAATTTATAGGATTCCTCTGAAAAACGAGGATTCAAGGTGAAGTAACACTTTCGACTCAGGTGTTTCACAAGAGGAAAGAACGTGCTAAGCGGCTTCTGAGCCATTTTTCTCCTCTGAAGCCCCAGGAGCAGGCACCTCAGTGCACGGCGGAGCCTGGAGAAATCATTCCTGCAGAAGCGCTCCAGCTCCACCGCTGGCAGGCACTGCGGCCTTGGCAGGCCACTCCCTTGGACGGGCTCCGGTCATCTGCAGCGAGGACCTGCTGCCTGATCTTCGCCGCTGCTGTGAGGTGCGTGACTTTCCCAGCGTCAGGGCCAGTGAGCGCTGGACATGGGACAATTTATTTCAAGAGCAAAAGAGATCAGCTTCAGGGGCCGGAGCGATAGCCCAGCGGGTAGGGCGTTTGCCTTGCACACGGCCAGCCTGTGCTGGCCCGGGTTCAATCCCGGCATCCCATATGGTCCCCTGAGCACCGCCAGGAGTAATTCCTGAGTGCAAAGCCAGGAGTAACCCCTGAGCATTGCCGGGTGTGACCCAAAAAGAAAAAAAAAAAAAAAAAAAAAAAAAAGAGATCAGCTTCAAAATTTTACCAAGAGCTGGGATCGGATTAAAGGGGTGGGGGGCTTTTGCAAAGGGCCAGCGCATCTGCACCCTGACACTGGGCACTCCCGGAGAGAGAAGCGCCGAGAGCAGAGGAAGCGTGCGGCTGGTCCGCATTGGCAGTTAGGAATAGAGCTGCTTCTACCCATGTAAAATAAAGCTAGCTTTCGTTATAAACCAACCAAATGGTTTATTTTCACTATCAAATAGCACAGAAATTGGATCCGAAAAACCATTAGGTCCTGGTCCTGTTTCTCTGCCAAGGCAGAGTTGTTATCTACAGTATATTTCTGCTTTCACGGATAAACCAGAGCCTTTGCTGACTGCTCTCCTTCCACAGCAGCTTCCTTCCCACCCCATAAGGAACTGCACTCACAGGTTCGGCTGCTCTTTGTCGGCGTAGCAGAATAAGAGCGGGCTCAGGCTCCCGGCCAGCTCGTGCTCCTCAAACTGGCCGGCAGCATCTGTCTTTGCGTTGTCCTGTCTGAAGATCAGGGGCAAGCCTTTAGGAAGGAGGGGAAAGCTGACATCAAACCTACTGCATCTATCCAAGAGAGATGCAAATATTAAAGGAAAGGAAAATCATCAAGGGGGAAGAGAGTGGAAATGTAACTTATTTAGTGGGTTTAGTTCTGACGACAGTTAAGCACTTCGAAAGCAGGGAAGTCTCAGCAGCGGATGCTGTTGAAGTAATCTATTAGCATTGGCTCTATTTAGGTAAGTGAAGAAACAAATCTAAATTCCCATGGCCAGGGCCAAGCCCACTGGAGCAGCCTCTGTACATACCTGTTTTGTTGATGAGCCAATAAGGAGCAGAAATGAAAATCTTTAAGGATCCCTCTGCTCGACACGATCCGGATGGTGAGGTTCAGCTGCCGCCGGTTGACGTCATAGAGTCGCATCCTTACCATATAGTTTTGGGTTCCAGGTGGAATGAGCAATTCTTTACAGAGTGGGAAATTCTCCAGAGACACCCCTAAGGAAGACAGAAGTGACTGCCTTTCTGGTGCTCATTTTGTCAAAATAACCTACAGCCAAACAACTGAATCCTTTTAGGCAGAATAAAACTAGGAACTACACATCTACCTGGCCAATATCTCAACAGAATGGCTGTTTGCCTCTAGCTTGGATGGGAATATGAAGCAAACCAGATGGCACGGAAGTCAAGACAAGGGAGTCAGAAATAAATGCATGGCAGGGCCAGAGCGACAGCACAGTGGGGAGGGCATTTGCCTTGCACACGGCAGACCTGGGTTCGGTCCCTAGCATCCCTTATGGTTCCCCAAGCATCACAGGAGTAATTCCTGAGTGTAGAGCCAAGAGTAACCCCTGAGCATCACCAGGTGTGACCCAAAAGAAAAAAAGAAAGAAAGAAATGCATGGCAAAGAAGAGAAAGAACACTAAACTCACTTTGATCACGGGCCCTGCTCTGAGTGCTGGCGCAATTAAAAGGCACAGACAGAGGGCTAGAGCAATAGCACAGCGGGGGAGGGCGTTTGCCTTGCACACAGCAGATCCAGGTTCTATCCCGGCATCCCATATGGCCCCCTGAGCACCACCAGAAGTAATTCCTGAGTGCAGAGTAAAGAGTTACCCCTGAGCATTGCTGGGTGGGACCCAAAAAAAAGCCAAAATAAATAAAGAGAGGAAGTTGTAATTAAAAAAAAAAGGCAAGTGTCAGGAAATGCTGGGCACCCCGACGAAATCTGGGAACAGCACAGGAATCTCGATGGGACCTCCACTTCCCGGTACGCTGGGCGCCCCACAAAATTCGGAAGCAGGGTCAGGAATCCCCTTTTGCCCCAGCGGATCGGTGGCCTGAGGACGGAGAAAGACACAGGAATCCAGCAAAGCTTCAAAGACTTTACTCTCACAGGTTCTGGTATACAACCCAACAACAGGAAAACCCTGGCATTTGTCTGGCTTCTCCTTTCTCTCTGTTTCTCCTCTCCTCCTCTCTCCTCCCTGTTGGGCCTTAACACGTGGTAGCAGCCATCTAGGATTTTAAACCTACATGTGGCGGGACCCAGACGGGAACCCAAGTCTGGGCCTTTCCTATTGTTTGATTGTTTACCAAAAACTGCGAGAGCAAAGCTCTTTGAAACTTTGCCGGATTCTCGCGTTCTTCTCTGTCTACCAGCCGTTGATCCCCTGGGGCAGAAGGGATTCCTGTTCCTGCTCGCGGATTTCATCAGGGCGCCCAGCATTCCACGACAGGCAAGTATAGGACGCAAGTCAAGATTTTTGCAGGAAACTGCCTGGCTTTAAGTTCCCAGTCAGGTCCAGCCTTTTTAGAAAACAACAGACAGGGCTCAAAACACTAATAATTCATCTTCCAGACAGCCTAGCAATTCCACTCCTTAGAATATACTCCCAGAGCCCAAAAGCACGATGCAGAAAAGCCTTCTGCACGCCTATGTTTACTGCAGCTCTATCCACAATGGCCAAACCCTGGAAGCAACCCCAGTGCCCAAGAATAGCATAGTAGGTAAAAGAAACTATGATACACGTACACAATGCAACATTGCTCAGTCCTAAGAGAGAGAGGAAGTTATGTAACTTGCTGCTACATGGATCTGGAGAGTCTCATGCAGCATGAAATGAGTCAAAGGGAGAGGGACAGACCCAAAATTACCCATTCATATGCGGGGATATAAAGAAATATAGTAGGGGACCGAATAATGAGCAGCAACTGTTTTCCAGGAGAAACCTTGCCAGCAGGCCAGGGGAATAAAGGCACAGTATGACACTGTGGAGGGAAGTGTTCACCGTGAAGGCATTGGTGTTGGGACGTTGAATGACTGAAACTAAGTCACGAGTAGTAACTGTGTGATTTTGAAACTCAAGATGATTCTATAAAAAAATTTAATTAAAAAATTCCTAGTCGTAATGGCAGATTAAAACTCACCACTGAATATACACAAAGAGACTTAAGTGATAAACTCTAAATATCTGCAGGGCTAGCCACAATGTGTAAAAATAAGAGGGAGAGAGATACAGAGACAGAGAGAGAGATAGATAGAGAAAGAGAGGAAACTGGGGTACCTGCTATTAAGGCGGGTGGGGGACGGGAGGGGGAGGGGTACATTGGTGGTGGAAATGGGGCACTGGTGGAGGAATGGGTGCTGGAATACGGTATTACCAAGAACCAATTATGAACACCTTTGTAATTGTATGTTTCACGGTGGTATAATAAAAAAATTAAAAAAAAAAAATTCCTAGTCGGTCCCTACCGATTGCAGTGCCATCCATTACTTCCTTCACAGAACTGTAGCTATGTGTGACAGCCTGTGTGAGGAAAAGCTAGAAAACAAGAAGTGCTGGGGAGCAGGCTGCAGAGACACCTGTCACAGCCCCAGCACGCTCAGGGACTGAACAAGTACTTACTGAAGCAGTATTTCAGCAGCAGAGCAGAGACCAATCTACTTCAGAACAGACAGGTAGCACTGCACTATTTCTCTTTTTACTAAGGCTCAAGGAGCTGGAAATGTGAGCTTGTCTCTGAACTGTGAACTTGTCACCATGGGTACATGCTTGAGGTCACTGTCAGGTTCCTCATCTGTAAAATGGGAATGACCCCTGACTTCTTTGACTGAAACATGATGGACGTGAAGACAGTGAATGTGTGAGCTGAAATGTCTTCAGACGGGTATCTAAGTCACTCTTATTTCAACGTATCACTACCAGCTTTCAAGAGACAGCCTTTATTTTGGTTTTGTGGTCCCACCTAGAGAATAGCTCCCAGCTCAGTACTCGGGGTCACTCCTGGTGAGGGCACTGCGCAGTGCTGGGGACCCAACCTGGGCCTCCTGCGTGCAGAGGGGAGCATACTCCGCCACTGAATTCTCAGGAGCAGAGACCTACTTCTTGCCAACTCCAGGAGCAACCCTTGGCTACGAGCTGAAAATAGGATCTTCACTTTACTTCATTCAGCCTGCAGATGAAAATGATCAATGCATAACCTCCATAACCTCGATTTCTTCATCAGTAAACCCGTAACCAGCGCTGTAAGAGTTCATTAGATCACAGGCATGAAAGCGCTGGAAGGAACTGTGTGCTAGCCAATGTTTTTGTCTTTCTAAAAAGAAGAAAAGGGCTATGACTTTGCTCATTTCACAGCTAGGTCTGAAAAAAAAGACAAAAAGTCACCCAAAAGACACACATTAAGTAATAACAGAAGAAAAGTTCTATTGAGGGTTCCCTCAGTAAATCTTGTAGTTATTCAGTTTTTATTCTTGGAATCATTGTATATGACAGAAAGTCAGAGTTGGGGTGAGTATGGGGGTGCGGAATGGAGGTGTTCGGGGGAGGGAGACTACACCCTGCGGTGTTCGGGGTTGGCTCCTGGCACTGTACACAAGGATCACTTCCGATGGTGCTTAGGGAATCATTATGTGGTGCTAGTGATGAAACCACAGTGAGGTGTGAGCAAGCAAAGAGCTGAGGCAATTCTCCAGCCCCAGAAATCTAGACTTATCAACCGCATAAATCCTTTGAGCGGGTTTAACCAGATACCATATGTGTAACAATTTTTCCAAAATGTTTACCAAATACATCACCAAAGACTGACTGGCATTTTCATAGGATTACTGCCCGAGAGCCTTACCCAGTTCAATGTTCTGGGATGTATCAGCGGTGTGAAGGGCCACCTCTTTGCCAGGTTTCAGTGTCCCGTTAATGGGCACGCCTTTGACATAAAAGTCAAGCTCACAAGGGAGCAAGTTGCAGATCACCACAGTTGGTAGGAGGTAGATGGTATGCCCAGGCTGTCTGAAGATCTGCTTGGCACTGTCAGAAAATATGTTTGAAGGCATGTAATCTGGATAATTCTCTTTCTTTATGGCCACACAAAACCTAAGAAGACACAATGGTGTAAAATCTGTCAGCGTGATGGAAGAACTTGATCTTTCTTCTCCTTAACTAAGCATGAGAAAACATAACATTAAAATGGCTCAATAACTCAGAAAGATATCTCCAAATTCTATTCAAATATATTTACAGAGGTATAATAACAATAAAACATTTTTAAATGTTCAGTTTAATGATCTTGACAATTTTTACATGATTAGTAAATTTAAGAAAGGATGAAATTGTACAATTTGCCTCTACGTGCATGCAACCGGAGAATACTGTGCTCAGGGGAGTTAGCCAGGAGAGGGACAGACACAGTATGATCTCTCCTGTGAGGGAGATAAAGACACACATCAAGGGAGCAAAACATGGCCAAAAGCAGCAGCCTGGAGAGACAGTCCACAGAACTGACTATACTGGGACAGGGGCTTGGAGACATGGGGGGAGTAGGTGCTCCGTGGCAGGTGTGGTATTAGAAGGATGTAGGCAAGACAGTATCGTTAACAGAGTCATAAATCAGAGTCTCTCGATAGGATGGGAGGGGGTGATAGTAAGCTTAGCTTCAACTTTTTCTTAATTGATCTTTTGCTTTTTGTTGTTGTTTCTTGGTTTCTGAGCCATGCAGCAGTGCTCATGGCTATTCCAAGCTCTGTGCTCCGCAGTGAGCCCTGACAGTGCCTGAGGCCCGTATGTGGCCCAGGACGTGGATCAGGGCCAGCAGGATGCAAGGCAAGCACCTTAACCCCTGTGCTATCTCTCAGCCCTTTACGGCACTGTTTCACGGAGAGTCTATGGCCTCTCTGTATGTGCTTTCCAGA
The DNA here is from genome assembly GCA_021461705.1 of Cryptotis parvus. NCBI lineage: Eukaryota > Metazoa > Chordata > Mammalia > Eulipotyphla > Soricidae > Cryptotis > Cryptotis parvus. Next base: position 319,597 of record JAJIBD010002255.1, read on the forward strand.
CACCTGAGCCAAACGCACAACTTGGAAATCTTGGTCAAATGTTCTGTAAATGTTAATTCTGACAAGCTGACTGATAGCATAATTACAGTCTTTTTTTTAACTTTCTTGTTCTTCTTTTATAAATTACTGATGGAGAAGTGTGAATTTCACCAGCTCTGGCTACATGTATATTTCCTCCTGTCTCTGTTAGAATTATCAAATATGGGTAAAGGAGTCACTGGAATTATTTATACTATTATTATTAATCTAAAGTGTTTTTTAATTATTACACTGTTACTATTCCTCCTCTGTAAATTTAAACTAAATAGAAACCTGTCTTCACTATAAAAGAAGCTATACTGCTAATAAGGTGAGTCTAAGTCTAAAAGTATCAATTTACTTTTTCCAACATCAAATCTAGTAACATTATTTATACTCTTCAAAAAGAGGAATTAAAATAGCTAAAAAAAAATTTTCTATTAAAGTGCCCCAGAAAAGTAGGTACCAAATGCATAAACCCTCTTCCAAATGCATTTGAAATATGTGGCTTTCTTGAATTTCCAAAACCTATTCTGGAATTTCCAACTTCAGAATTTTACTCTCCAATCCGGGAAAGTGGGCCGGCGGTCTCCTTCCTTCCCTCAAGCCCTCCCCTCACGTCCCATCACACCTTCCTGGACTTCTATGCGCAAGAAGGACTTTGTTGGTGGTTTCTCCCTCAAAGATTAGATAAGTTACAGTCCCACCTCTGCTCGGGCTGACTTCTGAGTTCTTTCAAAGTCTCCAGAATGCTCAAGGAGAAAGAACCTGACGGTTTTAAGTAGGAACAGATGAATCCCTACAGGTACCCTGAGAAAGAACCAAGGGGAAGCAAAGTCTCCAGGTACCTCCTGGCTGTGCATACCTGAAGAAACGGCTTTTCTCCGCGTCCATGGAATGGCACTCTCTTTTGCTGCTACTGACCTCAGCGGTCTTCACTACATTAGTCCAGTGAATAGGAGCCTTACAGAAAAACACACCCAGCCCTTTGGGCCGGCCTGCAGCCGCCAAGAAGTGAGATGCAGCGGTGCGGCAAAGGAGTGCCCTGGCATGATCGCAGGAAGCACCACGGGCTCTGCCACGGAAACAAGAGTGAGACCAGGTTCCGGCAGGGCTCCCCACCCCAGAAAACAAGGTTCCCAGAAAACAAGGCCCGCTGGGCCCAAACCTACTGTCTGGTGCTGAAGGGCTGTCCAGGCGGAGTTCCATCGGCGTCTCCAGACAGTTCTTCACAATGAGGGCTGACCGCACCGTGATGACTTTCCGGGCACTGCCCTCCATGGTCACGGCAAAAACCACCCGGACGGGGAGGGACCGAAAACTGTGCCCAAGACAGAAAGCAAAAGAGCATTAACTGTATTTTGAAAAACACACAAATTACAAGAATTTCTGGTCAAAATCTGAGTGTGACTGTAATTGTACTGTGGGATTAGTCATTAAGCCATAACACTACTGCTGAAGGAGAGAACAGCACGAAAATCGTCCCCCGCCGAAACAGCTCGCTTCCAACACGACAAAACGACAATCTACTCAGACGCTGTGCCACACAGAAAGTCAGTCCTCGGCCTACAGACAGGCCTATCGCAGAGCTCCCCCACAACTGGCTCACCAGCTCTCAAAGCCCTGCACCTTAGCAAGAAGGGATCGGCTGGAGTGATCCTGCCTCTATAGTGTCCTTGGGGGCAACACATCTGCCCTTATATGGAAAGAACTAAAAAGGTTTGTTTCCTACCCTACCAGGGGCAACAGAGATCACCCAAGCAAGAGCAAATTCAGAAATGCTAAGGTAGGAATTTACAAAACATCCCGTGATTCACCTTCTGTGGCGTTTTCCGTCAGATCCACACTAAAGTGAGAGAACATTTTTTAATAATGGGTTGGTGGTTCCCAGATACACAGACCAGAAGGAGGCTTTTGCCGCTCTGACCTGTCGCAGTAAGATGCAGACCACGCGATAAAGAACATCGGGACTGGTATGCCTTTCCCAGGAACAGTAACAGTGTTTTTTCTCTGAACGTCATGAAATTTACTCTCCAGGCCCATACACTCTGTATGCCCACGGACTGTATTTCAAAGACTTTAAAACAAGCTTCTCTTTCTTCACAACAACTTTCTACGTACTCAAAAATCGGAACAGATTACAAAGAGGACACCAAGGGGATTCAGAAACAGCACAAGGGAGGAAACTCATTCCTTCTTGGTCTTGGGGAACAGCGACTGCTGCTCTGTGTGTTCATTCACACACTCTACACACATTTCATGCCGCTACAACATTCCAGGAAACCTTTTTCTAAATTTCTTTAACTATAAAATCCCACATGGGGTATAACAAAAATGGTGGTTTTTTTTAGTATAAGAGGTCCAGAACATACTCACAATTCTTGTGTGTGTGTGTGTGTGTGTCTAGTAGCGTGTGAGAGAGAGAGAGAGAGCGAGAAATGACACATCATTCAAACTTTGCATACTATCAATTTTCTAATTAAGGTAAGTAGGATATGAAAACCAACTAACTTAGCAAGGTAAAGAAGAGATTCATGTTTGGAACTAAGACCTCCAGGAAGTTCCATGAGAAGGCGACAAGAACTAGGGCCGAGGAGACGAGCAAAGGCAAGCTTGAGCCCTGATTCGCTCTCCAGGACCTCGTGGCCCGCTAATCACTGCCAGATGTTGCCCTGGTGACCAGGAGCACTTGTGAATGGCTGAAATCTACCACAAGTGTGTGGGGGGACAGAGGTTAGGTAAGATAGAGAAGAAACCAATGTACCAATAATTGTTGGAAATGGTAACGCCAACTAGAACTGAGCACTGAACGTAGGTAAAGGGATATACATGATAACCCTTAAATGCACGTGTTGCAAGCCACAATGCACAAAAGAAGGGGAGAGAGAGAAAGGGAGAAAGAAGAAAAGTACCTATCACAGAGATAGGATGGGGAGGGAGGGAATTTGGGGACACTAGTGTTGGGAAGCATGCACTGGTGGAGGAATGGGGTGCTGGAATACTGTGTGAACTCTTCCCCTTTACCCAGTGATGAACAGCTTTGTAACTGTACATCTCAGAGTGGTATAATAAAAGTAAAAAAAAAAAAAGATGTCGCCCTGGTGGTCACCACACCATGCGGCCGAGCCACGCCACATCTTGGAACCCAGAACTCAACCGCAGGCTCAGCTGGCTGGGAACTGATGAGAGCAGCCCCCAAACCCCTAAGAAGTGCCCGCAGTAAAAGTGGGGGAGGGTATGAGGCTTTTGTGGAAGTGTTCCTAGAGGGACACCCTCCACGTCACAACCGCCATCAAGGCGTAAGTGTGCACTGGCCCAGCCCAGCAGAGGCCCGTGCAGCCCAGGCTGCAGAACCTTTTCTATCTGATCTATTGCCTCCAAGGAGACCTGGCACTTCTCATTTCAAAACTTAACATCCTCAAGAGAAGGAAGTGTAAGCAAAATCCCACAAAGTGCTTTTTGCATTTCTTTTGTTTGTTTGGGTTTTCAGGCCACACTGGTGGTGCTTAGGGGCCATTCCCAGGTCTGTAAGAACTACACATCTACACTTTGGATATGCCTGTGACACAGTGACACTGGAAAATCATACTCACATAAACTTGGGGATGAATAATATTTGTTCTGCTGCTCGGGCTGCCAATCTAAGAAAGATCGCAAAAGTCAAGAGGGTCAGAGCAAAGCTAAGCATATCAGTATCAGAGAATTCAATAACTATTTGTCCCCCTTTTTTTGCATAAAATGAGCAGTGATGAGTCTTAGATAAAGTATAACATAATATACTATGAAGAGTATCTCATCTTGGAGATATGAGGAAAGTAATAATCACTTTATAATAATTCTGCATGGGGCCGGAGCAACAGCAGAGCAGTTAGGGGTTTTCACACCCAGGTTCAATCCCTAATTCCTGAGCACAGAGCCAGGACTAACCCTCAAGGATCATCAGTATGGCCCAAAACACAAAGCCGAAACAAACAAAACCAACTCAATGGATGCACAATATCTCTAGAACACATCAATATAATACGGAAAGGTATATCAGCGGGGCTAGGGAGTACGGGATAAGGCTGAATTAGTGGTGGCTTTTTATTTTTCTTTTTGGGTCACACCCAGCGACACTCAGGGATTACTCCTGGCTCTTTGCTCAGGAATTACTCCTGGCAGTGCTCGGGGGACCATATGGGATGCCGGGGATCGAACCCTGGTCGGCCACTTGCAAGGAAGCCCCTACCCACTGTGCTATCGCTCCAGCCCCAACAGTGGAATATTTTTATGAAGGAAAGAACAGTGGCCACTCTTTTTACCCACTCATTGCTGTAACCCCCAAAATGATGCGAATCATCCTATCAACTCAGTGGGTGGTAGGCGGGAGCACCCTTGGTTGCTGTACCAGCCAGACATAGACCTTTAACCCGCACGCTGTTCAGGAATGGTACCTGCATCCTTCCCCAGGGCGCCCCTCATCCCCTATATCTATAGGTGAGGGTCAAATTAGGGCAAGGGCTTGTGGGATTCTATACAATGGTGGACATCTGTCTTTAGGCCAGAGAGGAGGGAAGGAGGACACCAGGCTAGAGAAAGGAAGGAAGGCAGAGTATTATCAGAAATGTGAGAGACAGTAGTGAAATCTATGCCCCCAAGAAAAAAATAAAACAAAAACACTGGCAATAATGCAGAAAACTGTAGCACTTGTAGTTACTAAAGACAAGCTGGATTTTTGTGTGTGGTCCGGCGACAGATCCCCAGGACTCACACATGCACGCGGCAAGAGTGCTCTATTGCAAGATACATCCCTAGCACCAAAATCAAGGTGGGTTGGTTTTGTTTTTTGTTTCAGTTTGGTTTGGTTTGGTTCTCTTGGTCTGAGGACATGCCTGATAGTGTTCGGACGGTCCTGGCTCTATGCTCAAGATTAAGGCCCTGCACATGTGGTGCGGGGGTTCGAGTGGGGCTGGCAAGACACAGGCAACACCCTAACCCTGTACTATCTCCCCCACCCCAGGCTAAGTTTAAAAAAGAAATTTGCTTTTCCTTTCTAAT